>MU227450.1:321156-387617 GCA_018584345.1 Thuja plicata
TTGCATACATTTGAATTTCAATTACATATCTATTTGAGTATCATAGCTTCATTGTTAGATTCAATTCTACTACTTGCTAGCATTTTGTACTTTATTGATTTCAAGGTTAATTCCTAAATTGGGGTTTGACTAAGGCAAACCCCTCCCCCACAACAAACAATCTCCTTTTTCTTGCAGGTACAGGTGTAGAACAGTGGATTTGAACCTAGATCTGGATCCCCTATTCGGCTTTCTTTCGGATGGCACGAACAGAGTCACTCTCGAATCTGTGTAGGTTAGGGTCAACATTGTTGGGTTAGGGTTGACATTTGTGGGTCAAGGTCGACCTTTTTCATAAGATGACATCATAACATAAAATGATTTCTGGTTTTTGTTCGTCTTTGCGTTTCAGTTCGAGATCAACTGTCAGTTTTTCCAGAAACTGAGTACAGACCTCAGAAAACAGCATTCTTTGATTTGCAATATTTCAACGTTAGTGCATTTCTCCTACTTCTTCAATTACTGTCATATATCATTTCTATAAGTATAATTAACAGAATTTAAGGTATCTATCTTGTTATTCTCCTTTCCAAATAGTTGATTCATTTGTGCATTAGCCCTTCTTTGGGGTTGATCAACTTGGATCTCCCATTTGTGCATTTGAGGATAAAAGGAATATCTTATCTTCTCCTTAATCACAATTGCAATACTTAATCAATACAATTCAATTAGGGTTAAGGAATTCAATACATTCTCGGCAACTTAAAGAATAATTTACAACATCAATGCATTACATTTCAAGATAATCAATCAATCATTCTTAATACATTACATATTCTTAATAAACACATCTCTATTTCAATCCCCTTTACATTTTTATATGTACACATTATCAATAAACGATCCATCACATATTTTCTTCTTTACAAAACCCTAACATGAATTGAAAATGAGAAAGAAATGCATAGATTTAAATATGATAAAGAAAGCATACCAAGTCCCCAAGGCTAAATTATTCCTACCAAACTCATAATCTGTAGTTGCTACCCCATGATAGTATCTTTTGAATGCTTGAATTTTGAAAATGGTGGATCCAAGAAGAAGGAAGGAATAACTCTTTCTTGCTCCAAAGAAGATCCACAATAGCTTGTCCACCAAATGCTTGTATGTATTAAGGAATCATCATATCTTGTCCTTCTATATCATCCTCTTGCTTTCTTGCATCATCATCATGTCATAATCATAATTGCATCATATCATCTTACGATTTCCTCTCATGAAAGAATGAAGGCAAAAGAGAGTGTTTATATAGAGATCTCAATATAGGCCTCCTAGGGCAATGCAAGGGACCCAAATTTAAATTTCGCCTTGAATTATGGTCCAATTACAATCACCAACCAAGGAGGGGATGTATTAATTCGAATATCGGAGAAAACACTTCCGCATCCAGACCTGGGGACCTATTTTTAAGTTTAGAAACTTGATAAGCTCCAGATCTGAAAGCGGGGATCAACACCCGACAGAGGTCAAAGTCAACCTCGACCTTGACCTAGGTCAGAATTGACTTCAACCTTGACCTGAGGTTTCAGGCAGGTCACCTTGAGAAATCTGCAGGATTCCCAGGTCAGTCGGGGACCTGGGAAGGTGAGAAAACACACCAGAGTGCTGGATAGAGGCATAGAGGCCATAGAGGAGGTATGATAAAGATTAGGAGAGCCAGTACATAGGTTCTACCTAAAAATAAAGCCATAGAGAGGGAAATTAAGGAGGATCCATAGGATCCTAACCCTAGTTTCACATAGAAATGTAGAATCAAGTGCATATGCATCCTAAATGCAAATCTAATATGCAAGTGTACTAAATGAGGGTGCTAAACCTACCAAAATGGAAGTGCTTCCATTTTAAGACGATACAAGGACATAGTTATTTTCAATGTTCTGAAGGATCTAGTAAGAACTTGGGTAGACAAAATATTGTGGCACATGAGGAACAAACTACTTATGAACTTGAGGAAGGTATGGCAGAACCTGAGATAGGAGATTCTCTTTTGCTTAGGGGAATCATTTTGAGTGAGAAATAATATGAACCTATACAAAGGAGGAATCTATTTAGGATTGTTTGCAAATCAGGAGGTAAATGTTGTAAATTTTTCATCGATAGTGGTAGTACTGATAATTTGGTATCAGAAGAGATGGTGCGGAAGCTTGGCTTAAAGAGGCTTAAACATCCTTGTCCTTATGGGATAAGTTGGTTTTCATATGATCACATGGTGAAGTTAAAAGAACAATGTTTGGTCAACTTTAACATTGGACCTTAAAGAGATGAGGTGCTATGTGATATGGCATCTATGAGTGCTTGTCATGTTCTATTGGGAAGACCTTGACAATTTGATAGGGGAGCTATTCATGATTGTAGACTAAATTTAGTTACAATAATGAAGGATGGACATAAGTTTACTTTGGTTCCCTTGAGGGAGATAGATGGAAGAAGTACAAGGAATCTGAGCATGGTAAAGAGTTACTATTCAGAGAAATAGAATCTAGAGGTTGGTAAGGATTAGAAGAAGGATCTTGAAGGCAGGTCACAGAACAAGTTGATATCATACTATAAGAAGGGTAAAGTGAAGTAGTAGAAGACCTTGGTTTCTGATTAGATGAAGGCTTGTAGAAGAGGTAATCCAATTGGGAAAAAGAAAGGAGGTAGTGGTGAGAAATCTTGTATAGATGTGAGATATGATAGATAAAGTGCAGAGTAGAGTATGTTGATGGATCTGACATAAGATGGAGCAAAAGTGCAGAGACAAGAAGTTGCAAACAAATAAAATATTTGGATTAAGAATGAGCATGAGATTTATGTCCCACATCCTGTAACATGTTCATAATTTTATCTTTTGGAACATTTTCTTCTCACCGGGGGGAGTTTGATGCAAGAGTATCTTTGGGTTGTTGGCAATCTTGTATCACTCAAAAATATTTCCCTTTCAATTTGTTCGTAGTTTTGTTTCAATTGTGTTTTTTCTGGTAGTGTTCCTTGGTTTTGGATCATTTGTTGTTGCGAACATGAGGATTTGTTTTGGACATCATGTTTTACCTATGTATGGGTTTGCACCTCAATTAGATACTTTTCTATGGAGATATTAAAGATTCATGGTTAGTTTAAAGTGTTTTCCATGTTCTTACAATCAGTTGAGGTTTTCTGATCTAGTGAAGCAATTTGTCGATCAATGAAGCTTGGTGACTCATATCTTGATGTTCTTGGATATTTGGATGACGTCTCTCTTGGATTGCGCATTATTTCTACATCTTGGCATTGAGATCTTTATGATTTGGGCCCTGACCTATATTGTGGTATTATGCTTTCTTATTCTTAGAAAATGTAATTGCTCTGGCCGACATATGAGTCACGAAGACTCTATATATTGAGGCTCTTGATCTTTATTAAGGAAGTTCTTAGGAGATAACCTTGGAGGGTTAGCATTAGGGTTAGATCTAGATTTATGTGGTAATCAGACATGTATGCCAAAAAAATTTAATCTGCATGTTGCAGGCCAATGTGATGTAAATATTTGATTCTATGATAATATAGAGATCTATTTTAGCATGTTGATTGTCTATTCTTGTTTCTTATTTGGTTCTTTCCGTTGTGTTGACTCTTTCTGCATGGTTAGACCATCTCCATTGGGGAAACTCCTTCCATGACTGCACCAGACTAGATATCGAAGACACACACATTATTCAGTGTCATGTCTAGGCTTGCGATGGTATTGGAAAAACTTTGATCCATCGTACCAATTAGGGTATGGACGATTATCAGGGAGAGGCTGAATCTCAGGGAGAGTCACTAGGTTAACTTTTAACAACTTTTGAAGAATACTCACATAAGACTCAATCAACTTAGTGAAAACTTGATTTTGTTATGGTTTTGTGGAAAAGGAGTTCCTCTTTGAGGTATGTGGGAGTGTAGTTACACTAGCAACAAATTTATTCATTCGGGACCCACTTGAGCAATATGTTCCTCCATAGGCATTCAAAGAAGAGTCTCTAAATTGAGCCATGGTCTTATTGACGCGACTCTTGTGGAAAGCCACACAACAGAGAGTGAGATGTCACTGGCTACCTAAGTACCGACCGAATCCTCCTGAAAGAGAGTGTCGGGGAACAAGGTCCCCTATCTCCCAAGCTCCTAGTAGTCGGATCACAACGATGTTGGGCAATCTGAGTTGGGCACAAGACTGTTATCTTCAAAGGGGCATGTTGGTTAAATAGACTTTCCGACACACATTACTTCTTCAAAGAGCCATGTTAGGATTAAACTCAATTAAATGCCAAAAGATAGAACAAGGAACAAGAAAACATCTACCTTTAATCACTTTTCTTATACATCATCAATAATACTCAAGAATAAAAGAGATTGAACTTTAAACATACAAGACCAACAATCACAAATATGCAAAAGTTTGAGATTAATATTAAAGAATAACAACCCATTATTGAGAAAAGGATAGAAATATAAACAAATGATACTATTTTATTGACAACTTGTTGGTTAACAGATTTGTGCTCTTAAAAATGCCTTTAAAGATGACTCGTGTGTCTCCAAAACTGGAAGACAAAATCAGACCAATAATCGAACCACTTGCAATAATTACGTGCAAGTGCTCTATGAATTTTGATATGAAGGTACAACTCCCTTCGTTTAATTCGCAATGAATAAATTATTGATTATGTCTTTAACTAGAAGACACATAAGACACACTAACATTCATCCATCATTATGGTATGAATGTGATTTAAGAATAAAGAACTGAAAGAGAAATAAACAAATGGCACAAAGACCACCTATTCAATCTTCCAACTATAAAGAGACAAGAGGAAGATCTAATATTTCATTTCAGACATGTGAATGCATAAGACTCAAACTTATTTTATAACAGAAAAACATTTAAAGATGATTGAAATAATTCAAAGATTAAATTCAATAAGAAAAATATACTCAAACTCAAAAATCTGATATATATTCTTCCTTCCCTTAAACACATAGAAAATGACTCCCAGATCATATTACTCATATTACCCCTACACCAAAATAATATTTAAAAAATCAAATATACATCTCCTCTTTTCTCTTACTTTAAAATTGTATATATATCCTTTTATACTTTTCACCTCCCATATGTCTAGTGTTTGATCTCATCAAAATATTTTAAGTAAAAATTTTCACCAAATCTGTTCACTGACGTATTGACAAGTGTAGATTTATTACCTTTCTAGATGTATTGCTCTTCCATGTAGGATGACAACTGTTCCCACAAAATTTGCTGAGGCCTTCAAAATAGAATATCAATAACTTAAACATGGATTCCTCCCTTTTTAATATTCAGATGCATCTGTCATTAAAATACAGGAGGATGTCGTAGTAAAGACTCTCTTTTTTTAATATTTTACTTGCCTTTCACATCATAGAAATAAATTCATTGTAATCTATGCGCCCATCATATTGGAACATTCAAACACCATTTTATTGAAGATTTCACATGAGTATTATCTGTGCTTTTTGTATCTCTTTCAGTAGGCCCATCATAAAAGTAAATGGAGTCAATTCTCATCTTTCTTCGAGAACCAATCTTTGATTGTATGTCCCATGCAATGGTAGGAGATTATCAGGTCCCATGGAGTTCATGGTACCGAGGTCGGGTTCTCTTATGCTCAGAACAACAAGTGCCCGATTATCATTTCAAACAATGCCAACAAGCATGTCATTTAGCAAATCATCCTTCATATCAGACAACTCATAATTTTGGATTGGTTATGTGCCAAATGATAGCAATACCATATTGGATCTTCGGACGAGTGGCATTCATTTATACTAAATCTCATATCTTGATGGCTTGGTGTCGACGAGTAAAATTGCACCCATAATTGCTTCGTGAACTGTATTATATATTTGGCTTTCCAATTGAGGTTAACATCATTCACACGAAACAAATGTTGTTCCTCATCAATTCCATACACAAGCTTTCTTCTTTCAATAGTCTATTTTTAAATTTATTTCCTTTTGCATCTGCCTTGGAGAGTATTTATGATTTGGAGCTTTATGAATAGAGCATGCAAGTTCATTTACTAATAAAGAACATATGTCATTTTGAACTTCCACCTTTTGAGTCTTGAGAACCAACCATTTTCATGAACCATGTTGTTTAGACAATGATTGTTCACCAAAATTATAGAGAATCGCCAGAATCAATGCACTTCAAAGAAAATGAATTTTCTAGTTACTAAATTTTAAATCTTTGAACTTTCCAATCTTGGACCTCTGAAATTGAACCTTGAACCTATGCATTCCGGATTTTTGAACTCTTTATGTTGAACATGTACCTTCGAACCCGTTGAAGCCTTCGAACTGTTTGAACCTAAGTTCAACAGCTCCTTCAAATGTCGCCCCTTATGAAATGCAAACTTTACAAAAAGATTATTAACAAAATCACTGAGGAAGAGTGCAAATTTTACTGTTGATGATCACTTATGAGACAAGGGGCTTGGTTTTAAATATTTAAATTGAGGGACCATAAGTGGGCCAACAACTGGCTTTGTCTAGGGACTTCTTTTTCATGCAAAAAGCGGAGAACTTTCAGAATCTCTAGCAAAAAACCAGTGCTTAATTCATTGGGCATAGAGTCAAATAAAAATATGAGCATAGGGAACTGCTTATAGACAGGTGGAGGGGAGCAGGGCAAAACTCAACCAGCCAAACCAAAGCTAAGCTAAGCACACCAAAAACTTGGAAAGACAAAACTATTTACATGTATATATAGGGAGGAAAGTCCCACCTCAAGAAGTAGAGTCAAGAAAAACTTACGCAAAACCATTCACTGGCAGGGAGAAGTATAAACCTTTCCGGAATAATGGATTGTGCTCACATGAAGTAACCCCAAACCACTTTTTTCTAGCGACTTCTTTAATGTTGAACATCAAACTAATTGTATGCAAAAAAATTGTGAACAAACATTCATACCCAAAGAGCCAAGTTTCATCATAAACTTATGAATATTATTGAGCCCCCTACACAATACTTCTCAAATAATTTTCTATTTATGGCTGAAAGAAGTAATGCTTAGAAATTTCTAGAGAAAAGGTTGCATCATCTTCATAATCATTTTTGTTAAGACCATTATTCTTAACAGAATTTCAACATTTGAATCAATCTCAGAACAAACAGAGGTTTCATCAAGCATGGGATTTACCTTATCTAAAAATGTTTCATCCATCTTTACTGCAACTGAATCTAAAAATTCTTTATCATAGATCAGGTCGTGAGATGAGTTATTACCTGGATATTTCGCACTGAAGTCCTATTGTTTTAGGGATGACAAAAATTGATCTATGATCTCTTCTTGATAAAGAGAAGTGTTATCCCGACTGTCCGACACTTCTTCAGGCTACAATAAGTTGTTAGCTTAGCCGCCATCTTGCTTTTTATTTATTTCATAATCTTCTTTTTCAAACAGATTTTCAAAATTTGAAAAATCTTTGCCAAAGCATGATTTCACTTTATTTTTAACACAAGCTCTTTTCGACATATAGCTTTCAAACGACATTGTTTCATCCTGAAAATAAAATGATTCTACAATGGACTCATTATAAAATTTTAAACAAAAAGAATCATTTTTGTCAACTTCCTATGTAAAATCAAAAGCTTCATACTCTGGTTGCATGTAAATCTAAAAATCTTCATCCCTTACACTCTTTGGAACAAGATGATTTTCCACACTTTCAAAGCTGAAAGTTTCTATTTCCATGTAAGAGAAATGCCTCAACAAACCTTTGTCCTTCAAGCTCATAGGTTCTCCAATGTTGTCTTGCTCATTTTCATGAGGATGAATTATTTCTTGTTGAACTTCTTGCTCATTCAAGACCGAATTGTTACAAAAAATAAAAGAAAATGAGACAACTGGAGCCTCGTCATCATCAACCTTTAACTCTTCTTTAAGTTGAAAGATTATTTTCTCATATGCTTGTAATACACTTGTCTTTTCTTATAGCTCTTTAAATTTATGGAACTTAGTGCAGAGACTCCTCCACAAAAGTGTAGATGTATGGTCATTCCATACTCAGCTTGGTTTTTATAGCATGAGAAATGCTCTCTTTACAACAATCTCATAAATCGTGCAATACTTTATCATCCATCTCAAGAATTTCTGGGATGGTGAGGTTTGGTCTTTTCCTCTTTCTTGCAACCTTTTGATTTTGCATTATGTTTAAAAGAGTCGTCAATCTTTCATACATAGATATAATCTTCAAATTTGAGGAAATAAAGGGCTGATTTTTTACTCTGAATTCCCCAGTAGAGTCGCCAAAAATCTCTTGGTTAACATATTTGTCCTCCTAAAAATACCTTTAAAAATAACTCATGCGTGCCCAAAACTGGAAGATAAAATCAGACCCAATAGTTGAGTCACTTGCAATAATTATGTGCAATTGCTCTCTGAATTTTGATATGAAGGTACAACTTCCTTCGTTTAATATGAAATGAATAAATTACAAGTTATGTCTTTAACCAGAAGACATAGAAGGCGCACTAATATTCATCCATCAACATGGTATGAATGTGATTTCAAAATAAAGAACTGAGAGAGATAAACAAATGGCACAAAGACCACCTATTCAATATTCCAACTACAGAGAGACAAGAGGAAGATCTAATATTTCATTTCAGACATGTGAATGCATAAGACTCAAAAAAATTTATAGCAAACATAAATACAATAAAATGGGTTAGGACAACATTTAAAGATGACTAAAATAATTTAATGATTAAATTACTTAATCAGAACATTTAAAGATGACTAAAATAATTCAATGATTAAATTCAATTAGAAAAGTATATTCAAACTCAAAGATTTGATGTATATTCCTCCTTCCCTTAAACACATAGCAAATGACTCCCAGATCATATTACCCTTGCACCAAAATATTGTTTGAAAAGTCAAATATACATCTCCTCTTTTCTCTTTAACAATGCTAAAAACAGAAAATGTTTTTCCTCCCCTATAGCACACAGACCTCCTAGAAAATAACCCCCTCTTCTTAACAATTATACCATAAATAATATTTCATGGTCAATTAGTGACAATTTGCATGATCAAATAGTGTGTTTTGAGAAAAAACACTATTTCTACATGACTTCTTTCCTCATTTACATAATTGCCACTATGAGGACGTGGCCTGGATTAAGTACCAGAGGAGTGTATACTAATACCACACATATATATTATCCTCACCTGCAATTACAAGAGTTATAAACATTTCTTGAGAGTGAACAATGCATTCACAATGTTGACAACAAAAGCACTCCAGGGAAATATTGGTCTCGGGATTTCTTCAGAAGCTGCAAATCTCATAAAGCAATATCAAAGTTATTTTATTCAATTCTAGAGGTATACTTATTTGCGGGTCGTTGGGTTTAATGGATATCCTTTTGAATTGCCAAAGTATGTAGATGATAAACTTGTCCTTATAGAGGTTTGTAGACAACTTGTTGTGGTTCACAAGGAGTGCAAGAATAAGATGAAAGATGGTATTACTTATCCCATTGGCCTGAGCCATTATATCTACACATCATTCTCAGATGCTCAAAATACTGAACGCGTTTTAGTCAAGATCAATTTGTACATTGGCACCATGAGATATCCATATGACAGTAAAGATTTTGTCAACAACAATTTGGACTTGGGCTCAAGTAACTATCATCTCCTGGGGATTGAAGGCTTCTAGGAAGAGTGCAAAGATGAATATGAAGTGAGAAAGAGGGATAGGATGCGCCTTATTGTAGAATAGATTGTGAAATTCAAGTTAGCATGAGATGTGAGTGGAATTGAAGATGATCATTCAAATGTAATAGATTCACTCTACTTTGATAAAATTCAATTACAACTATTACCACTCATTAATTGGTCAGGTCATGAAGAGAGGGAGTTACATAAAACAAATGCCCATATTATCAAAAGGATGGAAGAATGTGTAAAGAAGAAGATAATAGAAGGTACTACAACTAAGCCCTGAATAGGAATAACTTTCTAGAGAAAAGAGATGACATGTCGAAAAGTGCATCTACTACTCAAATCTTGACTCTTGTGTTTAATCTTCAATCAAGCACTCAGGGTGGTGATGATGGTGAAGACCCAAATAAACATAGTGATTTTAAGTTGGTATGTGTGGAATTGACTCAAAAATTACAAAGACGAGATCTAATCTCAAAGACAAATCATTAGATCTGATTGAATAAACATTGAAGAAAGAAGTGAAAGTCCTCGAGTCAATTTTGATAATGACTAACCAATTACTATTGTTTCTCCTTCTCATGACTTGCCATCACCTCCTCAACAATTTTTGTCCATGATGATCGAGGATTCCATTCCAAATGAAAATCCTTTATCGAACATCTCAGACTCTCCATCCTCTATAGAGTTACTGAATGCAAAAATCTCAAGTGTTCCACGTTTTGATGCCCCCTCTTGGTTATAATAGAGCTTGATCATGAAAAGGAGATTCACTTACTTGGAGATACCTAAAATTAACACAATGACCAATCTAATCCAGAAATCAAATAAAACTAAAAAGATCAAGGTTGCATCGAAATTAATAGTTAATTCTGGGAACATGTGTGTTGAAGTGGATCGACTAATATCAAAGAAGAATGTAGAAGAAGCCAATGTAGCTGATTTTGAATTTACCTGAATAAATATTGGTCCTTTGTCACATGAAAGTGTTGTTCATAACTTTCAGGTATCCACAAAATAGTTAGCTGAAAAGACACAGAAGGTGAAGCAAACAAAAGATCAATTGAAACAACATCTACAAATTCTGACATCTTATTTTAAGTTCATTGTGGATTCATCTTTGACATCTATAGATACAGTAATTCCTCTTTCTGAAGGTATCATTGAAAAAGAAGTTCTAGAGAATATATGAAAGAATCAATCATCTAGAAGGGCAACTAGAGAATGGATAGAACAAATGAGAGTTGATGTCATGGTTTTCATTGAAAAGGGAGAAGAGATTTGTAAAGAGGCAGCTGCTAAGAAAGAATAGATTACAACAAGATTAAAAGATGCTAAAAAGGAAGAGTCCACTTGGCAAGGAGTTTTAAAAGATCTCTATGTGTTGATCAAAATAGATAACACTATTTTGATTACTGAAAGCATTTCCTCAAATATAGAGGACAATCAATGTAACTTGTGGATAGAAAATATATAGTAGAAGCTCATGAATTACTGTAAGATCTTTCCAAAACAAGAAAATCCCCTAGAAGCTTGTGAACAGGTAGAGGTGAACATTCAAAATGATCTTCTTTCAATTATCTCAAACTCGATATCAAAGGAAGAAATTCAGAATATGAACATCTAGGTCATTAAAAAGAATTTTCAGGATATGGTTAATATAGACGTGTTTGGTAAAAAAATATCAGGTATAGAAGTAATGATGAATTTGAGTCACATCTCTATCTCATTTGATGTCTATAGTAGTCATATATTTGACTATATTAAAAAAAAACTAGAAGATGTTCAGAAGAATCATTATGACTATGGAATAAGATTGATCAATGTAATTGTCCCAAAGAATATGATTATGGTTCAAGTAGTAAAGGCATTCAAGACACTGCAGACTTATCAATTCTCATGTATCCCAAAATTTGATTCAGGGTTGGCAATGGGGAAATGGTCTGCCCACTCTTTCTCACCTCCAGTTTGTTGATGATACGGTCCTTGCTGGGAGAGCTCAGATTCGGGAAGTTGAAGCCTTTCGGCTCACTTTGGATACTTATTTTCCTGCCTCAGGTCAGAAAATCAACGACCACAAGTCCTCTAAGTTTTTCTTCAACACTCCTGAGCCTATTCAGCGGCGGATTGATAATATCTTGAGATTTTAGATTGAGTCTCTCCCTCTGACTTACTTGGGTGTCCCTATTGTGGTGGGAAGACAGCCCAAACTTTTCTGGCAGAGCTTGCTCGACAAGCTTTGACAAAAAGTCAATCATTGGACTCATAGGTGGCTCTCTATTGCTGGCAGGGTGACTCTCCTGCAATCTGTAATTCAGGCCCTTCCTATATACAGAAGTATGGTTCAGGTTGCTCCGGCGTATTTTCTTAAGGAACTTGATGCTCTTTCTCGCCAATTTCTTTGGAGTGGCAATTTGCAAAATCCTAAATGGAGCCTCATCAATTGGGATATTGTTTGCAGGCCAAAAAAGGAAGGAGGCCTCGGCCTTTGTTCTTCTATCTTGTGCAGTCAAGCTCTTGCTGCCAAGCTCTATTGGCACTGGTGCTCCAATCAGTCTCAGCTTTGGGCCTGTATCCTGTCACACAAGTATTTACCTGGCGTTGAACCTTCAGATGTTTCCAAGTTTCCTCTTGAGGGAAGAGGCTCTATGGTGTGGAATACCCTCAAGATTGGTGCTCACCTGGTGAAGAGAAGTCTTTTTTGGATCTGTAACAGAGGCACTGAGGCTCTATTTTGGAGTGATTCCTGGAATGGGCATCCTCCTCTCTTGTCCTCTCATCCACACTTACAACCTCATTGTGATTTTTTCCTTTCTGCTGGATGGAATAAGGTGGCTCATTATAAAGAGGCTCATAACCTGGGCCTTTCTGTTGGTTACAGATGGAATAATTCTTCCGATTGGCCGCCAGGTGGTTCTCTGGGGGATCGGTTGGAGCTTTCTCAGATCTTGGCATCTAGGGAGTGCAGCTCTCTGCAGGAACCTGATGTTTTGGCTTGGGGAGGTGCTTCTTCTGGAAAGTATTCTATTTCTTCAAGGTACCTTGCGCTGACTAAGCAACTGTTTGGTGAGGTGGAGGTTTCTTGGTGGAAGAAAGCTTGGAATAGCTTTTCTTGGCCTAAGTGTAACTTTTTACTCTGGATTCTGGTTTACAATCATTGTTTTACTTGGGAGAATCTTTGCAAGAGAGGCTTCCAGGGGCCCTCCATCTGTGTCTTATGCGGAAATAGTGAAGAGACTGTTTCCCACCCTTTTTTCCAGTGCTCCTTTGTCAAGAATATTTGGCACTTCTGGTGGAGTCTGTGGGGATGCTCGTGTTGGCATGTTTCTTCCTTGTCTGAGTTCTGGGAATTTCTGGGCCATCCCCCTTCCAAGACCTCTTTTCTTCAGGTTGCTTGGACTATTGGCCCTTCCTTTATTTTATGGCATGTTTGGCTTGAGAGAAATAGGAGGATCTTTCATGAGGTGCAGCTAGGGATCAGGTACCTGTGGGGGAAAATTATTCATTCTCTTCATGAAACACTCCTGGAAAAATGTGACTTTTGTGGAGGTTTGGACCCTGGAGATGTTGGTATTTACTCATGCCTTTCCTTGCCTCTTTAGGGCGGCGCCCCCTCTCTGCCCCACAGACGCGCTGAGAATAGAGCCAGGCAGCGCCCTCAGCGTGTTAATCGTGAGGGGCATTGGACTCCTCCCCAGTTTGGAGTTCTTAAAATCAACATTGATGGTTCTTCTCGGGTAAATCCTGGATCGGCTGGCATTGGGGGAGTTTGGCGTGATAGCTCTGGTGATGTTCAATTTATGTTCTCTATCTACGAGGTTTACCATACAAATAACCTCATGGAAGCCCTTGCTATCTTGGTTGCAGTGGAACAGTGTTTTCAACGTGGCTGGAGAAGAATTACCTGTGAGACAGACTCGCAGGTGGTAGTGAATTTATTGAATAGACGGAACCTTGTGGATGTGGATTGGTATTTGGCTCTGGTTATTCAACAGATCATTCAGTTGTGCAATTCTCTGAAATCTGTTTCTTTTATGCATATCCCTCGGGAGTGGAACGGTGTGGCTGATTACTTGGCTAAATGGGCTTCCGAGCACGCGTTGGATTGGAATATTGTTGATCATAGGATGCTTCCCCTGATTTATCTAAAAAGAAGTAAATCTTAATTGATTGATTTTGATATTTCAGTCAAAAAATTAAAGTCGCTTTTTTTTATTTGTTCATATTGTTTTGTAAAAAGTGACTTTTCTCAATACATGTAGGACACAAAATAAGCTTTATTTTCATAAAATGAGAACTTTGATAAATCTTATTTAGTTTTTCTTTTGACATAAATCAATAGGTGATTACTAAGTTGGTTTATAAGTAGTTATGGGTCAGCTATCTAAACACAGTCTATATATACCAAGAGGTATTCTTTGTAAAAGACTTTTGGAGTTTTCAAGAAAAGGGGGACATAAGGGATTTTGGATTAGTATATATCTACAAAGAAATGAAATATAGTTTTGGATGTGCATCCATGGTGTTTTTCTGAAAGTCGTCTTTAATCTATCGTGTGATAAGAATTGATAATGATCTTTGTTTTGTGATAGTCTCATTTGTGAAAGCAGTAATCAATTAGAAATTTTATTTCATCCTTGTTCATTTGTTGGTACTTTGATATTAATATTTTTGTATGCGAGAGGTATATTTGTCACAAAGCGTAGTTCTTAATTGTTATGATGACATCTACTGAGCAGGGAAGACCAAAAACAATATTTCTATATTTGTTTTTGGTCATTTGTCTTTCTAGGGAGCTACCCCTCTCAAACATAGAGGAAGATCATTGTTTGTTCACAATCTATCCAACTGTTGGGACATCTTTGTTACTTCCCATTGGGCAAGTTGTTATAAATTTCAAAGTAACAAATTTGTTTACCAACAAACGCCTATCAAAGCATCACAAACCTAGATCCAATATCAAAACATCATTTTGGATTAGAAAACAACAATTTGTAATATGCCAACAAGTCATATATAGAATTAACCTTAAACAATTGTTATTTTAAAAGTGCATTTGCTTATATCTAACTTGTTGTATTAACTAAAAAAATTTATGATTAATTTAATTACTACTTAATTTATTTTCCTGAAATCTTTTGAATAAAATCTTTATTTTCTTTTTCAAGAAGAAAAAAGATGGAAAATTTTGAAGTTAAATATAAAAAATTTATATTTGAATTACATTTTGAGAGGCTTTAAATACATTAATAACACGTGATAAAAACATCTACATATTAATTAACCAATGAATTTCTATTATGGTCGGTAAGTTCAAAAACAACCAAAAATTCTTCAATATGAACTACATGTTAATTGGTGAATAAACTCCTATTATAAACGGAAAGTTCAAAAAGAACCTGATATCCTCATTTCATGCCAAAAAAAATACAGTAGAATTGAAAAACTTAATTGATTTGTATTTTAGTGCATAAAAGTACCAAATTGGGTGGTGTCTCGGAACACTTTCAATGGGTGGTTGCTTGATATTTGGAATATCACAAGATTTTAGGCTTCCTATAGATTAGCTTGATCCAGTTCTTTCTCAAGCATCGAATGTCAATTATAATTCTTGGAGTCTTTTTGTAATGTAAAATTTCTATGGAGAGATATTTTCGTAAGCTCTTGTTTTTTGGCAAGGTTTAGTTGCTTCTACGACTTTGAATAATTCAAGGGTTTTCTTGCAGGTAAATATTTTGGTTAATAATGATGGCCATATGATAGTAAGCGTTTGTGTTTTTTTTTTTTAACTTTTTATTTAGGTTTTAGATTTTATAACTTCATGAAAGTTTTTGTCTATATAATAAATTTTAGTTTAGCACTTATTTTTTTATGTTCCTTATCACAATATTTTGTAAGCTTCACCCAAATCATGTATATTCTACGTATCCCTATATTTTCTGATTGAGAGTGTTCGACACTAAATATTGTTAAGCAAGTAATATTTGTAATCTATCATTATTGTGAATCTATTAAAATTGAGTAGAGTAGATAGGTCATCCATAAATTTAGATGTCTACCTGAACTGGTTAGCTTTTAGTCAATACTCGTGATTTGTCTCTACTCCTTTTGTTCAATCAGTTCTAAAACATCTAACCATCAAATATATGTGGAGGAATTTAGGGTCCACTGCTTAGTGTAGCAATATTTGTTTTTTATCACTCATTAATTTCATGCACATTGTTATTAATAGTGCCTTTGAATTTATCCATCATCTTTCTCTATCTAACCTCAAAACCAAACACAAGGTAATTACTAAATTTATTAATGTGAATAAAAACTTAAAGAGACATTAAATCAAAATGAGTTGGTTTAGGGTCGTGTATTTTAATACTAGTAGAAAGTGAATTTTACTTAATGATGTTTTTAATTAAGGTAACAACAGTGTTTTGAAGGAGCCCGAACCCTTTACAAGAGAAAGCATTAAAGTGCCAACAAAAAAAACAACTACTGCCAGCATAAATGACAATTACAAAACAGGAGCTCAACCCCAGATATTACCAAGTAAAGAGTAAACCCAAAAAAAGAACAAGCACAAAAAAGGAAACCATCCAGCAAAGGAAAACAAAAAACCTTCCAACAACATAGTCACCCCAGCGTCTTCAAGGACCCTTCCGACTCATCCAGCTGGATCTGCATGTTCAGGATTGACTCCTTCAAACTAGTAAGATCTTTGGACTGGGGAGTAGGTTTCCTTTTAGTGCTAGATCTAGTCCTAGTCCCCGGGCCCGTGGTCTAAATTTCCTGACTCGCACCTTCCTCATCAATATTGATGATTTTTTTGTCAGTGCTATTCCCCTCCAGCATGGCATATAGGGCTTTGAGGATCTCAATCATAGATTTCATGCCCATGTTGTTCATAGTTAGCAGCTTCCTAAGCATAATGTCATTGTTGCTAACTTTTTCCATAATAAGGGAAATCTTGCTATCAATGGCACTATTAATCTTGTCTTCCAGCCAACTAGTGTTCTCTGTTACCTTATAAAAAACATTCTCACCTTTGTTATACATAGCTGCGCCATTCCTCATTTTATCAATTGTTTCCTTCAGCACATCATTCCTCACATCCAAGGCTCTGTATTTGACACGCAGGTCTTGGATATCATGGAACACCTATTTATCAATGTTGAAAGCGCAGATGGCTTTGTTTCTGGCGGCTTGAAGGACGCTCATGTTTGTGACCCTTTTAGTATTGAAATCTTGTTCAGAAATGGCTTCCTCAGCATTGTTTTGAGTTTGCCTATTCTCCTCCTTCTCCACATTTTCATCCCTAGTCGGGTTATCAGAAGGATTGAGTTCAGCCTTCTAGTTGTTGGTGTTGTTGGGGGAGTCCACATAGGTGTTATCTTGATCATTGTTATCGTGGGTTTCCGTCTCCATACACTCAGCTTCATTCCCAATAATCCCCTCATTTTTTGCTTCTTTATCAATTTTTCCATTTTCCTCTTTTCCTTCCTCATAATCCTCATTAGAACCCAAATGGGTTTCCTCCAGGTAGCTATGAATAATGGTATTTATGGGGTTAATGATCTCATTTGGTATTTCATGTTGAACATCATTGACATCCTCCCCATCAATGCCTTTTTCCAGCTTCCAGCTTATTCTGGTTTTCCTCATTTGAAGCATTGTCCTTCTCCTAATTCTCCATCTTGCTCTTCTCACCTCTTTCCAGAACATCATCCTCAGAATAAATAGCAGCATTATCATCATTCGATATCATACCTTCCACTTCATCTAATATGGACGGCTTAACCTCTTTTTTACTAGAAATACCCTTTTTGGGTTTCTTCCGAGAAGACATATTAGCCTTATTATCAGTGTTAGGAATAACAGTCCACAAGACAATTGAGAGGGGGGGTGAATCAGTTGTAGTATAGATTATTAAAATTTAAACTTTATAAACCAAATATGCAAATGTAAATGATAACATAGTAAATGCCAACACCATAACACAATATTTGTTGTTGAGGAAACCTTGTTAAAGGTAAAACCCCGGTGGGAATTAACACCCACAAATAATGTACTGAGAGTATAGTATCCCTGATAGAAGATGTTAGCCCTGTTAGGAGCTTGTTACAACATTACAGTACACAATCCCTGTTAGGAGATAGGCCCTATTAGGATTCAAAGAAAATAGTAGGGTCACTGCCAAGGCACACTGCCCAAAGAAGGTTAAAGCCACCCTCAAGGATTTACAATATGAATCAAGTGTATAAAGCAAATACACAATCCAATGAACTGTATGATAGCAACTGTCTTTGCTTGGTCAATTCCAATGAAGTATAACAATCATCAACTCTGCTCTATATCCAACAGTCAACAAGCTTCGCAGCTTCCACACATTTTTGCCCTTTTAATCTCTACCACGTCTTCTCCACAAGAAAAGAACATTCATATATACCCTCTTACAATAATTCATTAGGTTAGCCAATTAAGCTTTCCTAATACATAATTAACTAGGTCGGTCAATTAAGGCTTTCCATCATACAAATAATTATATAACCTCTTGCTAAGATACACACGGTACCTATAACAACTAAACATCAATTACAATCCATCACATATACTTCCAGATCTGCAATCCATGCTCATAATTAATTTCACACGCTACATGTCTGAAGTCGACCAGAAAATAGGTCTTCTCTAGAATACACGCCACAAGTGATGTCACCAGTAACCAAACAACAATCGAACTCAACCCATTATTCCAACATATGTCGGCTGTCCACCAGTAAGCTCGTATCATCTGAGATATCTTCGCCAGAAAGATATACCCGAAACACACAGACCTTCTCTGTCAAGAATCACGGTTACAGTTCAAAAAACCAGTCTTCACCAAATCAACTGTAACATCCACAGTATGCAACATAAAGCAAGCGACCTTAAAAATAAGGTCAACACACATCCTTCTGCATAAATCCAACTTCGATCATTTTGAATCATCCATACAGTGTTTGTACACTCCTAGTCAAGTAGCCAGTCTGTCTTCTCCACAGAAATATATGTTGACATCAGTGACAAAACATGAATATCAACACCATGATCACTAACCAAAACTGATATCATCCAACAATCAGCGCTCATAATCTTCCACTTCTAAGAACCCACACACTTAAGTATCGACTCTGGAACATGATCACGCGCATAGTCTACAATGAGCAAGATGAGACCCCCGTGGAGCATCTGACTTGATTTAACTCTATGGTCCATGATGCTCTGGTTGAGAGAGCTCAGGAGAAAGTAAAGGAAGGAAACCCTAGCTTCATGACGGAAGTGGTTCACCAGCACAAAGTGAAAATTATACACTGGTAAATCTACCATCTAATGTAAAGTATTCCATAATGACCCTAAGCACTTTAGCCCAGATAAGCTTAATGTTATTAATGTTGACAAAATCAACATTTCCTTGCACAAGCAGAGCCTTTACTTCGTCTGTCTTGGGGAAATCCTTGTAAACCTTGTTCCTAGTTTTTTTATCCTTGGCAAAATTTGTGCCCTCAAGAGGCAAACCCGTAATTTCAGCAATAAGCTCTAAAGTGAGAGAGAAAGATTTACCCGCTAGATGAACTTTGCTATTCTCCCAACCCGCCACAAATTATCTAGTTATCTCTATCATTGCCATGCAGCTGTCTGAGGTACTTAGTGACTCTTCCTTTCTTAAGTTTTTGCCACACCCCCTTCTCCTCAATCACAAAAAATAGCATTGAAGATAGTAGTTTACTTAATGATTTGTGATAGCATTGAAGACCAAAAAATAGTATTGGTACAAGATTGTTAATCACAAGTCTAAGACCACTACAAGTTGAGAAGACAAGTCAAAGACAACATCATGGTAACTATCTTTTCTAGTGGTGAAATTATGTCCTCTTTTTTTGGTTCTATCCAAAACATAATTAGATCGTCTCTGATCACAATACTAGTAGAAAGTGAATTTTACTTGATGATGTTGTGATAGCATTGAAGACCAAAAAATAGTATCGGTACTTGATGCAGTCAATCTCGGAGGATCCAAATATGGATTGTCCAAACATGCAGCCAACAACAAGAACAACGGAAACACATCAACAACACATATATAACGATTATGACAACTTATATTCAATAACTGAGCATTACAAGCAACATGTCGGGCTGTAAGGCCTTCCCGGTTACGGCCAACAAATTCAACAAGATCTCGCAGGATCCAACTTCCCCAGTCTACCCTACAGCTAAGTGGAAGAAACCAGATCTAAACTTGTGCTCGCAAGCTACCAAGCAGTCTTACAAGTTTCTTTCTTACCCACTTACTACTGTCTGTCATCAACTTGCTCTCTCCCCCTAAAATGTTACCTACACACTCCTTATATACAACACAACCACAAGTCGGCTTTACAAACAAATATTAAATGACAGTCGGTCCAATACAATCCACGATGAATCATATTAAATGACTCATTCGGCTGCAAACAAGCAATAAATACATAGAAGAAAGCACAAAATCATATTTAGGTCCACACAAGATCCAATGCATCAAATCCGCACACCTCGGAACTCTGCATGATCACAACGACCCCCTCAAATCACAGATGCAATCTCCAATGTTCGTCCAATCTATAAACCAGTCGGTGAACAAGAACTCCAAACGCCAAACCACTCTGTGAGAGGCACAGCCGAGCTGAACTCCTCTGAACAGACACCACCGAGCAATAAGCTACCAAGTAGAGTACCACCGAGTCCAGTCACCGAGCCCATCGGTGAAGCAACACATCTTCCAACCGAGAACTACCTCCAAAGTGACCGAGCAATTCAGGTCTCCAACCGAGTTTACTACCAAAACCAAAACCAAACCAAACATATTTTTGGTGATATTGGATTGTCAACTCCCTCAGGATGCTCCTGCATCAGTACTAGATTCCTAATCACGAGTCTAAGACCACTACAAGTTGAGAATACAAGTCTAAGACAACATCATGGTAACTATCTTGTCTAATGGTGAAATTGTGTCCTCTTCTTTTGGTTCTATCTAAAACATAATTAGATTGTCTATACTCACAATACATATTTCTCTATCTACATCTTAAGTAAGGTGAACAATAGTGATGTTGAGCAAAGTGGGCTTTGTTGTACAAGAATTGATGTTCAAGAATATCACCTTAATCAAGCCTTGAGACAAAATTAACAATAAAAGAGAAAATGACTAGAAGGCCGCATCCAACAAATGGCATTGAGTTGATTGTTGATATGCTTTAAAGCTTGATACAAATGAATGAATGTATCAAAAAGTGTACCTAAAGTGTCTTACATTTCAATTGATAGATTATATATTGGTGTGAATGCCACAAGAGGATGAGTTCAATAATTGACGACTAATGTACTTTATGAGGAGAAATACTCTTTATGCTTATGTGAATGTTGTTTAATCATTGAGTTATTAGAGTGTTCCTACAATAACACCTTTATATACAACCAGCCCATATGTCAACAATTCATGGTGAATGAGTGTTAGCTAAATTTCTTCCTCAACCTCAATTCTTATACTTTTCTAGGTTGCATTAAAAAAAGTAATTTAATCTTTTACTCATTACAAATGAAACAACAAATAAACAAAGTCAAGCGTGAAAACACACAAGTATGGTGATCCAATAGTTTTTTATTGCACAAACATATATTCAAGATGATCATGTTTAAATGCAAACTATGGTTTCTAAGGTTGATACTTATTTTTTAGTTTAATTATCTCCAATTTTCATAGTTTTAAACATTCAAAATAACATGTGGAGAATAAGAAGCAAAGTGAAAAGTGTTGATGTAACTAACTAAATAGTTATTTATGAATGGCAAACAATTAAATTTTTAAGCCACATAAAATCTCCTTTAAAGCTCAATTAACATTGAATATAATGACATTTGACCATTTGGTTATGGAGCACATACACAATAAATTCCAATAAAAAATATCGAAATAGATATCATTTGCCACTACTAAATTTCTAATCCAAAATTCTTTGGGTGGGAATTAAATTTACTATCTTAACCAAGTATGTAACACAAAATCAAACCAACTAAGGAGGGCAAAGAACATTTTTTGAAATTGTACAAATGGGTAAGAGATAAATGTTTGTGGTCTAGGTGTCAACTACCTACATTGTGGCCCCATTTCAATTGTGAACATTCTTAAACATCTTCATGGCTCCAACCCTGAGCTTGCATCTACCTTATTTATGACCTCCATTTCAATTGAACAAAATTCTTTGTAAAATCATGCATATTGCTTGTGGTAAAGGAAAGAATTTGCCTAAATTAACCAAAACTTTTTACAAACCCCTATTCTTCTAAAGTCCCACACTCAATTTGTAACATAACCAATTTATGCTTGGTCAAGGTAATAATAATGGAAAGATGGGGGACTGTCAACAATAGATTGTTAAAATTCTATTGAGGAAAAACAATTTAAATTAATATAACAAATATAAATTTTAAAATTACATTTCCATATATTAAACTATCTTATTATTATTCTCTTTTGAATAAAAGAATGGATTGCAAATACGTCTGAATTATATATCTACATGTTTATTATTAATCTGAATTATATATCTACATGCTTATTATTAATTTTCTTATTGACTCGTTCATTAAACTTAAAAATAAAATTAATTAATATTAAGAAACATTCTACAATATCAAGAAGTGGAGTGTAATTGTATATTAACAAAAAAAATTATTTTTTATCTTAAAGTGATAACTATTTACACATCACAATATTAATATTCAATAATAAATATAATATTTCTAAAATAAAGAATACATAAAACCAAAATAATTATTTATTTTTAAACAAAACTTTTCTCCATCTCGCATTCAACCCCCCCACAAAAAAACTCGTTTGTCCGAAAATCACCTTACGTTTGTGATTTTAAACATTCTTTCTCAAGAATGAAGTTCTCGGAGCATACTTGAATCTTTCTTTCTTTCTTTCTGCATCAAAAAGATATCAATGACATTGCAAATGCTTTTCAACTCCAAAATATACAGTTGAATCTCTATAAATCGTGGCATATTTCGATCTTCCGTAAAAACGGCTTTGAAAAATCCAAAAAACTATTTGGATTTTGCCTTGTTCCGATCGATGTTAGACCTTGGCCAACCAAATACATTATTTCCGAAATGTTATAGAAATTTAACCTGAATTTCATTAAACCCGAGGAGTGGCAAGTATCGGCAACAAGAAGAAAGAACTGCCAGATTTGCTTGTAAGAATGTGCGAGACCAAGAATGATAATAACAGTAATTACATGAAGTTCAGTATTCTGGCATTGGAATTTTATAATCATAGGTGAGCTCTTCCCCAACTTCTATTTCACGACATGCGTACAAACCCAGCCGGTATATTTTGGGGTCTACAGTATCTGTGTAAACCCTATAAATTGATAAATTTCCTGTAGAGCTGCAAAAATTAAAAGACATTAGCCCATTTGTATTCAACTTGAATCCATAAGTACCAGTTAATTTGTTGGTTAAGCTTAGATAATATGTTTTCATGCGTAATCAAAGTCCAATAATTACTTTCTATTTAAATTTATATTTTTAGATTCGTGCATCTTTCTCGTTAATCATGTGTTTTTTATTCAGTTTGGCTTCATGAATTTTTTATCTATAAGTAAATAGAAAAGTTTTGTGTGAAACCTGTGATTAATAAAGCGTACAACATTTGACATCCCAAAGATATCAACAACCAGCTGATCTTTAGGAGGAACCGAGGGATGATCCATACTGAAAAGATATCTGAAACACGTACAGACCATTCAATAAGAGAATGAATTGCTGGTAATAATAAACATAATTTTGAAGTAAATGGAATCTTCCGAAACCATTCCTTGTAACAACTCAATCACCTGGCATTGTAATTATCATCTAGATTCTCACGTTCTGTGGCTTCTTCCGGAGATAATACCTCGCCCACGTATTCAACAACAAACTGTCCCCTGCTTCAATAGATTGCTCATTTAGAATTAAAAAATGCATAAATAGAAATTCCAATGCTAACAAGCGACCCTCGGAAACATTTTGAAAAATAATGAATGCTTGCGAATTTGGTTGCTCCTATCAAACAAGTGCAGTGCCATAATCTTTCCACTCTAAACTGTTTCTTGATCTGCTTCTATGTGTTTGGGAAACTTAACGCACTCCTCCAGGCAGCTGAATTTCTTATATCTATGTAATTTAGAAGTGCGGCAATTAAATAAGACAAATATGAAATATGCTTTGAAAACAATGCAAACTCTAATATAAACAAACCTTGGGATCTGCTCAAGTACTCTCACACCCCATTTCCGATTTTGAGTTCTAAAAACTTCTAAGCGAACCTTGAGTCCATATTGAAGTTTTCGGTTCAAACACTTTGATCCACATGGGCACCTACTATTGCATTCAACCACATCCGGTGTTCCTGATCCAAGCTGCAAAACACAAAAAGATTAGGAAACTCCTTTGGAAGGGTTATTCTGCACGAGATCTTTTAATGGTAGCACTTTATTTTCTCCTACAAATAATCCAGTTAGATTAGGTTTGTTCAAGTTTCCATATACATATTGATTTCAAGTAAGAATCCATAGTCCTTGGGTGCCTAGTAAAGGATATGATAACTCTTGGCAAGTCAAATAGCACAAACTTCCACGAGTATGATAGAGTTCCAAAGGACAACAATTCATCAACTACTATGACAAAAGGACCACTTCATCCACAAGGTCTGAGAAGGGCATAAGAAATGGCAAGATGCACTTAAGAAGAACAAAACACATATGCTTCCAAAGTTCAACAAGGGCTAAAGAAGGCACGTTTGAGTGATTCAAAATGATTTTGAATGCAGAGTGGTCAGTGACCACTTTTGTTTGTCGCCCATCCAAATTGGAGAATATATATTTCTATGAACAAAACCAAAGTAGGTCAATGAAACTCGAGTTAAGACTGAAATGCCAATTCATAGATAAAAAATAAAGTAATTACAAAGGAGACGAAGGCTCCTTAAATAAGGAATTAGAAAGACAATTCTAAAAGAAACAATCATTAACAGAAAGCAGAAACAGAAAGACACTAAACTATTAACCGACATACAGCAAATAGAAAGTTGCTAACTAAACTAACTAGACAACTTAAAAGACTTCAATGACCATTATAAGCTAAATAATACAATATTTTTATAATACCCTCTCTTAATGGTTGATGTATTAACTAACAACCCTACATAACACTTGACAGAATCTGCAGGTCATTTGGCCATGAATGCATCGAAGGCTGATTCCTCTTCAGAATGTTCTGTGATATGAGCCTGCTTTTGCGACCCTCCTTGGTTGGACTTCTGGTCAGCCACCACTTTCTGCAAAACCATTGTATATGACCAATTTTACCATAATCCTTCCAACATGATGTCGGGTAACAAAGCTCTTTATATCTAAAGACACCGAGATCATATTCAAAAAACCTCACAGTTCTGGAAAACAACGATTTTGCCAAAAATCCTCAAAAGAACCAACACCCATGATTTTGTAAAAAAAATATCAAATCTTTTGCTGTTCGCCCTCAAAACCCTAGGTGTGACCCAAAACACTATGCAAGAAACCACGATTTTATAAAAAAGTCAAAACATTTTGTTGAAGACTGAAAGCCAAGATTTTGTAAAAAAATTCGTCAAAAACTTTTGTTTTGAGATAAAAACAGGAAAAATACATGATTTTTTTTTAATTGTTAAAAAACGACAAATCCACAACAAAGAAAAAGCACAATCTTTTGAAAAAATCGAGCAACACCCTTTTACAAAAAAATCATGAAATTTGTGGAAAAAATCATACAAAACCTATGAAAAATCACCATGTTTTTTTGAAAAAAGGTACAAAACCCTAGATTGCAAAAGAACACATAGAAAACCAATAATTTGTTGGAAATCTGTGTAGAAAAACTTGAAACCCTTCAAATCTGGATTGAAAACCTTCAAAAAATGGTGTGATCCCTGCAAATCACGTCAATATATTGCGTCCGAGAAATAGCAACAAAAAAGCTTCGTCTTCTTCAAAGAAACAACGCCCACTACAAACCCTTTTGTAGCAAACCATGAAAACCTGGAGGATTTACTCTAAGATTGAGCACAATAATGCAGGTTGCAAGAGAGCCAATTGCTCATTTTTGTTGCATAGTAATTCTTTTTTTGTATTGCCATTACACTAATGATGCTTTCACCAAGTAAATCATACAGCTTGGTTCAAGTAAATGAGTTTAAATGGTCAAGTCCAAATAGGATGATATTAATGCAGTAATATTTATCAGTTAGATTTTAATACAATAGTACTTGATGAAATTAATTATACTTCTAAATTAATATTTAAAAAAATAATAATTTCCATGGATGGTGTTCTGCGGTGAGGTTGTGTTGAACATTGTGGAGTCCTTAGCTATTAAGTATTGGATCTTCCTCAATAGAGACTGCTGGAAATCAAATATTAGCAGTTTACGCTAGCTCCCAGGTTGATTGTCATTATTGCAAATTCATCTGCAACCAATGTTTCCCAGGAACACATTTTAGAGCTTTTATGGGAATTCAAAGACAAGGGCAGCGACAAAACATTCCTAGCCTGTCCCTTCTTTTTCTAGATATTAGGGACGTCTAAGGAATGCCCTTTGGATATGGGATACATCTCCAGGGCAGTCCTCGTGAAGAGGACCTCAAGGGTGACATCATCATGTCCTTGTGGCATCTTGACTTCCTCGCGTGCCTTTGCCATTTTTTATAACAGGCATTAATTGAAGGGAAAGCATTGAATGCATCCCTCCACCAAAACTTGACATTTCCAAGATGGGATGTTTTGGGGATGCAGGGACTTGGGGGAAGCATCCCCCTGCTGTCCCCTGCCTGCCGTCCCCCTCTCTCTGCCCCCCTCCCCGACCACCACCACCGCATACTTGGGGACATTTACAAGACATTCCTCTAGTTTGGGCATGCTGCCAAGACTCTAGAACATCCCTGAGCTACTCAAGGGACTCCTAGGCATCTCTTGACCGCACCCAGGACTTCCAAGTGTCCCCTGTGGCAGACTAGTGAAAAAAGATATTTTTTTACATCAGAAAATGTTTTTGGATCATCATGCCACAAACCCTAATCCTAATGGTCCATGGGCCGCACCCACACCCTAAGCAGCCACAAAAAAGTAAAAAACTTATAAATAGGCATATATGGCTCACCCTAAATCACTTCCAAGTTTTAGAAATAGCCAGGATTTCGTGTTGCTGAGAACAAAGTGATAAAATTGTGAAAACGGTAAGCACTATGAAGGTTTGTGTGGTTTTGAAGTTCTTAATTTGTGCTTGGTGGCGGAGGCTCCATCCCCAGACCCCTGTGAGGGGCACTGCCCTCAACCTCATGCAGGGCTCCATTCCCAAGCCTCCACATCCCACCGTCCCACCGCCATCCCCAAATCTGGGCCTTGGGTCCCTCCATTTTGAGATTCCATGAAACATAGGGGAAGAGCTTTGGATAAAATTTTGTTTGTTTTGTTTTGTTTCATGGAATCCATGCACCAAAAGCTCAATTGCAACAGCATAGAAATTCGCCATTGAAACTGCAGTGTTAACCTGCAAATTTGTAGTAAGAGCAATTCCATTCTCTATTATTGCCTCTTATTTCCAAATATCTAGGATAAAGGGAATCAACTTAGAACTGGGTCACTGCTAGAAAATGAAATCAACAGCAGCAGCTACAATGGTACAGTAAGATCTTTGTTTGGGTCTCTGATTACAAACAAATGCCAGCATCCAAAAGCCCCAGGCTTATATGATACGTCTAAGAAAACAGTTATTTTAAGCTCATCTTTTTAGTTTCCTCTAAGTAGAGATCATATCTGATAATTGGTAGAGTGATTAATTTAACTGCCACAAGACCGAGCAGTCAAAACTTGTTTTGTAACTAATTTTTTATTTTTTTCACCTGCACCGAGAATATCCTGTTTGTGGAAACCTTGAAACATTGAGTCTTTGTCACACATAATTGACTGATCTTATCTTTGTATATTTGCTTCTAGTCCAAGATCCTAGAAATGCACATTGGCAAAATTTTAAGAGCTTGATCGGCAGACTTTAGTCTTAGTAATAAGCTTCAATACATTACCTCCCAGCCTTCTTTTAAGTTTAAAAAACATGAGGAGCTAAAAGGAATGATAATTTTGTGCACGCACACACATTTTGTATCATTGTGTATAGTTAATTGCATCCCCCACCATCCCCAAAATTTATAAAATATTTTGC
Source organism: Thuja plicata (assembly GCA_018584345.1). NCBI lineage: Eukaryota > Viridiplantae > Streptophyta > Pinopsida > Cupressales > Cupressaceae > Thuja > Thuja plicata. The sequence goes on from MU227450.1 coordinate 349,220, forward strand.
TGTCCCTGAAAACCAAAAGCTCATAAAAACACCGTTTGCAACTTGATTAAGTGTCCATCCCTGTGGTAGGGTTGGACTTTTATACAAGATCTTAATTTTTCCATTTCCACTTTGGCTTCTATATTCCTTTCCTAACATTGATGTGGTGCTGTATGATGACGTTGGAGTACCCTTTTCTTATTAGCTTAGTGGATTTGCTTTCCCCTTGCTAGAAAGATGCCTTCATCCAAGGTGAGTGGCTTCGCTATGCTGTAAATTTGTGTCTGATTAATTGCTGATAGTTCAAAATAATTCATAAACTCTCCATTCCATTTCCTCAGTATTGTTGAACACCTTTGAAAGTGAGAAGGGGGAGGGGGGGTGAATCAGCTTGCACAGAAACTCAACTATTCTGTTACAATCCCATAATGATTAATTTTAATCCAACTAATCATCAGTAAAAGATATTGCGATGATAACACACACAAGAACACCAGATTTACATGGGAACCCAATGCAAGAAAAACCATGGTGGGAATCTTACCATATGAATAACAGAATTACAATAATTGTTTTAGGCACACTGCTCCCAAAAAAGGACTTGCAAGCTAAGGCGCACTACCTTAGGGCAAGATACAGATTTGCACAAGCTGTCAAAAGATCAAACAATCTTCCAACAGGCACAAGGAAAAGATGAAATGAAAAGATATAGGATCTCCTGATTAAACACTACAACTCTATCAAATTCGCACTTCTTACACCTCTGCTCTGTCACATTCCCATTACACTAACTTCTCATGCGATCCCAAATCAATCTACACACATCCACTCTAATGCAAGTTCATGCTCATCATCAACTCATCAAATCGCATCTCTATATATATATATATCAATTTGATCAAACAAATGACAACTAGGTCGGCCACAGTGGTGACAAGCATCCTTTACACAAAGTTGGCACCTCAAGCATTTAAACCAATGCAGTCCAACTCTAGAGATAAAGGGGAGCCAAATACATCATAACACGCCTCCAATAAATGTTTTCATCTAAGCATAAGCATCACAGTCACCTCCAAGGACAAACCCAAATGAAACATGTAGAAAAACATTAAAGCAAGCTGGCAAGTCAGCCCAAAAACACTCTCCAATGCACATGACGTCATTTGAAGCACAACATGCCATTGGCAGGACCTATCTCAATCTCTTAACTCTTCCTCCTATGCATATCCAAAATAATAAGTCATAAATCAATTCATCAGAATTAACTGAGTCTGTCAGAGACCAACACATACAACAATATAGCCGCTCAAAACAACATATCTTCACTTGCGAAGCACACCAACATAGGATATCTGAACTGAAACACTGCATAGACGTTAGAAACATGTCTACCAAACTACACAACCTAAAATGCCAATGCAGAGCACTCTTCAAATCCGTCCTGACTATTTCTGACGTTCAGCCTTGTTGACAACAAATAGCAAAACACAACTTCTACCTTTGAACTTATGTGGACCTGAAAATATGATAGTGCAACATTCACAAACCACACATTACAACAATAAAACCGCAAACCACCACAATCTTATGTGGAGGAATGCAAAACATCTTTCCCATAAGGACTTCAAATACTCTTTCCTGCATATTCTAACTTCCCATAATTCCATCTTCTGGATACGCCACTTACTGACTTGTTATCACCACCAAACATCTGATGAACATATGAACACACAATACAACACTCTAAATACTCTTTAGACTTCAAATAGTATTTCCTACATATCAATCATCATATACTCTTTCTTGCATTCATCAACATTTCATAACACAATTCTCCATATTGAAAATAACTCTCATACTTCTTCAAGTACTCTACTGCATCAAGTTGACATTAATGCACACAACATGTTGACATCAATGACAAACACTGAACTCATAATACTGACAAGTATTCCTCTTATGTCAGTAATTCCGTATTTGATTTCTAAGCCCTGTTGAAATTTAGTTTGTACCAGCCTTAAGGGGTACCCTAACTGCTTGTTGGAAAAAATAGAGAAATAAGTGATTCTGAGCTTGAACTTGAATTACCATGTCCTTATGATGCAAAGGTCTACAATACTTGATAAGCTCTATCTGTCATCTATTTGTTGTATTAATAAGATAGCCTTTCAATTTTTTTCTGCTAATCTCCCGGTTATCTGATCTTTGTTGTGGCAAGTCAACATAGACCAGTGAGTCGGAAAGTGATTACAGAGGCAGTCCTGGCATGGAGGCAAAGCACAAGGGTAGAAAGAATACAGAATGTGAAAACCAACGCCAAACTTGATGCAATGGACAGGGTGGTGGACTGATTAGCAAGGTAAGATGCACAAATTTGGTTTACCAATGAACTATCCTTCCAAGTGCACAATGGCTTTAATAGACCCAATTCAACCAAGGTTACTCTAGATGCAACCCAATGATAGATTTGATGTATTTGGGGTATATAGGGACATATTCAAGTGGTTTTGTGGTTTCTAGAGTTATCCCTTACTCACAATGATGAAATCTCTTCAAACTGGCCTAGAGACCCAATTAGACAGTCTTGCAGCCCTGCAGTGACCTTTTTGGTCTTAAAACTCTTCACTTTCTCAAAACACTAAGAGAACTAAATGCATATTCAGACACCCTTTTGGCCATATGACAGCGTATCAAAGACTTGGGTATAGGTACTTTGAACCAAATTGCAGTACTTTGACTGTACCCCTGCAAATGCACTAAAAACTTGATGATTTAACAAAGCAACTATATCATAGGCATGTCCCCAAGGTCTCAACTCTTGGACAGTGACCTAAGATGACTCAAAACCTCTGAACCTAAGAGGAATTAGGCCCAAGACATAAGGAACCCCAAAAGCCCCAATTTGGTTACTTCAAACCCTTGAATCTAGGGCTTTGCCAATCTCGACCTTCCACACTCTTCCAGGATCAATTGGTGGTTGATTCACCATTCATACCACCCTACAAGACTATTCCAAACATAAAATGGCTATGTTGTTAAGCCCAATCTCCCACTGCTACTCCTTAGCAACCAAATTCACTAGAAGCTTCACTGTTACAGTCAGTGATCACTCATTTTCCTTCAAAACTCTGCAAGTAAGATCATTAGCATTTATAATACATTGTTAGTTTACTCATTCCATGGATCCTAGGCCTCTGCACCCATGGAATGGATCCTGGTTACAACCTAACCTTCAAAATAGATGAAAAACTTAACAAATCAGACTTTAATTCGCTGGAAATGACAGTACAGTCATGTAAGATGACTCTCAATGCATTGGACAAGGAAATGAATAGTTTTAGATTGCTTACTATTCCAACATGTAACTGAAAATCGAACCAACAAGTGTTGAATCCTTTCACAAATGCATAAGACACAAAAGTTGCAGACTGAATTTGTATGTTATTAAAATCTCAGTGACTGTCCGTACACTCCAGGCCTCCCTTGCCCGTACAATGGAGTCCCAAGTACAAGTAGGAACCAAAGCTTAACTTCCTCAACCTCTTCCAACCGGTTTGAGGGATTAGTTAAGTGTTTAAACAAGAAAAACCAATTTCCCTCCTAAATGGCTACTAGCCGTTACATTTTAAATATTTGAATTTTTTAACTTAAAAATGCTTTAAAAGCCTTGTAAATAGGAATTTAAGAACTCCAAAGGTTTCCAAACACCTAGGAGACTTAATTGCCTCATTCCTATAATCCTAACTACCCTAAGACACCCTTGGACACTAATGGTCCATATTACATTTATTCAAACCTTTCAAGGATATAAACTTATTCCTTATATGCAAATGCTATTTCATGGCATCAAACCATTATAGGAGCCAATACACTATAGTTGATATGATTTGCACCATTTAGGATCCTTTTGGACCTCTGACTGCCATTAGGTGCCTTCCATTCCTTCATAGTCTTCATGGTTTGGTCCATAGTCTTCATGTTGATCCTTGGTGCTCCTGCACCACCTATTATGGAGTTCAGTTCCAAAGTGGGTGGCAAACTCTATGAACACTATGCTCCATTTTTATAAGTGCTAGCTGCCTAGTTTGTGGTTAACAATCCTATTAGGATATGACCATCATATTGACATTGAATGCTATCATCAGAGTACTCTAATCATGCACGGACCCATCAACTCTTGGAAAAGGTCAAGGATTTGCATGAACTCCAGGTTAATGCAGTAAAGGTGAAGGAGAAGTTTAATGAACAGATAAGAATGGAAGCACTTCAAGTCTTCAACCCAATAGCCTTCCTTTCGGTATTTAAATTGGATGTACGGTAAGCTATTTTCAATGGTTCCATTTCGCCTAAGGTTGTAATCCATTTATAGTTTGGATTAGACACATATGCTTCTATTTTTAGGTTTAACTTTTAAAGTTTTTCTTCTAAGACTGGTAGTGTTATGTTTAGTTTATAATCACACCACTTAATCTTTACAACACCTGCATTGCCTTGATAGTGGTTAAATAATTTAGATTTCGTTCATTTTTTTTTATCAGTATCTTGGATACATATATCATGGTATGTCGGAAGTATGATTAATCAAACTTTTTTTAAACTGAAAATTTGCTGGCCATATACCTTACTTCTGCATCCCACTTTCTATGTGTTATTAATACAGATCCCATGCCCTTATCATCAAAAAGATAATGGTACAATCTAAGCTGAGTGATATATATTTAAAGCAATTATTTATTTTCATGTAAAGCATGCATAGACAATTCTCTTTCTAGATAGTACCTGAAGACGACCATAACGGTCATATGCTAGGCGACCTAGCATAGGCTCTCCTTGCCAATCAATTCGATCATCTCGATCACGGATACACTCACAAACATGGATAGAAATTCCTGCCTCTGGATCATCCATATCAAATTCATCACAGCCATCACATGCCTTTGCTTGCTTTCCCATGTCTGACTGCACATTCTCTACGATAATAGTACTTTGTGTTGAGAACCTAAAAAGCATATGCAGGTTGCAAGCTAAATTATAACTGTCTAAATAAAGTATTCTCCCATTACATTAAAGAAATTATTGATGCCAAAGTTTTAAAAAACAAATTCCATGATGGTTAACCTGTTTGTTGCAATGTAATGAAATTTTGGGATTGAAGCTTTATCTCTGTCATTCGTGCATGGTATTTTTATCATTTCAGTCCCATTTGATATGTCTTCACATATAAGATTCCGACCCAGATACATTATTCCACCATATGTTGTCCTGTAGATATAAAAATGAAACCATATCTGGTAGAGATTCCTTAAATCACTTATCTTTTCCTTATATGTTTAAACAAGAACTACAGAATTCTTAACCTCTTCAAAAACAAGACAATGACATCCAATCAATATGAATGTTTGTTAACTCATAGCTGGAAATAAACATAAAACTCAAAGAGAAACAAGAAACATAACTTTCATATGTTCCATAGAAAAGTAACAACAAATCTCACATCATAATTCCACAACTAACTTCAAATCCAAGATTTTTCAGTTGAAATGTAGGATGTGAGTGGCTATGCTGGCACTAAAAAGAATTTTTTTAAAAATTCGTTTGTTTATGATTCGAAACTATGAGAATTTACAAAAGGCTTTGAGATTGTAACTGGACCAGGCAGGTTACAGACAGCTCAAATAGATTGTGGACTGGTGTCCCACTCAGCATGGTTATTTGGTTGAGATCTAAGTCACAAGGTTCGAGATTGAGTTCGAGTTCAACAACTATGAAGTTCGGATGAAGATTGGCAAGGTCCAAAAAATTCGAAAAAAAATTCGAGATTAAATCCGCCTTATATAATTTTCAAAAAAATATAAGTATATGATCCTAGCTATAGGAAAGTTTGTGGAGATGATTCAATGACCAGACATGGGATTTCTTCCTGCTGTTCACGGTGAATATTTATGCACAGTAGTGGGTTAGTTTGCTGGCTGTATGACGCTGGAGTTGGACGCATGCTAGTAAGGGGGCATTAGATGTCATAAGTGTTGGAAGATCACTGCGTGAATTAGCTATGATGTGGGTTTGTAATAGTCTTCATTTGCTTTATTTATCTATAAGAAATATTTATTTTAAAATCTATAATGCAAAATAAATAAATATTAAATTCTATATTAATTAACTACAAACAAAAATAATCTTTTATTAATAATAAACAGAATTAAAAAAAGAAGTATAATAATCTTCCTATTTAATCTTTACTAATAAAATAAAACTATAAAGAATTAAAAATAGAAAAAAAAACTTAAAAGTAATGCATTAATAATAAAAATAAACATACAAAATATTAATATTTTACTAATCAAAAAAGTTAAATAAAATATACATTAAATATTAATATTTTTCTAATAAAAATATATACATAAAAATATTTTACTATTCTTGAGAGACAGATCACATCATTGGTAGCTCACCAATCTTCAGGGAAGCCGGAGCAGAAACAAATATCACTGACCACAGAGTCTAGGAAGGATTCTAGTTCTCAGCACTCCTTTGGCCCACCTCCTCCTAAGGGGGGGGAATCGAAGACAGAAAGACCTTAGTGTGCTTATTGTAAAATGCTCAATCGTGATGAGTCCCATTGTTATGAGAAGAAGATAGATGGATATGCAAAACAAATTTCCGATTTGCAAGCTCTTCTTCAGAAGAGCAACATTGATATTCCTTCTTCTCCTTCTCACGGGTCTTCTTCTTCATCATCATTCCAGACAGATGGATGGGACAACGGAAAGGGTCATGCATTATGTGCAACCGCTATTCCACACTCTTCTAGATGGCTACTGGATTCAGGTGCTTCACACAATATGGCATCTTCTCGGGATTTATTCTCGTCTTTTGAGGCTTCACCTAACCCACACATTTTGATGGGGAATAACATTGTTACGACTCTATGTGGGAAAGGTTCTATTAACAATGATGATGGTGCATTCCATGATGTTCTGTGTTCCATCTTTGTCCTCTAACCTTCTCTCTATCTATCAAATTACTCACAGTGGGACAGGGAAGACAGTTGAGTTTACTTCAAATTCAATACACATCAGAGACAATAAGACAAGCAATATTGTTGCAACATGGACAATTAATCATTCTTCCCGCTTGAACTCCTCTCATTTTGGTCCACCATCAACATTGTCAGAGAATAGCTCTCCTTTTTCACGAGAACCTATTGAGGTGAAGTCGGGTCACTTGAACTTATGTGTTGTTCCTGAGACTAGTGTTGTGACTTTTACACCTCCACCTCTTGTTGAGTTTACATATGTTCAACATGATTCCTCTTCAACATTACCTGACATCATTGCTCCATGCATTGAACCACCTAGTCCAGTTGTTGAGGACATTCATCTCCTCTTAGATGATAGATTCAACACATCTATTGGCCCACCTTCATTGGAGATTCCATTACAAGAGTCTCATGTGTTCTCTTTTGAGCATCAGCTAGGCCTTTTAATTTCTCCTCACATTCAGGGGTTTCCTCTTCTTCATCCAACGCTTTTGTTTCTTCCGCAGTGGAGCCACATTGGTATGATCATCGACATAGGGGTTCTATCATTTTGGGGGGACTTTGGAGTCTCGATCCTCTCTAATGGGAGGGTTGGTTGTACTTATGGTTTTGAGAGTCTCTTGAGCCATTTCTTTTTTGCATGCTTTTTCCATCTCTTTTTGGAGTAGAGTTTTTTCCCATGTGGTTTTCTCTATTTATCCACTTTACAGAGATTTGGTTGTGATTGGGTACATGATTAGGCCATGTTGTAGGGACCGAAATTTCTTGCTTTTAGTAGTTGTTTCTAGGTTTTAGCTTCTTCCTAAGTTTATCTTAAGGGGGGGTGTTAGAGTAATAAGTTAATTCACTTATTAATTAAATCATTTAATTTAATTATTAAACTCACTTATTATCTCTAATTTACTTAAGCTAAACTTTAGGCATATAATAATTAATTCTTTATTGATTATTATCATGCAACCTAGGTTTCTCCACCTTCTAGTGTTCGATCTCCTTTATAAGGATTGATCTCTTTGTATTTCATTTATTCCCTCTCTGAATGAACATTTTATCTTTCAGATCATTCTGAGTTTTGTCTCCAATCTTTGCTTTTGTAACAGGTTTTTTGCATACAGTGGATCTTGGTGTTTGAATTCTATGAATTCTAACAATGAAAATCTTTATAGACTTTGGAAATGGCCATCGCGACTTGGTAATGGCCGTTGATGTTGGGAGATCCTCGGGACCTTACAACAAGTGAGAGACGACGGGCCACAACCATCTTACAGGGACCAATAGCCACCAGAAGCTGAACAGGGACAGCCAACTAAGAGAAGAACAACTACGACTTCAGATGCCTCGACCCTCTACTTCAAACGCAAATGATTTCATATGCCAGACGCCAGATGATTTCAGATGCCTCAACCCTCCATAGATGATGGCAAATGATTTCCAAGCTGCGATGAACAATTTGCCGTAGCCGTCCTTCAGAAACGATCTTTAGAAGATTGATGCATCTTCAGGAAACGGAGGGTGTTCATTTATAAGCTTTTTTGGCTGAAGCCATAAAAAACACCGTAATAAAATATGTTTTCTACAAAACGACAACCAAACTGCTATTGAACGAATTTTCTGCCGAAATTTAGGGGATTTTTTTAATTTTTTATAAGTTCGCCGAATTTCGAACCTGAAGCTGAAAATTCAGCAAACCCTGTGACACAGGTTGAGATTGTAAGCCTATTTGTGTGATAAACTGGATAGATGAATGACATTTACATTTGCTTGTGAAGCTGTGTAAAAAATTGGTGAAATCATGATTGGCATTGCAATGGGAAGATCTTTTCTGGGGTAGCATATAAAAGTAAGCTCCTTCATAGAGAAGCAGATAAGGAACGAACTACTGCCATCCTGTAGACGTCATTAAGAACTTGAGTGATTTATATTAGATGAAATGTCCATCCTTTCATACCCTGTCAATCAAATTCATTGTGCTTGGTGTAGCATTTCAAGTTTCTAAAAAATACCCACCATGTTCATCCACTCTTGTTTGGATCCCATTCACTGTTTTTAATGCTGCATGGAAGACATGACTGAGTAAAGATTTGCATGGAATAGTATTGAATGTGATTGATTGAGATGTTTGTCTACAAATCAAATCTATCATGATTCTTCCCATGTGCACCTGCATTTTCTTTACTCCTATAGCTGACAACAGACAATTTGAATAGACATCATGGCACTGCTTCACATTAGAGACAATATGCATGTGTTCTCAACGTACCACATCCATATGGAAAGGGACAATATGCACCCAGAGTCTGTGTTTGTCATTTTGGAGGGTTGTAGTTGCCTGGTGGCAATAATAGGTCGATAGATTATTCTGTATGGAGTCTGGACAGGTAAAGAGACTTGTAAACATGATAAGAGTTATTGAGAGCTGTAATGTAGAGTGGGGTAACTCTAGGGAAACAGGACATTGAAAAGGTGCTCGAAAACATCTTTAGATCAGGAGCCTGGAGTGTAATATTAAGGACTGGGAAGATATGAGCTTTGCATTTTTTATATTTGAAATGGATTTGGCAGGGAGATATTTGTCTATGTTTTACAACATGAGCTAATGATAGAAGGTAAATGATCTTCACCATTGATTAAGGTGGAAATCATGGAGCTTGAGAAGGTCAGAGATATCATGAATAAATACTTTGCAGTGGGATAATATATTCAGGTTCAAAAGTTCTATTTAGCAATTCTTTAAGCTGGTTGACATGTCTATTTATAGAGTTCAGGATGATTAGTTAATATTGCTTTTCTTTGCGCATCTCTCACCTCCCATGATTGTTAGAAAAGACATAATGGTGCAACATGATATAGAGACAATATCTGTACTTGGAGGTGCCCAAGAGAGCAAAAGCTGTAATTTAATGACTTGAAGACTTTGCTGACAGGTTTATAACTATTACATGCACTTGGATTCTTGTAATAAAAAACTCAAACATGAAAAGATATTGATTGAAAAAATGCTTGCATAATTTGTTTATACAGTAATCTCTAGGAAAAGATATATACCTGGATTGTGTTGCTTTATCACTAAATCCCTGATTGCTTATTGTTGAATCAACTTCTGTTTTAACCTTTAAAAAGCTCGACAGTTTGCGAGATACACCAACATCTACATTCTCGGCAATTGTCTTATACATATGTAACAAGGACAAACCCTGATGTTAATCTATAAAATTAAATTTATGAGATATGAATAGATTAAAATAAAAGAAAACATATTGACACCTTGGTTACATCCCGATTTTTCACATCAGGATCATCTTTAACTGTGATTTTTTTATGTGCAATATTTTCACGAACAATGACGTTCGAATCTGCAGTGATATTGCAATTGGTATCAGTTTTGCATTTGAGAATTAAACTTTATAGCTATCTATTCTCAATATCACACAAACTAATGATAAACATGTTTCACAAAAGCTTTTTATTTTTCCCATCAAAACTGAAAAACAGCACTATACCCAAGTTTATGTCAAGGGACCTTCAGAAATGAAACTTGTAAGAATAACCCCTGTTCTAGAACAATGTTTCACTTTTCCAAACCGAGTAATTCAGTCAAACAGTTTACATGCATAATAGAATATGGTGACTCTATTGTTGTTTTCAAATTTGCAATTACATTGCCTTGTAATCAATCATGAACCACAATATTGAGTTGACTAATCAGGAAGACAAATTAGGAGCCTTTCCCAAATGTTTAAAGATTCCTCATTCATGCACCAAAAGAATCCAAAAATATTCTAACCTTAAACAGCAGAGATTTCATTTTGTCTTGCAGCTGGAAATAGAGTTAAAGCCACTATCTTCCCTTCCTTGAATTAGCAACACTTAATGCAATGCTCACAATCTTTATTTCTTGCACAGGTCTGAAAGTATGCACAGCAGATAAAAGAAATGGACAGCACTATAGGAAAAATAAACCCCTTGAAAATCATCTTATTTTTCCAAGCGATGACTGAAAGGCTTAATTTAATTGAATCATTCATTTCACACATACATGAAGAATATTAAATCAGTTTTCAATAATCTTTGTGGCAGACAAGAACTGACACGTCAGAATTGTCTCCCTATGCAGCAATTTCAAGTCCTTTCAAACTCTTTTAAGTAAGGTCCTGTTGTGACCTTTTCACACCATCGCCCCATTGCAAACAGGGACCCCCTCTTTTGCTTGGTAGTTTAGTGGTCCGCTTAGTTTAGTCCTAGTTTGGTGACAATTTTGAAGTCTCAAGTGGATGAGGTATGAGGTTGGGCAACATAGAGATGCAAGAATGTGAGGGATTGAATACTTGGGAAAATGGCAAATGGGGAGTGCAAAGGAATTCCTGGTTTACAATCCTTGGCAAGTTGTGTAATTCAATTCAGTGATGAATGAATATTCCTAACAATGTTTGAACCATTTGATGGACTTGCCCTTGTGAGATTTCTGACTTGCAATTGACATTTTAATAAATCTCACTTGCAATTAACATTTCGGTCGAATTCCTTAAGTATCAGTGAATGCACTCAGCTTTCAAAGAAAATTCCTAATACATGCCTAATTTCTAAGCAATTCCCATGCATTTGTCCTGAGACATGCCAAATTTTGACCTACATGAGCAGCTGACCAAACACAAGTAATGAAGATCAGATCTTCTTGCAATGAAGATCAGATCTTCTTGCAATGAATTTCCTAATGGTCATGAAATTTCCGATCCACTTCCAAGGCAAATTCCCAACAAGTGTTAAAATTCTGTCCATTTTGAGAAGGCATTCCTGACTCAAGGTGGGTTTTTGACTGGTCTGGTGTGCACAATCCCAACACATGCTTGATTTCTGACCAGTTTAAGCAAAGATAAGTCCTAAGGAATGGTGGAAATTCAACTTGCATATTGATGAAATATCCTAAGGCAAGGGTAAGATTTGATCGTTATGGGGGAAATTCCAGGCATTTATCAGGTTTCCAACCAGCATTATGCATTTGTCATGTTCAAGGTAAGAATTTCAATTTGCCGTCGAAGTAGAAATCCAAGAACAAGGTGAAAGATCGGATTTTTTTGTAAACATTTAGCGAGTTTTTGAGTCGGCCTCAATGTAAATTCAAAAGGAAGGTTGGAATTCCGACCTCCCTTGGAACAAAATTCCTAAGAGATGTTGGAAATCTGACCCCCCTTAGGACAAAATCCTAAGCACCTTAGGAAACCCGCCCACCAATAAGTCAAAATCCAAACAATTAAGGGTCCGTTTGTTTGGTGGAATTGGGATGGAATTGTCATTTTCGAATATTGGAATTTACATATTCAATGTTTGTTTTTAAAAAATGAAAATAGAATAGGAATTTGTAAATTCTAATTTAAACTCAAAACCAGCATATTAAATCTTCCACCTAAACCCCTGGAATTGGAAAATGAATTCCAATTCCACTTAAATGTGAAGTGCGGCAAACAAAATTTTATAATTATGTCAAGTCCGTGATTCTTTGTGCATTCCGGAGGCATTTCTAGGGCGTTAATCAGAGTGCATGCTGGAGAGCGGCTCAACTAAAAAAAATTGTCTACGATTTGGGCGTTTCTGGAGAGAGGGTGTAATCAAGGGTTTCGCTACAAGGAATTTTCTAATAGGAGGTATTTCTTAAGCGCCATGTTCTGTATAATAGTAAATATATCTCGAACGGGAAGTGACCGATTTGCTTCGAGAAAATTTGTTTAAATGGGGCAGCTTTTACCTCATACTGGAACCGGGTATTTAATAATGCAAATATCTTGTTGGGAATCTTTGCATTTAATTTGAATGATGGTTATGGCAAGTTTATTTTTGGGCTTTAATTCAATCATTCTTAAAATCCCATTAAATGCCAGTGTAAAACAAGGTTCGATGCATTCATAGGCGGATATTGATTTTGTAAAAGATTGAACATCAATAAACTCTTTATGTAAGGTGGGCAAACGTAATTCATACTGTATCTCATAGCAGAGGTTTTGAAAAGCTCATGGCCCCTGAAATGGACATTGATGTTAAAATGGAGAAGAAGAACAAAAACAAGTATAAACATTTAACTGAAGCGGAAGAGGTTATGGATTGTGCAGACGATTCGTCCAAGAAGGATTAAATAGAAGGAAAAAAAGGAAGATGATTTAGCATTGATTTAGCTAATTGCAAAACATCTGGACAAACGAAATCTTCACAAGTCACTCTCTTCGTTACTCTCAGAAACCCAATGCGTAAGCGTATTTTAAAAAAATAAAATTTCACAATCTTTACTCTATCAGTAAAGTGTTGTTTCTATTTAGTTGAACTTGGCCCCTCTTTGTGTCGCTTGATGTGATATTTTTTTCTCTCGGGATTAAGAAAAGCTTTTGCTTAGCTGATCTCGCACAAGACTATGTTTTGAAAAAAATCCTATTATAAAAGTAAGGAAATAGTATATAGGTAATGTGTTGTCAAACATTAGGAAACCTTTATGCTAAGAAGCTACTTTAGAGAGGCATCTCGTCCATTCACCCAGGACTTGCATCTGGATTAAATGTTGCTATCAGTATGAGAGTTTGTCTAGTGGGGTGGATCACCATTATGGTAATTACACCAAGCCTAGTACTAAAACATGGACCAAGGATTTCACCGGCCTCGCAAGAGATAATTTAAGTTAAAATAAACCATAAAACTCAACTTTTATTTTCTTTCCTCCAGTTACTTTGTGATTGTTCTTGGATTTTAGAGGGGATCAATTCAACTTTCGTGACTAGTAAAAGTATGTTGTGTTATAATTGGGTTAATGTCTCGGGGCTTTAAGTTTACATTATTCACACAACATCATAAGAGTTGTCAATGTTATTGTTTATGTTCATAGACAGGTGTTCTAAGCTTCCTTTGCATTTGACATTTGTTGAATTTTGAAAAGATAATAAATTTCGGGAGTAGCCTTCTAACAGAATACTAAGATATGCATGCTTCATGACAAATTCGGAATTGTAAAAATTACAAAGTTTATATGGAAAAAGGAACAGTTTGAATCTTGTCCATTGGCAACAAGAGGATTATAACAAAAGCTTTGTTCTTGACTATAGGTTGTAGCTTTGTCACGTCGAATCTGGATGACATACCAGAGTTATTTCCACTTTTCATTGGACAGGCTTCTCAGTCACAACAAAAAGTCTTTTTGTTCTGCTCCTCAGTCCTATATTACACAAACTGTTTTTGCTTCTATGTGTCAACCGTTCTGCTGCAATGTCGAAACCAAAATTCAACCTCTCAGTCATATGCATGCACTTTGAAACATCAATTCGTTTCTCTGCTTTGGTTCTTGCATTATTATCCGCATGCCATATGCATGGCGAATTTTTTTTTGCTTTTCCTGTGGCTTCTTTGAAGTTAATGAACATTAAATCTTGGGTGGTAGATTGTGTACCTGGACAATAATCAAGTTTGATGTGCAACATCTTTCAGCATTCCTTTCTTTATTTATCTATTGTCTTCTGCAGGTTCTCTCTTCATTCATCTTTAAAACTTTGAGCCATATCCATGTGCCATTCATTCCATTCCCTGGCTCCTGCTTCTCTTTCTTAGAAACAATCCGTGGTGCATCTCTCTCTCTTTCCATATATAAGGATTATACAGTTCCCATCACCATATATATATATATATATATATATATATAATTAATGTGAAGATATATGTATATGCATGTATTTACATGTGTGTGTATGTGGAAACCCTTACAATTCCAGCCACTGCTCTTATGCCTCTCAGAATAAAATTTTGAATCAGCTTAAGTCATCCATAACAATCTTGATTTCACTGCTTGGGATCACCAGTAAATATGATTTCAAGTTTGGCCAATAGTAAAACAAGCCTCAATACCTTGTTGTGTTGCTGGATCATTATCCTATTCCTTAGTACTTACTGCCTTATAATTCACATTCCAAATTTCAAATTATTTATTTCTTATTATCATCCAGAATTGGATTTCTGAATTGAGCAAACCGCCTCTTCGGCAAATTCAGTTGTATGCATTGGAGGATAGCAATCAGGAACAGCACCACCATACTTGCATACTTCTAAGTCTAGATCAGAAACATCTATCACATCTTCATTGTTATAACTGATAGTGTGCAAACTTGCAGCATATCTATGTCACTATACCAGGAACATCTATAAGCAATTGAGAGGGAACTTACAGCACAATTGGCATTGTCACAGCAAGGTTTACTTCATAGGTTCGAGATAGGAGTATAGCAGAGATTATCTTTATAAAATTCCCAGTCATATCAGAGACAGAAACAATCCTTCATCTTATCTTATCAACAAAAGATACAAATTGCAGATCTGAATATCAAAGATATTCATTGCATACCATAATACATGAGCATTGCATAGTGATTAAGATTATCATCATACAAGTGGTATCACTTATATATTCTAAGTATAGGTATCACTTATATATTCTAAGTATAATCAATTATAGAACAGATCATAAGTATCTTTCTTATAGCAAGTGATACCAAAATCATCAATATAAGTTTGCAAAGGATTTTGTGTTATAAGAAGTGTCCTTGACTTGAAAGAAGTCACTTGCAATTGAATTGTGGGTTAACAATCCCTTATTCATAAGAAATAACATAAGGGGATATTACATCCTCTGCGACGAACTTGTGAAATGGAGCCACTTGGCCTGGACGGCAGTGCTGTCTGCCACCTACACATTCTTGTCTTTTTGTGGAAAAATCGGAATTTCCGACTTCTTGAAGGGGGCCAAATCAGAATTGTTTTTGTCAGATCAGATTTGAGGGAAAAATCGGATTTGTTTTTGTCTTCTAGGACAAACTGCCCTAGGGTTTCTCTTTGGCAACTAGGTGCCAACTGTCTGCCACTATTTGCAAACCGGAAGCTTCTACCAACTTCAGCCAACTCTCTACTAACTGTGGTTTGCCTCTTTACAGACTGGTATCCCTTCACCGAACGCAATCAGATTATTTTTTTGCCTTGCACTGCTAATGTACCACCCTAAGAGGGTATATATTGAAGACTGCTTTGTTTTTTGGTATGCTGAATATTTTGTTTTCCATTGAGCGCGTTGGACATTGGGACGAAACCCCCAAGAGATCCGTTCAATCTGAAAGCTTAAACTGTTGCTGTTAAGAGATTATATGTCAGTTCTATGTATGTTTGAATTCCTGAATTTGCAGCTTCTATATTAAACTCGTTTATTGATGCTCTGAATCTGTGTAACACTATTAGATATCTGAATGATCTATAATCAATTTGGAGATTCTTGCAGTGAAAATTTTCGTCTTCTAAATCAATATTGTGCAATCAATTTGTTTCTGAATTCTATAGTTTAAAGTAAAAACGAAGATTTATATCATACAGACCTTGAGGTCTTTGCAGTGGTATCAAAGCCTCAACCTTGCCAACTGTGGGTTCATTTTATGAGTGAGAGGGAACAGCGGTACCATCTGAAAGAGAAAAAGAAGAGTTCCATCATGGGTGACGGCGATGAAGAAACAAAGGCCTTCTTTAAGCGTTCTGAAGCCCTGCAACTCAGTTTAGCAGAGGCATTAAAAGAACTTGCCCAATTGCCGAGAGAGCTTAAGTAGAACCAAGATGGTGGAAACTCTGTCAATGAGAGTGATGAAAGAAGTGTTGCTAATAGAGGAAGGTCTAACAAGCAGGGTGAAGGAAGCTATGTCAATGAAGTAAGATCGATCCATGGTGGTGAGAGGAATTCAGCCAAAAAGTTTAGGGCAATTTTTTTGTCAAACGAACAGGTCAGGATGGATCAACCAGAGCAAAACTGATGAAATGGACTGCCTTTTAGTGGAATATAATACGTTGAGCAAGGCAGTTAAAAATAACATGTCTTGCCCTGAGTACTGTGAACTGAAATCCAAAAGTGGACAAAGGAGGAAGGAGTTCAATGAAAGGAAAGACATTCAATATTGCTTGGGTAAAATTACTTTACCTAATTTTGATGGAATAAGTAGCGCCACAGCGAGATCATGGTTACAGAAGTTGGACTCAGACATCAAGGAGTACTGTAAGACATTGATAAAATCCAAATGTGAGGGAGAGACTGAAAATAAAATGTTAAAACCAAAGACAAATGAAAAGAGGAGTTATGAACATGAAGCTACCCAACTCTTTGAAGAGTACCAAAGCATGTGTGAGGGGTTTAAAAAACAGGTTGTAGTCTTGAGATTTGGTAAAACGGGCATGGTGAATTACATCAGAAGAATAAAGAAAGAAAAATCAAAAAGTACCCATGAAGAAGGGTTAGTGAAGGAAGAAGCACTCATTTGTGACTTGCAGCCTATAGGTGATCTTGGAGAAGATAAAAATCAGTCAACATGCATGGGAGGTTGGGGTCTAAACTCTGAAGGAAACAGAGCCACTAGTTTACTTCAGCCTATGAGGACAAGGACATAGGAGAGTCACCTACTAAAGCTATAGATGAGGAGTACATGAAGATTGAAGGAGATGTCGTCACACAGGTTACCAAATCAGAAAATTAATCATCTGTTGCAATCACATCAGAGGAGCAATCTTCACTTGAAAGTGCAATTTTCAGTCATGGGAAAGATGTTTCAGGGAATGATTGCACAAGTCTCTTGGTAGGAAGCTTGGAGGTAGAGCTATCCTAAGAGGTTGATAATACTAGTACATATGATAGGCATATTGAAAGCATATATGAAGATGATTTCCAATCAGCCAATGATGATGAGTCCACATATTATGTGGGCGTTGATGATTATGTTGGTCTGTGTGAGATAGACCATACATATGATGTGGATCCTATTTGTGATGGATCTGCATTTGACCATAGTGTTGTTCTAACTCCACCTATACAGTTGTGCGTGACAGATTGCATTGATAGAATTGATGGTGTTCATATTAACCTCAAAAACAAATCAGATTTAGTGTTGCATGATGTTGATCATAAATCAGAAAAATTGTATGGGGTTGATAGGTCTCAGGAATCCCATCATTTGGCAGGACAATTGAAGGAAAAATGAAGACCAAATTACTGCAGCTATTAAACATTTTGATGACACCCATAAACTAATGGAAAAAATGTGTTGGAGGTCTTTAGGGATACACCTGGACATTGGTGGAGAACTTTCCCTTTTAGATTTACAGGCACTGAGAGAAGCGTTCCTGGTAACGAAGACTAATTACCTACGACTACTTTCTGATATAAATCACCTTTTCATGCTTGGCGAGATCTCTCTTGATACACTAAAAGGGAAAAAAGAGGAGGTAGATAAGTTTACTGATGAGATTAAAGGTTACCAAGGATTCTTTGAAGAACACTCAGATGGCCCTTCAAGAATCAGAAATTAAGATTTATGAGCTTTGTGAAGAATTGAGCTTGGCTCAAGCATCATCATCCACAACAGAAATCCAATCTTCTATGGCTGCCATAACATTTGAGGATGAGAGTGGTACTCATGGTTTGAAGGGAGAACCCTTTATGTCGGTCAAGCACAAGGAGCTTTCAGATTTGCATAGGCTTGAGAACGAGCATGATTCTGAAATTACTGAGTATACACACAGCTTGCATCATGGAGATCATGAGTCACTTTTGGAGAGTCATTTGAAGGCTCAAGTCATGGACACAGTTGGGGTACCTGAGCATACACCTTGGGGATCGGCCACTAGTCTTATGCCTACATTGTTGGTTACGAAAGTTTCAGATTGTCATTTGATGACAACAGTTGTTTGGATAGATTGAAAAAAATCGGGATCAATACTCCAATGTTGGATATTGTCATGGTGATGAGGTTCCAGCAACACATGACACTAGAGGCATTTCTTACACCATCAGGGACATTCATCACATTCTTACAGATTCCCTTAGAGTTAGATGGATAGTTGGCATTAATGACATGATGAAAGACATCTATCACTTCCATTTTAGGGAGTGTAATAGTGTGACGACTTAGGATCTAGGGATTTGCATGATGGATGGAGTGCTTCTCAAGTTGCTACAGATTGATGACAATTATGTTGAAGTTGTACAGTGGATTGGTGGAACCATATCTCTGAGATTGACATGGGATCCTACTATTCCGACTAGCATATAGATGCAGATAACATTTGGCATTGGTGGTATGGTGAAATACATCTATCTCTTTCAGTGTGTGAGGTAGAATGGTTTGGGGTCCTGGCATTGGTATGTTTTGTAAGTACTTCATTGGGATCATGATGAATTGTTTCACAATTCGAGGTATAGTGATGTTTTTATCAGAGCTGAGCAACAAAAGATTAAAGAAGGATGTGATGTAGCATGTAAAGGAATGTAAGGAATGTCAACAGAACAAATATGAGCATGTTTTTGCAGCAAGGTTACTAGAGCCTCTACCTATACCCAACCAAAAATGGGAAAGCGCATCTATGGATTTTATTACCAGTTTTTTGAGGACCCAAGGTAAGGATTGTCTGTATGTGGTGGTTGATCGACTCACCAAGTATGCACACTTCTATGTTGTATCATCAAACATTAAGGCGCCTCAAGTGGCAAATCTTTTCTTTAGAGAGATCTTTAAATTACATGGGTTGTCGAAAACAATTGTGAGTGACAAGGACAACAGATTTCTCAGCCTATTTTGGCAAGAGTTATTTCATCTAACAGGCACGTAATTGACACCCAGTACCAATCATCATCCACAAACGGATGGACAAACAGTCATAGTGAGCAAGTGGATTGAAGGTTCTCTACGGAACTACGTAACAACAAACATCTTGGGTCAAATGGCTACACTTCGGGAATACTGCTACAATACAACTTATCATATGTTGATTGGGATGTCTCCCTTTAAAGCATTGTACAGCTCTGATGCAACATCTTGGGTCAAATGGCTACACTTCGGGAATACTGCTACAATACAACTTATCATATGTTGATTGGGATGTCTCCCTTTACAGCATTGTACAGCTCTGATGCAACTTCCTTTGTGGATTTGATCCTCACTGATAGTAGAGTACCTAGTGCTAAGGATCTGATTCAGCAAAGAAAGGATATTCTGGAATCCCTCAAAGAGAACTTGCAACAAGCCCAAACTCAACAAAAGTTATATGCAGATAGACATCAACAGAAAGAGCATTTGAAGAGGGCAATATGGTGTTTCTGAGGTTACAACCTTTTACACAATCATCTATGAAGGGAAGCGGAAACGAGAAGTTAAAACCACGCTTTTATGGTCCTTATCAGGTGACTAAAAAGGTAGGGCAGGTTGCTTATGAGTTGGAATTACCTCCCAACAATAGGATTCATAATACTTTCCATGTTTCATGCTTGAAGAAAGACCTCTGACAACAGATCAACCCATCCATGGAGCTCCCACCACTAGACTATGAAGGAAAATTGATCCTTGAACCTGAATCTATTCTGGATGTAAGGGAGAAGAGATTACATAACAAAGCTTTTCTTGAGTACTTGTTCAAGGGGAAGGGACTACCACCACAAGATGCAACCTAGGAAGGAATTGAAATCTTTGAACAACCCAACCTGAAATTGCTTGAGGTCAAGCAATTAGGGGACGGGAGGACTGTGATGAACCCGTGAAATGGAGCCACTTGGTCTAAACGGTAGTGCTGGCTGCCACCTACACATTTTTGTCTTTTTGTGGAAAAATCGGATTTTGTTTTTTTGTCTTCTAGTGACAACCCACTTCTTGAAGGGGGCCAAATCAGAATTGTTTTTGTCAGATCAGATTTGAGGAAAAATCAGAGTTGTTTTTGTCTTCTAAGGACAAACTGTCCTAGGGTTTCTCTTTGGTAACTATGTGCCAATTGTGTGTCATTATTTGCAAACCGGAAGCTTATACCAACTTCAGCCAACTCTCTACTAACTATGGTTTGCCTCTTTACAGACTGGCATCCCTTCATCGAATGCAATCAGATTATTTATTTGCCTTGCACAGCAAGTTAATGTAATGCCCCAAGTGGGTATATATTGAAGACTCTGCTTTGTTTTTTGGTATGCTGAATATTTTGTTTTCCATTGAGCACGTTGGACATTGGGACAAAACCCCTAAGAGATCCGTTTAATCTGTACGCTTAAACTGTTGCTATTAAGAGATTCTATGTCAGTTCTACGTACGTTTGAATTCCTGAATTTGCAGCTTCTATATTAAACTCATTTATTGATGCTCTGAATCTGTGCAACACTATTAAATATCTGAATGATTTATAAGCAATTTGGAGATTCTTGCAGTGAAATCTTCTTCTCCTGAATCTATATTGAGCAATCAGTTTGTTTTTTAATTATATAGTTCAAAGTAAAAACAAAGATTTATATCATACAGATCTTGAGGTCTTCATATCCTCAAACAAAATAAGACATACAAGACACAATTAATTCACCATGACCACCCCAAAAGCTATATTAGACTGAAACTTATGATATAAAGAAAGCAAGCCTGCACCCTGGAAAGAAGATAAACATTACAAGGTTAAGATAAAATTGTTCTGGACCTGCTGTGTAAATATTGGTTAAATATGTAACTCTATCCTAGACTTTCTTTCAGTTTTCAACACATAATGTGGGGTTTGCACAAAATCCAGCCAAAAATAAACATGGCTATGGTAAAAGATTTTCTAAAGGTTTAAGCACTATAGGTGGAGCTTGTACCGATCTATGTGAAGGAGCAATCTGATAATCCAAAAATTTGAAAGGGTAGACGAGAATGGAAGTATTGACTACTTGCACTAGAGTTAAAATATCTTCCCTATGATACCGGATTCCTCCGCCCAGCCTTGGATGCTTGTTCCGGTGCGATCCGGATCCGGATTCCTCCTGGATTCCGCCCAGATTCTGGCAGGGTTCCGGAATGGAATCCGGATTCTCTGTGGATTCATCCACAGGGAATCCAGATTCCATTCCGGAACCCTGCCAGAATCTAGGAGGATCCGCAGGAATCCAGACGAATCCACGGGAATCCGAGATTCTGGGCATCCAAAAACGGGCCCACTTTGAGTTTTTTTTTAATTTTTTTAAAATAAAGTCAGACTAAACCTAATTTGACCCTTCTAAACCCTAATTCGACCCTTTATGGCTGCCTAAAGTCATTTGATGGTCATTCATTCATCTCTCAAGCATTTTTCACCATTTTGGTTTTGTTCTACAGCTGTAGAATCTCTCTTCGAATGCGAATGCTTTGGAGGACTAATATCCACATCAAAGACTTAGAAATCGTTAGAGAATCCAGATTTAGTGGGCAAAGGTAAGTGAATGTTCATTTCGTTCAAGTTTTTATTGAATTTTTCAAGATTTTTTAAAAATTTCAAGTTTTTTTTAAGTTTTTAAAGTTTTTAATATTTTTTTATACATTGTATGCATATTAAGGGGTTATAATGCCGTTTTTTTTTTCAATTAATTTTTTTGCAATAATGTGTAGTGTTTCCTTTTCCTATTAGGTTCATTATTCAGAGTTAGACAAAACGGCTGGAAGTGGATGTGGAAGTGGAAGTGGAAGCTCTAGTTCAGTTGTCTGGGCAAGCCCTTTTAAAATTGATGCAGGTTCACAGCTTTGGCGTTACACAACAATGATTAGGCAAGTGCCTGGTGGAGGGAGTTTTCTTTGGCGGTGTAACCATTGCAATGTAGAGTACTCCAGCTCATACTATCGAATGAAACCTCACTTCATTCCTAGTGCTAGAAAAGGAATGAAACCATGTAAGGGGAAAGATGGGAATAGGCTGCCAACTCATTTAATCTTGCAATATGCTAGAGAACAAGAAGAAGCCAATAGGAGAACCAGCAGAGGAAAGACAGTGAGTGCTCCATCCCATGCCCAAACAGGCTCGAGGAAATCTCCTAGCGGCTTGGTAAAAACTGTTGGTCCACATCCTTTCTTGCCAACGCCACCACCTTCTGAAGCAGAAAATGTTCAACAGAAAAGAGGCCCATTGGATATAGCCTTCAAAAATGAAATGAGAGATCTTTGTGATGAAAGTATTGGTCGTTGTTTATATGCAAATGGGCTTCCATTCAACCTTGTTAGATCACCTTAATGGCGGGATATGGTGAGTCCCTTTGCAAGGCACCTGCTGATTATGTTAGTGTTGGGTATGAAAAGGTGCAAACCACCTTATTGTCGAGGGAGACAGCCTCGGTAGAGACACAATTGAAAGTGATCAAGGATACATGGGTGGAAACAGGTGTGTCCATCATTTCTGACGGATGGAAAGATTGCAAGAATAGGCCTTTGATCAATGTTATAGCAGTGTCACCTAAAGGGGCTATGTTCTTGAAGGCAGTGGATTGTGAGGGGCAAGTGAAAGATGCAAGTTTCATTGCCAATATCCTCATCAAATCAATTGACATGGTTGGGGCTGCAAATGTTGTCCAAGTCATAACGGACAATGCTAAAAATTGTAGGGCAGCTGGGGCTATAGTGGAGGCCACTTATAATCACATTATTTGGACACCATGTACAGTCCACTCACTCAATTTAATCATGCAGAAGATTGACACTCAAATTGAATAGGTCAATAAAATTTACACGGAGGCTGAGGAGATACAAATGTTTGTGACTAATCATCACATGACGCAAGCCATATTCAAGACCTTCTCTTCATTGGAGTTGTTCAAGGTAATTTGATTTTGTTTTTATATTTTATTTTTTAGTTTTAAATTTTATAGATGAACTTGATATGACATGTATGTTTTAACTTCTATGCCATCATAGGTTGTTGAAACACGATATGCATCGCACACAATCGTCTTAAGACGACTTGTGAAGGTGCGAGAGGCCTTGAGTGCTATGGTTATCAACAGTTTGTGGAGTGTATGGAGGCAATCAAACACAGAAAAAGCCCAGAAAATAAAAGCATTGATCCTTGATGATGAATGGTGGGAACGTGCGGAATATGTATTGAAATTCACTGAGCCCATCATGAGCTTGATTAGATATGTTGATACTGGTCGCCCATGTTTGGGTGAAATGTATGATGGCATGGACACCATGGTGGAGCACATAAAAAAATAATAGTGGGCAAGGAACATACAGATACTTTTTTCAAAGAAGTGGAAAAAATTATTGTTGACCGTTGGAACAAGATGACCACCCCTTTACATCTTTTGGTGTATGCTTTGTCGCCAAGGTTTTATAGCCAAGAGATGGTTTCACAACCAAACAGGGTGGCACCATATAGAGATGCAGAGGTTACTACTAGTTACAAGGCTGCATTTTCAAAGATGTATCATGATGATGATGAAACTCGAGACATTGTCCACACCGAGTTTGCCCAATTTGCATCTACCAAATATCATGACACTACTGCTCTTCATGCTCAATATAGGATGGATGTTGATGAATGGTGGTATGGACATGGTCAATGCTTCGTTTTCTTGCAGCCTCTTGCAATTAAACTTCTCTCCCAAGTATGTATCTTTTTTTTAATCATTCTTCAATTTTGAATTTTCATTTAATCATGATGCTATCATATTGAAATTAAATGCTAAATGCAAATGTTGTTTGCTAACTCAACAAGTTGCAAGTTTTTCTTCAGCTGAGCAGAATTGGAGTACATACTCCTTCATCCACTTAGTTAAGCGCAATCGCTTGGGTTCCAAAAAAGCAGAGGATTTGGTCTACATACACTACAACCTTCGTCTATTGTCACATAAGAAAGAGGGCTACAATGAGGGTGTGACAAAAAAATTGGGATCTAGTCCCTGAGTGTTCTGATTTAGAGGCAACGGTTGCACAACTTGCCCATATCTCTGTATATGATCAAGAGGCAACTGATTCACATGACATAGCGAGTGCCACAGCTGTTGGTTCAAATGAAGCTGAAGAGCAACCAAATGATTCCAATGAAGATGATGAAGTAGAATATGGAATTGGATATTAAGTTTATTGTTTTAATTTTTAACTATGAAATATGGCTTGTGATTTAAATTTTCAGCATGTAATGACATTTTGAGACTTTTGCAAAGTATGAATATGATATAATCATATACTGACAATTATGGATTTATCATTTTATGAGAATCACGCTTCTAACTTCTTATTATTATCATTATATGTTTGAACTTTGAAGTTTTGAACTAATGATGAATGAGCATTGACATGTTACATGTATGGAATCTATGAATATACATACATATATAAATTTATAATATATATATATATATATATATTTTATTTTATTTTTATTTTTATTTTTTTGGAAAATGTCTATATATACCTGCGGAACTAGGATCCGGCCCAAAAAAAAATTTGCCGAATCCCCAAATCCAAATCCGAACCAAAATCAGGATCGGCTACTTAGTATCTTCCCAAACCACACAACATTAGCCAGTCTCTAGTTAAGAATTCACATTTTGGATGCAAACCTCACAATAAAGAACCATGATCCTTAGGATGATGCCTGTTTTACAATGAACATTATGTCTATATGGGTCTATCTGTGTCCTAAGACAACAAACTGTCACAATTCTGAAATTGTAAAGTACAAGAGCAAGATAGTAGAGTTCATACATATTGGGGCATTTGTTTTCCACTTTTGCTGCATTACCTGGATTGTTTATGTACTTCATATTAGCATGTATCTTCCTGTCCTTAGCAGTAACACGGTAATCATCAACATATAAGTGGTAATAGCATATAACTGGACATTTGAACCCTTCCCACATCCGGCAACATAGCTTGGTGGAAAGCCAGTCTGCACAAGGATAATGAAAAATTTTCTTGCATGTCTTTGCTCCACAACCAAGAGTAGCGCCAAATCGCTTACACTCTGCGCACACCTGATTTTCATTCATCTATCAGAAACAATTTTACAATATCAAAACAATTTCCAGTATTGATAATAGAATCAGCCGTAAGGAAATCAAAAGGTTGTCCCAGAAACAAGCAAATTAGTCCATAAGAATCTAACATAAGTTAAATTATTCCGTGTAATAAACTCAATTGTGGATGCTAAGCCAGTGATGGAGGAAGCTTAATTATTAAATACTAAAGAGATTATATAGACAGTTGTTGATTATACATCATGTTTAAAACAAAAGTTCTAAAAAATTTAAAAATACCTAAGCACTTACTCTCAATTAGAAAGTTACAAACTTCAAATACAATTGATTTTCTTCCAAGAATCAAAATATATCATTTCTCAACATTCAGATTAAAGGAAAACAAGAATCCTGCTATATTTATCATTCCAAAATACCATAGAACATTAATATATTAAAATTGAGTACAAAAATGAATTATGTATGCATAATTTTATCCAATTTTAATGTTACAACTTGTGTCCCAACTCAGGTAATTGTGCAATCTACAAGAAAGGATATATCCAATTATGGGGTTCCCTCCATTTGCCACATTTGCTTGTTCATGGCCACTTGAATGCCAGCATTCACACCTGTTATACAAAGAGATAATACCCTGTGGCAACTAGTAAAGGATAAGCTTTAAGTATTATAGACACCTTTGAAGTAACTGCTGAACAATTTAGCTCGGCAAGTTCAATATCCTTGCTTTGCTACTAAATTCTACACTACCAGATAATAGTAGTTCGAATGGCATCAGAGGTAACTATAATACAATGAATCTAGAAGCAGATGTATATACATGTATACATAAGACTTGCTATTTTAATGTCCAGACTTACAGTTATTGGTTATACAACTGCCCACAATTGAATTGCATGTAATTGTGCATTCACTACCTAATGCTGACCAGTATTAACATAACCAGCTGATCGGAACGGGGGACGGGTTTCAGGGATGGGGGACAAAGGGCATAAGTTCGGGACAGCGGGGGACGGTGGAGGGGGGTGGCGAGGGGCGGTGCTGATATACATATAGTACTAGAAAAACTAGTTATAAAAAGATGTATAAGAATTACATTTCAAATGAAACTTTGGAAAATTAGTAAAATAGCAAAATTGCAAATATTAAATACTAAGATATGAATTATATGTGTCAAATGTGACTGATATTTTATGGATAGTAATACTGTCATTCACCAGTGATTATATGAAAACCTTGAAATTAACCATATATGAAAATGGAATTGAATAATGAATTGTTGGATAAATATGACAGTAGCACCACATGAATTGCAAACATGGAAACACCAGCATAGAATACCGGATACCCAATTCTGATTTTTATTTAGGGTAGTCAGCATAATCAGCAATAAGTTATAACATATGTAATAGCAGCTACAAAACCTCATGAATTGCCCATATTAGGTTTGCAAATAATCTGAAAATGTCCTTCAATCAGCCAAAAATATATGTATATATCTTATTTGCTTGCAAATTTTTTTTTTAAAAAGAATTTCTTTAAAAATACACTTTTTAATCGTCTAGGGACAGGAGACTTCTAGAAGTCCCCGAGATACTCAAGGGACTCTTGGGCGTCCCCGAGACGCTCAAGGACCTCCTAGGCATCCCCAAGACGTATTGGGGACTCCTAGCCGTCGCAGTGATTGGTGGAGGGGGACACCCCGTCCGCATCCCCAAGTCCTTGGGACATCTCCGTCTCAGAAACGCGAGGCTCCCAGGGGGAGAACGCGTCTTGTGTTTCACTAAAAAAAAATATTATTATTAGTAACATTCTACATTATCCCCCTTTTAAAAATCTTAGAATAGTCAAAGTTCCAACAAGTACACCAATAAAAAGAAAGAAATTAGCAAGAAGTTGGAGGAGGAGGATAACAGGGCATCTTAGAGCTCCAAGTGATGGTGAACTTTATGACCCTGCTTGCTCTAACTTGAGTTGCTTCAAATTTGTGTGGAGAGGGCAACTTCATTTATTGCCTAGTGCAAATACTTGGCTTTTGTAAGGTCACATTCTTGTCAGAACGTCACTAGTTCTACAGCTTCATGAACCTTGCCATTTGCTTGTAACACCTCCTCAACAATCACCAAATTGTCTCCAACCTCCCGAGTCTTGTTTGCTTAAGCCTAGATGAGCTGATTTTGTTGGTTGAGTTCTTCATGGATGTGATCCTAATAGTCATGGAGCTCACTCTTTAACTAAAAATCTCCCTAACGGCGTTGTCCACTTCCTCTACATTTGACACAGAGGACTACAATAGTAGACACTAGCACTGTAACATGTGCTCAATAATAATTAAATAATGTAAAACCTTCTATACAAGAGAAGTTATGGGATGGACGAGAGGAGGAACAACCTCTAATCGTGCATCTCTAGATTTTCCTACTCTAGCCATCCTCAATTAAAATACTCATGAATTTCATATGACAACCTTCTTGCACAAAACTCTCTAGGCATGACACCTAATTCATTATTAATAAAATGCAAGATGGTCAACCTACAACATCCAAATGACTCACTAAATCGAAAATGCCCAATAAAGCTTGAAACATGAGTCCCATGGCGTGCAAGAATTCTAACAAAGTCTCATATGTATTAGCAAAATTAGGACTTGGGAGATAACATGTGCTCAATAATAATTAAATAATGAAAAACCTTCTATACAAGAGAAGTTATGGGATGGACGAGAGGAGGAACAACCTCTAATCGTGCATCTCTAGATTTTCCTACTCTAGCCATCCTCAATTAAAATACTCGTGAATTTCATATGGCAACCTTCTTGCACAAAACTCTCTAGGCATGAGACCTAATTCATTATTAATAGGATGCAAGATGGTCAACGTACAACATCCAAATGACTCACTAAATCGAAAATGCCCAATAAAGCTTGAAACATGAGTCCCATGGCGTGCAAGAATTCTAACAAAGTCTCATATGTATTAGCAAAATTAGGACTTGAGAGAATTAGGGAAACTCCGTCTCCAACATGTGAACTAACATACAATCTCAGAGTCCAACTTTGGATTAACCTCATCCATTGCCAAAGAATCTTTCGTGGATTTACTGCTTTGGACTGACAAGCACCACAAACTTTAAAATTGATTGGCTCACCAAGTTGGTTTGCCCAGTACTCAATGTCTTGTCCATTATCCCCTGCAACCAAGCGAGTTCATATGATAGGCTGAACTTTATGTGAAGAAGTAGTTTGTAAATCCATGGGGTCCTCTCTATGTTCCCTATTAGAGAAAGCGTAGATTGGGTACCTGCAACAGGTAGCCAACAAAAGTAGTTCTACAAACTAATAGTAAGTTCGTAACTCTTTCATATTCTTAAATGGAAATACAACTTGTCCATAAACATTCATAGATTCTACAATCCAAGATCTCAATGGAGACTAATCATCTTGTTTGAAAGTTACCACCTAATTTGGGTGTGTAAGCCTCATTGGTCATTCCCAACAAACCTTTGTCCATCCATCTACCTCAACAAAACAATTGCCTTATTCACTATTTGCCAATGCTTGATCATTTTTTAATTCTTTCATCATTTACCAAGTTACAACTCCTTATTTTTCCCCCTTAAGCTCTAATTGAACTCATCTATAAAATGATTCCTTCCATTGTTTACTCCCCAAATCAAAATACGATACCAATACAAGGGCTATTAGAATAATAATTGCATATCTCGTTATTTAATGGTCAATATTGTAATATTAGTTTACATAGGTAGTTTTTATTTTTCTCTTCAGTTCTTAATTGTTTCTTTAAAAAACATCGTCCATGTAATTGCCTATATGTACATTTCATTCTTTCAATGATATTAAACAATTACCATTACAACATGGTCTCAGAGCGGGTTTAAGGAAAATTTTAAGAGAAGTCTTATGAGTCTAAAAAAATTCGAAAGAAAATTTTAGTGAAGATATTTTTACCTCTTATTGAGTTCATTGTCCTTTTCAAGTTTTTGTAACTCGTTTGTAATTCGCGATTTGAATATCCCGTGACTTTCATCCGTGGTTTTATTTTCATCGCAAGTTATTGTGTTTGCACGATAGCTCACCACCTCTATTTTTTAACTTATGCATACATTTGAGGGTTGATCATGTGTCGTCTTTGAAGATTAGTGGCTCATTTTTCGAGTATGTGACTTGTATTTTTTTGGTCTATTTTCTTTTGAGAAATACACGGGCCCTAAACTCCTATTTTTCAGTGTTCACGCAACGGAAGTGGAAATAAAATTCCGGTCTTTTTCAGATTTTTTGTTTGGCATCTTCTACACACGCGACGAGTTTCTCTCACATTTTTGTGCCCTTTCATCATGGCTCTAGTGTTCCACGCATGAACCAGTGGTATATAGCCCACAATCTGGTCTCTTTCTTCGCTCGTTTTTTCCATCGTGGATGCCATTTTCTGTGCTCTTTGTGACTGTGTTATTCAGATGTGAATTTCTTCAAAAAATTTCTATTTCAGTAGCAAACAAAATCTATATCACGATATTTTAGAGTATTTTGTTAGATTTCTATGGCCAAGTTGTGTCTGTTTCAGACATGGTTAGGGTTTGAGAGACTTGCAAAATTCAATCTTGGTGTGCCTTTTTTTGTTCTTCATTTCAATAATCTTTTTCTGGGTTTTCAGATATTTTTTGGGGGCTTTCAACAACACTTGTATCTATGCCTTGAAATTCGTGCTAGGTTTTTTTTTGTGCCTGCAATTTGCCTCTGTTTGTTGTGCATTGGGATTTGTACCTCAAGTTTCGTGCAATTAGAATTAACCCTCTTCAATTTCATCTCATTTTGTATGCCTTGAAAAGCATGAAAGATGGCTTCTTTGACCAACATATCGTTGGAAGGCAGTCAAAAAAGTTCAACGGTCACAATTACAACACCTGGAAGTAACAAATGATAACCATTTTTGAATATCGGTGCCTTGATCAAATTATTCTAGGCAAGTCTACTCGTCCTACAGCACTAGGACCAAATCAAGATAAATTTGATGAGCAGAATCGAGAGGCCGTGAGCTCATAAAATTGTTAGTCACCGACGATCAGCTGCCTCAGATTCCCTCAGGCAAGACCATTGCTGAAATATGGGAATATTTGAAGGGACTACATGAAACGTCTTAACAAGAATCGTGCGTTTTTTTTTAAAATATGCTTTTCTCGATCATGATGGATGAGAAGATGTCTCTACAGGAGCATATAATAAAAATTAAGAACATCCGTGATCAGTAGGAGACAACTGGTCGGACAATGGAGAAAGAAGACATGGTAGTAATTACTTTGAAAAGTCTACCAAAATCTTATGAGCACTTTATTGAAACACTCGACATTACTTCAACTAATGTTGACTTGAAGTTTCCAGATCTTTGCACCAAACATCTGCACTAGGATCGATGGAGACAGCAGTTCGGTAGCGGTGCTAGTTCGTCCTCCAAAGAACAAGCCTTTACTGCAAATTCCTTTGCTTAGGACAAAGGGAACAATCAGTTCTCTCACTAGAAAGGCCTCGGTCAATCCCATGATAGCTCCAAGAAAAATAACATTCAGTGCAATTATTGCCAAGTGTATGGTCACATGAAAAAAGACTATTGGCATCACTTGGCTTTTGAACAAAAGAAGCAAGGAGGGTCCCAACAGAAGGGCAATGTTGCAGAGCACACTGAAAAAAAAGAGTCTTCTTTCTATGCCTTTATGGCCAAGCCCCAACAGATCATGTCAAAACATCTGCCTGGTACATTGACTCAAGTGTCTCAACATTTTACTCATCGTCGAGATTGGTTCACTAACAACACACCATTGACTGATTCAGTTATTTTTGGAGGAGGTGAAGAGTATACTGATGTCGGAAAGGGCAACGTACAGATTCAATATGAAGGGAGGAATTTAATTTTCCTCGATGTATACTACGTTCCAAGCATGGAACTCAAGCTTCTCTCAGCCAATCAGATTATGAGACACTCTCCTTAGCTAGATGTTGTGTTCAATTCGCACAAATGTAGTATTGTTGATCGAAACTCGCACTACTGTTGTTGTGGGTATTGAAGATCATGGTCTTTATAGACTTGTTGACATTGGTGATTCTCAGGAGCATGTCATGGAAGCCAAAAATTCTTCCATCAATAGTCTTTGGCATCAGCAGCATGGTCATTTGAACATACACTATCTTTCTCAGCTAGTTCAGGAGAATCTGGTGGCTGGCTTACAAGAGATTCAGACTCAAAATCATGGAGTTTGTGGAGCTTGTCAAGCTGGAAAGCAACATAGGAGTCCATTTTCGGATGGCAATTCTTGGCGAGCTTCCAAGGTATTACAATTGGTTCAAGTTGATGTATGTGGACCAACGAACACTCATTTAGTTACAAGGTCCAGGTATTTTTTGTTATTTGTTGATGATTTTAGTCATAAAATGTGGGTGTATTTTCTTCAACAAAAATCATAGGTGTTTAATATGTTTCAGAAGTTTAAAGCTTTGGTAGAAAAAGGGTCAGATAAACACATAATAACTCTTAGGACAGACAATAGAGGGAATTGTGTTCTAATTTCTCCAACTTCTGTGCATATCATAGTATAAGCGTCAGCTTACTACACCTTACACCCTTCAACAGAACGGTGTGTTTGAGCAGCGAAACCACACAATCACTGAGATGGCCCAGTCTATGTTGGAATATAGAAATGTTTCAAAGAAATTTTGGGTAGAAGCAGTCCATATTGTTGTTTATCTTTTGAACAGTTCTCCTACACAAGCCATTAAAAGAAAGACTCCAAAGGCAACATGATCTAGCAAGAAGGTTAAAATCACTCACTTAAAAGTATTTGGTTCTTCTGCTTATATATGGATTCCAAATGCTAAGCAATCAAAACTAGATTCCAAGAGCCAAAAGCTCATGTTCACTGGATACAGTGAAAACCACAAATCATATCGACTGATTGATGTAGACACTCGTCGTCTCACAGTCAATCGAGGTGTTGTCTTTGATGAAGCACGGAGGCCTTTTTAGATCTCCTCATGTTTTGAGTCCTAAGAATTCGGCTTTGCAGGCTAAGGATTTGGGTGTTAGTCTTCCATTAGGTCCACCTGATGGGAGGGATTTAGATGACTCTAACTCTGAAGTTGTGGAGTCTCCTAGGCATGATATTGCACCACCTAACTTTCCTCAGGAACTTGTTGATTTCCTTCCTGATGAACCTGTTCCAGCCAATCCAAGTCCAATTATTCCTCCTAAATCAGATGTTGGTACTTGTACTCTCCGGCCAAAATGGTGGGCTAATGTAATATCCCCGTCATTAAAGAAATAAATAATAATGTTTGTATTCGGGGCCGATCAATTTTTGTTTCGGGCCCATCTTTTATTTAATGTAGGGGTAGATCGTGTCGTGTCGGCTTTATTTGTACACCCTCGGGAGTTTGCCCGACGAGTATTTATGATTGGTGTGTAGGAAGTATTTCTCATACATCTTGGAATATTTTATTTGTCTTGCGAATTCCAGTTGGAGTTTTCTTGTCTGCCACTTCGGAGGTGAAAGATCCTCCCTATTTGGTTTGTTGCAGTTTCGGTGGGATTCACCCCTCACCCTACTCTACTTGCTCCCTTGTTTTGGATCTGGCAAATTTGGAGTGCTATCATTATTAATATAATTTCCCTATTGCAAGTACTTGTTCCAGACTTGTGTTGTGTATCATTTCATTGATTGGGTATAACAAATTTGTACGGGTATTAATTTTGGCAACGGAAGAATCTAAGTGAAGGAGTCCGTAACTAGACCGTATACACATCACCTCCAACCTCACGACATCTGCTTCCCCACCCCCATAGTACGCCATCCACCCCTTCTGTACACACTTCCACACAGTACGGCAAAATCATCTCCGAGACCAAAATCACCTCCGGGACCAACATCACCTTCGCGCCGAGATCACCTTCAGGACAAAATCATCTTTGGGACAAAAACCACCTTCGCGACATTACAGCCAAGACCACAGGTGATCTTCATGATGATGAGCTCATTGAGGGTAGATTGTTTAGAAATAAGAGCAGACAGCAAAATATAGTAAATTTTGCTCTTATGACAAACATTCATAGTGTTTATCAGCCTCAAACATATTCAAAGGCAAAAGGTATCCCTGAGTAGGAACAAGCTATGGAAGTAAAACATCATAGTCTTCTAAAGAACAACACTTGGATCCTTTTTGATCTTCCACCTGAGAAGAAGCCCATTGGTTGCAAATAGAGGTATAAAGTTGAGTACAAGGTTGATAGAACCCTTGATAAGTACAAGACTTGGCTAGTTGCTACAGGGTTTTCACAAAAAGAGGGCATTGATTATGAGAGTTTTGCTCCTACAGCCAAAATTATTACCATTCAGCTTGTCACCACCTAACTTTCCTCAGGAACTTGTTGATCTCCTTCCTAATGAACCTGTTCCAGCCAATCCAGGTCCAATTGTTCCTCCTAAATTAGATGTTGGTACTTGTACTCTCCAGCCAAAATGGTGGGCCAAGACCATAGGTGATCTTCATGATGATGACCTCGAGGGTAGATTGTCTAGAAATAAGAGCAGACAGCAAAATATAGTAAATTTTGCTCTTATGGCCAACATTCATAGCATTTATGAGCCTTGAACATATTCAAAGGCAAAAGGTATCCCTGAGTGGGAACAAGCTATGGAAGTTGAACATCATAGTCTTCTAAAGAACACTTGGATCCGTTTTGATCTTCCACCTTAGAAGAAGCCCATTGGTTGCAAATGGATGTATAATGTTAAGTACAAGGCTGATAGAACCCTTGATAAGTACAAGGCTTGGCTAGTTGCTACAGGGTTTTCACAAAAAGAGGGCATTGATTATGAGACGTTTTCTCCTACAGCCAAAATGAGTACCATTCGGCTTGTCCTCACCATTTCAACACAATTTGGATGGAAAGCCCATCAAATGGACGTCTTAAGTGCATTTCTAAATGGTGAATTGCATTAAGAAGTCTATCTGACACAACCTCCTGGTTTCAAGGTTGTCGGTAAGGAACACCAGGTATGCAGACTGGTGAAAGCACTCTATGGCCTGAAATGAGCTCCTCGAGCTTGGTACATAAAGATTAAAAAGTACCTCAGTGATCAAGGTTTTTAGAGGAGTCCTTTTGATCAAGGTTGTCAAAACTACGGGTGATGATATTCTTCTACTTGTAATCAATGTTGATGATTTGATTATTACTGGTAGTTCAGCACTTTTGATCGAACAGATCAAACAAAATTTGTGTCAGTCATTTGACATGACAGATTTGGGAATTTTGCATTATTGCTTAGGGGTTAAAGTTTGGCAGAAAGATGATTGTACCTTTATATCTTAGTCAAAATATGCTAGGAGTCTGCTAGAAAAATTCAGGATGCAAGATTGCAAATTTGCCTCCACACCTATGGAGAAAGAGTTGAAGTTGTCCACCAAAACAAATTCACCTATGGTAGATGAATCCATGTTCAAGCAGCTAGTGGGCAATCTCATCTATCTCACTACCACTAGACTTGATCTCAATTTTGCTATGAGCTATATTTCTCGTTTTATGACAACTCCTAGAGCTGAACATTGGGTTGCAACAAAGCATGTGCTAAGGTATGTGAAGAGTACTTTGATTTTGGTATTCTATATGGCAAAAATAATGATCCTAGACTCATAGGTTTCACAAATTTAGATTGGGCAGCCTCTATTAATGACAGGAAGTCTACATATGGGTATGTCTTCAATCTAGGGACACGTGTCGTCACATGGACCAACAAGAAACAACAGGCGGTAACTCTTTCCTCAACTAAAATAGAATATCGGGGAACTGTTAAAGTAGCTTGTGAGGTAGTTTGGCTTCGACGGATGCTTTCTGATATGCACATGCCTCAAACAAATCCTTCACCTCTCTTTTGTGATAATCAAGGGGTGCTCAAACTAGCCAAAAATCCAGTCTTCTATGAGTGGACTAAGCATGTTGAGCTTCATTGTCATTACATCCATCAGCTTGTAGAAGATGGATCAGTATAGTTGCATTGTGTTCTAACTACAGATCAGACTGCAGACATTCTTACTAAGTCTCTGGGCCCGGACAAATTTGTCAAATTTAGAGGGCAACTTGGTGTGGTTGACAGATTGACCATTAAGGGAGTCTATTAGAATAATATTTGCATATCTCATTATTTAATGGTCAATATTGTAATATTAGTTTAATTAGGCAATTTCTATTTTTCTCTTCTGTTGTCGAATGTTTCTTTGACAAACATCATCTATGTAATTGCCTATATGTACATTTCATTGTTTCAATAATATTAAGTAATTACCTTTACAACAAGGTATTATAATTTCTTTTCGCCCAAGAATTAATTCAAGGAATTTTCAATATATTTAAAATACCAACTTGCCCCAAAATAGATACGCATTACAAAATCATTAATTTAAACTTGAAATCCAAATAAAGATAAGGTGAGAGACAAAACCTGCAACTTCACTTTGATGTAGGATGATTATCCAACTATTAGAGGCTACCAATAGTTAAAATAGAAAAGGAAAATTTGATTTGTATTGTAACCACTACAGTCAAAGAACATTACAAAATGCTAGAGAAGAGCAAAAAGAAAAAAGAATCAGAGCTACCCTATCCCAAATTGAAAAATTTCCTATTCATATCCACCCTCAAAATGAGGCCAACTTTGACAAGCAAAGGAAATGCAACAAAAGTGATTAGGGAAAGGCCATCGACAAAAACCTACAACCACAAACAAAATTGAGAAGAAATATTATTTATGAAGGTAGGATTGCCTTCAATTCCGATGCTCCTACATCACTCATCCTCATTACCATGCTCCTCTCCCTTTTCCTCTAATATTGTTGGTTCAACCACTTGCTTCCTCTTCTTGGTTACTCCATAAGCTTCTTTGGTATTGGCCTTTGGGATATCAAGGTTTGGCTATCAAAACATTGATAGTCAACTAGAATCCTAATTCTCATTAGGGATAAATTATACCTGAACTATTGGTTATGAATATATTACATCTATGAAAAATCCCACTACATGGTTCATATAGAAGCTTTTACACGACCATGAAACAAACTCGTATCCTAAATTAGAAGCTCTCTATAGTTATACATCTTGCCCTTCATTCAAGAATATAATCAATCATCCATACAACAATATCAAAGGTCCTCAAGGTTGCTACCAGCCAACATTTGATAATATTCAAGATGTAGAGAACACGATTATACTAAGAGGCCTGGGGTGAATTGGTATGACACAATCTTTAACTTTTTCAATTTAATAATCATAATATTATTAATTGCGTGATATCATTCACATAAGATGCAACAATTATGCAACACAAGTAGAACACATATTTACGTGGAAAATCTTACACGAGAAAACTACAAACAAATATTGCTTATATATGAATCTCTTACAATCTTCATAGGCACCAACCCACAAGATACATCAATACCCTCAATTTCTTGGCACAAATCTACTGGAGGCTCTAAACCCCACAACAAGCACCAACTTAGAGAGTGACACCAATCTCTCCTATAGAAAGCACCAACTTCCAAATCAAAATTCCATATTGAATGTTGTTTCTTCAATGGATGATGGAGAATTAGTAAATTACATACTCCTTAAAAAAAAGTCTTCTTCGATGGATGACAAACTCCTTCTATGCCTTCACAAAATCTTCTTCTTACTAACTCTATAATTGCTTTCTTGAATCATTTATCTCATTAATCATAACAAACATGATCACATATGCACCAATTTAGAGAGTGACACCAATCTCTCCTTTAGAAAGCACCAACTTCCAAATCGAAATTCCGCATTGAATGTTGTTTCTTCAATGGATGGGGTTCTCCTACTAGTGGTGAGCAGGGAGGCAGTTATTTTTCCTTGACAGAGATCCACTCTTTATGGGAGGCTATCTGGATTCTGAGACATGATTATATGCAGTTGGTAGCCGACAGAGATTATCTTATGGGGTGGGGTAGTACAACATACGATGCATTATTGGCCAAGGAAGATGAGGTGAGTGAGCTTACTCAACAGCTCGAGGTAACTTCTGAAATTCTTGAGAGTACACAATTGGCTTTCGAGGAGTCACAGTTTCATTTGGCTGAGGTGACCATGGAGTTAGAACAACTGCAGTCTTTACCAGATTCTGTACAGTCACAGACCGTGGTGTCTGGTGATCCGAGGATGTCCATGGTCGAGGTTGATAGAGGCAGTGGAGATGAGGATATATCTGTCCTCGATACTAGTATTGGCATGTTTGGTTCGTTCCCACTGGGGTCAGGTTCAATTGAGTTGGGTGCTGCAGTAGATTGTTGTGGTATGCCTGACATGGTAGTGGTCTCTACTACTGATGGCACAAAAACTAGGGATGTTGTATCAAAGATCATGTGTGATGTTGGTAAGCCGGCAGTTGGCATGGTTCTTGCTACTGATACTACTCCTTTGGCGATGTCTTCGGAGGTAGTAGCCAGTTCCAGCTTGGTTAGGGATCGGCTGCTGTTAGTTTCATCTGGATTGCAATATGAGTCACTGATTGAGATTGGCGCATCTTATTGG
>MU227450.1:389599-405474 GCA_018584345.1 Thuja plicata
TTCATTGTATTGAAATCTGAAATTGTCATAGTTGTAACAGTCCATTATACTCTCAGAATTCAGTCATTTGAATCAGTCCTTGTGATAATAGCACATTGTAATCAGACTTGGGAAGTTGGACATTGCAGTAATAGGAGAGTATCTCATTGTTATAGTTCTTTGAAAGGTGCCAAGTGATTGGAATTTCTGAATATTGTTATTGGTACTGTTATTGTTCATTGTATTTCATTGCATATTGGCATTGTTATATCAATTGTACCTTGTGGATTTGTTGCTCAACAACTATAACCTTGAAACACTACATTTCAAACAAACAAAACAGTTGCATGCCAAGTGTTTGACGAAATCACTCAGTCCAGCATTAGATATTTTAGTGGCCTTTATAGTAAGGGTCATTACAAGCTGGCCTAGTAATCTGATGTCTTTGCTTTGTCTCTTCATGTAGCTCTTGCGCCAAAAGGGGGCAGCTGTTATCATGATCAGTATAAAACCTGATCATGCAATATTATTTTGATCTACACCTCAATTGATCCCAACAGAATTCTCAAGGATGTGGATGCTTGTATTGCAGGCAACAGTAGAGCAACACAACTCATAATATGAATGATGAATGCTCTTTAAAGAAAATTACTTCCCACAATCCTTGTCCGCAGGTTTTTGGGCCACAGTGTTGGCAAGGTCCTTGATCTCCAACAATCTTGGTCACAATGGCAATCCTCCTGTTGATCTAAAACTTGCACCAACTGATCGCAATATCATCTCCTTTAGGCTCATCTCCTTTAGGCTCATCTCCTTTAGGCTTTTGGAGACTTTGCAAACTCGTAATGTTTGAAGCTTTCAGCAGACTAGGGTGATATTGCACCACTGAAACTGCAAGCAATCTTCAACTCCAAACTTGGAAATGAAATAAGAAATCAAAACACCCATGCCTCCATTGCTCCTCCAAGAGCTCTTTTTATAGTGCCTTCACAAGGCTTCCCTCCGAAATATTTGAATTTCCAATCAGGCCCTTTTGGGAGGGAAATAAAATAAATGTGGCCCAAAAATGATAATTAACTTAATCCACCGGGCACTCGATTAATTATTAATTCCCTATTTTAATTAATAACCTATGGGAATCAAATAGGTTATTAATGAATCTCTAGTCTTAGTTATTTAGAAGAGGACATGACAGGTACTTCCAAATTTTTAGCTTCAATATGCCTACACTTGAAAATTTTGTTTCTTTTTTCCATCATAGCTATTAAAAACCCTGAATCCTAGAATATAAAGTACTTGCTAAGCCCTCCTTGTTCCAAATTTTTTGACAGGGTTTAGGTCCTCATATATTGGATGCCTTGAAATGACAATTGATTGGTATTCAATATTAAACAAAGGAAAGAAATACACCTTAAATAAGCAATTACAAGAACTTTCCATAATGGAAGCGGTCAAGAACTAAAGACAGAATAGAAAGTTACTAAACTAACTAAACAACTTAACAAACAAAAAGTTAATAAAAACGTTGCCATTATGAATGATGTACCATCTAATTCTTTAGTTCTAAGGACTAAATGCCTAAAAACTTGGTTTTGAGTTGTTGGAAGAACAATTGAGCAAGGAACAATGGCTGAAGGAGGACATGAAAATATTGAACGAATTTAGGTTTTTAATTCTAGAGCTAGTTAACAAGGAATATTTGTTTTTGAGAGGTATAAAATTATAATCGATTGATTAGTTCTTAGTTTAAGTTGTTTAGTTAGTTTAGTAACTTTCTATTCTATCTTTAGTTTTCAACCATTTCCATTATGGAAAAATCTTCTTGTAATTGCTTATTTAAGGAGTATTTGTCTCTTTTGTTTAATATTGAATATCAATCGATTATCATTTCATGCCTCTCAAAAACAAATATTCCTTGTTAACTAGCTCTAGAATCCAAGACCTAAATTCATTCAATATGTTCATATCCTCCTTCGGCCATTGTTCCTTGCCCAATTGTTCTTCCAATAACTCAAACCCAAGTTTTGATGCATTTAGTCGTTAGAACTATATAATTAGATAGTATATCACTCATAATGGCAACAAAAAGTGATAGTTCAGCAGTGGTAATGCTTGTAATAACAGCAAAAAAAGAGCACTAAAACCTAGTGTCTAACCCTATAACAAACCTATATGGTACCAAATGCCTAATGGAAATAGGTTGTACAACTTCAGGTCTAACAAAAACTCATGCAAGCACTATCATGTCCCTTTTTCCAATTAGTTTCCATGATGATTTGGAAGCCCATTCCCTATTTCCCATGGGCTTGGGGAAATGATTTTAAACCCTTCACATGAGTTATGAATTTTATGTCTTCATAAAGTGACCACATTAAGTGTTTTTATAAAGTGAACAACTAGAGTGGGGGTCTTTGTAATAAAGTATTATCATAAAGTGGATGCCTAGAGTGGGGATATATGTAATTTAAACAAATCCTTTATTTAATCCTCTTATATGGCAGTTTTAAAAAGTTTCTTTTTGGCAGAAAAAGTTGGGCACCCAAGGCTCTATATAAGCAAGGCTTCTAACCAAAGGATAGATGCTTCTTTATTATCTCATTTGCTCAAATAGATTGGACATCGTGTTTATCTATAATGTGAGATCGGACAAAAGAAAACCCTTGAATTCCATCATTGGTTTAGTGAACGGACACCCGTATTCAAATTTGTTCAATGCCACCAACAAATTTGGTTTGACATTCAAAGTTGTAGATTGGAATGAATTTTGCGCATTGCACTCATCATTGTATGTGGACACTCACATAGCACCAATTTTTGTGGTATTAGGGTGGCTTTCATAGCACCATATTTCTAGTTTAAGGCAGCTTCCACCAGCGCCAATCCTAGCAGATTTGGGGTGTGTTGATGTGAGTTTTATACCCTTACAACATACAGGATAAAACACTCAATGTTTCGAGATGAAACTCTGAATATTAAATCCTCTATTGAATAAAGACACCACTTATGCTAAGATTGCAATGAAAGATCATAAAGGTGACTCCAAGTTTCCTTCTTAATGGTGGATACTCACTCAGTGAAAATAATGTGATATGTTGGTATCACAAGGGGGCTTATGTTGTTCACTAGAACTTTGTCAACTGGATTTTGAATTATATGGCTTGACAATGTGCAATGAAAATATATTCCAACTTCCAACTTACAAAATGCAATTAAACCTACGAATCTAAGCTACTTCTACTTCTACTTCTACTTAAGGATGCAAGGAAGAGTGAATACCCTTGGACTCTACTAGATGTAGTCTTGTCATCAACTCCACTCACCTAGTGCAATCTTCTAAGCTGTGTTCAAAGGATGCTCAAATTACTACCGTTACATTAATACCATCAATGAATGCATACTAATGTCCAAGTAAGAATTGAAGTTAAGTTCATAATAATGTCATTCGACCACGCAAGGCAAGACTTACAATTAGTAAGCAACTAGTGGTTTGGTCTATGATCGAGCCAAGCAAGGATGCATTCACAATTACTCTTATCCAACTAGACTACTCAAAGCAAATTATAACTAAATACTTGAAATGAAATCTATTCTAAGTGAGGAATATAGATCACCATGCAATACTCCAAAAAATATCACAATTATTCACACTGCAAAACACGACAATGAATAGTAGAGCAAATTTGGCAGAATGTTTGCAACAATTCTCTAACAATCTCCCCTTACAAATGAGAGGAGTGGAGTTTATATAGGAGCCCCAATTACAATGAATGGCCAAAATTAAAACAGAACCAATGGCCCAAATTAATCCATAGAGAACCCTAATTAGGGCAACCACAAATAGCAAACGAGAAAGAAGCACCACAAAATAAGTCAATGAGAAAATTCAATGGCTTGAGGACCAATAAGAAGGGAAGTCGCCTAGTCATCGTACAACTCATCATCCAAGATTTGCACTCCCTTTTCTTTCTCCCTTCTAGCAAAATCAATGAACTTCACCATAATTGCACTAAGTTCCATGGCAGTATTGGGAAGTTTGCTATGTTGTAGCTCAATGACCTCTAACTTTTCCATGCAAGTATCCAATATGCTATCACAGTCTTAAGTACGCCTCTGCAGACCATTTATGGAAA
The DNA here is from genome assembly GCA_018584345.1 of Thuja plicata. Lineage (NCBI taxonomy): Eukaryota > Viridiplantae > Streptophyta > Pinopsida > Cupressales > Cupressaceae > Thuja > Thuja plicata. The sequence goes on from MU227450.1 coordinate 393,709, forward strand.
TCATAAGTGAAAGAAACCCATTCAACTAACTCTTCTCAAAAGAGTATGTCTCCAAAGTAGACTAATTCCATCTTTTCTTTCAACTCATCCATATCCAGCTCACTGGTAACATCAATGTCTAGGCCATGTAATTTTTTAATTGTAACAAGGACATTCAAATGTATTTCCAGGAAAGGACCCTCAACAACAAGACAGTCATCCTATGCATGCTCATATGTAGATCTCCTCATGCAAAATGAAAGAAACCAATTGACTAAAGTCACAGGCACTTCCTCTACCAATTACTCCTTCTTGAATCAGGACTAATGCAGGGACACTCTTCAATGCCTTAAGACGAGGAATCATCTCATCTTCAATGGGCTGAAATTTTTTCCATGTCTCCTCCAATTCTTGGACCTTATTCATCAATATTGTTGTCTTCTCATATGCTTGAACCATCCTAGTGATCCAGGAGCATCTTGGGTTCTTTGGCAATCTTGCATCAACCAAAAATATTTTTGTTTTCAATTGTTCCTGTTTGCCAGTCATTGTGTTTTCTGTGGCGTTCCTTCGATTTGGCTAATCTTCGATTGCGTACCTCGTGGCATGTTCTTCACATTGTGTTTGATCATCATCTGGGTTCGCACCTCAATCCGTTTCTTCTGGATGGAGATTTCTTGGATTTTGGCCTAGACCTATTTGTTCTTCACGTTTCACAGCCTGATGGAGTTTTTCGATCTCGCGAACCTTTTCCTTGGATTGTGCACCTTATTGGTGTATTATTCAATGTTCACGGGATTTTGGTTGACCTCCCTTTGAGTTCGCACTTCATTTTGTGCCTTTCTAAGGGAGTTCTCCTGGATTTGGGTCCTGACCTATATTTGGTATTACGCTTTCCTACCTTGGAGAATGTGATTGATCTTGGCCGACATATTTGCGCTGCAAACATCTATAAATTGAGGTATTGGATCTCTAGCTTGGCAGTTCTTAGAGACATAACCTCTTGAAGGTTAGCATTGTAGATATTCTCATAATTCAATCTATAATTAGGCGTGTGTGCCTCGAATGTAAGTCTGCATGTTGCTGGCCAATTTGATGTAATTTTCATGAACCTATGTTAATGTGAACCATTGATCTTGCTTTCTCTCTATCCCTTGTTGATATTTGAATTGTCATTTCCACTGTGTGACTCCTGTTGCACGGTTGGATTGTTCTCTTTGAGGATTCTCCATCCGTGACTGCACCACCTAGTAAGGAAGTTCTTTGCTTGTTTCCCAATATCACTTGCCCATTCCCTTACCTCCTGATAGGTGTTCTTCATCACAAGTATCCTGAGAAGGGGGGACGTATGGAACAAGTGCAACACTCTCATGTCCTGATACATTCATGTGTTTTTTATGTATTCCTTAAACATCATATTCTCTAATTTTAGTTCATCTTTCTTCCTTTCCAGCTTGTCCATCCTTTCTTCAATTGCATTTGTAGTACCCCTCAATTCCTGAAATTCTTGCTTCTTAGTGGTTTGTCCAATGTCGAATGAGGTGATGTGGTAGTCACTTGGAGTGATCTCATCTCTAGTCTTGTCACCAACTAGGATAGCCATATGCAAAGTGCGAGATCCTGATGCATCTCTAGTAATCTTATGGATTTTCTTTGCTTGTTTGGGTTCTTTCACCTTGCCAATCCTATTCAAGAATGTATCAATGTCATCCATTGGGAGTACTTCCTCTACTCTTCTTTTCTTCATGCTCTCCCTCAACCACTCAGGAACTATGGACAAATCCATACCATCATCTAGTTGCTCATCCTCATCAAGTCACTTCAATGTTGAAATGATCTCATTATCAACCTCATGTGTTGAGACTAGGCTATCTCATATCATCTCCCAAATCAACTACCAATCAAACAGTAGGAGATGCTGGCAATATCTTTGTTCCCTGTTGCACTGACTGTGTGGATGAAGCCGCTCCTTGACTCTCCTGACGTAGAATCTATGTATCTCCACCCTGTTTTGAACTTTGTTCCTTATTATGCATCTTTGCCTCTCTTATCGATGAAGAACTGTCAGTGGGAGTAGATATGGTAGACCTGTGCCTTTTGCTTCCAAATTCCTTACTAGCAGTTCTATCACTTACTGCTTGTGATGCCTCTGCCACATTGTCCCTTTTCTTTGAGGTTTGCCCTTCATCCTCATTGTGTAATCCTAAAGTGTTGATGGTTCTTTCAAATCCTTTTGAGGAAGACTCCTCACTCTGCATCCTTACATGTGTGAAGGTAACACCTTGTTTCCTTAGCTTGTTTATCTACTTATCAATCCATCACTTCCCTCATCAAGATGCCCAATTCTGTAATCTCTTCTCTTGGTGACCAATTAGGTAGCTCGACTAGCTTGCCCTTTTCATGTTCATAATGAGGATGAATATGATTTCCATCATCCTTGACCTGATCAGGAATACGGAAAATGTTACATTTCCTCATGAAATCAACTGACACTTTGGACCACATCTTTCTCCTTATAGCATATTCATCCACTAGATTTGCCCAATAGTCCTCAATGTTTATCCTATGTTTGTATCTCCTCCCTCTATAAGTATAGATTTACTGGAATGGATCAAATTATTTCCTTGCTTTGTAGGCCCCAAGCTGATAGAACTATAACTCCATATTCACTATCTTTGTTGCCTATAGTGAAGGAAATGTCTCGAGCATATTCCCCAAAGTGATGGAGGAAGGCATTCCCTGTTTGAGTTTCTCTTTCTGCATAAAATCAAACTCTCCCAACTACCTGACTACCTCCAGTAAGACCATCTTATCTTTAGGATACTTAGGAAGTTTGTAAAGTTATGAAGAAAATCCTTGGATCCTAATGTAAGTGAAAGTGGGGAACTGGATGTACCAATATCCATACTTCTCAATCAATATCATAGCCTCCCTAGATAACCTCCTATGTAATCCACCCTGAAGTGTGGGTTTGATGTTCATGGTGAAAATATCACTAACTCTCTTATAGCTTGCTCTTTCATACAATTGTAACTCGGGATGACAATCATACACTTTTAATTGTCCTTAATCATTTCCAATCATGCCTCTGCATATAAGACCTAGATACTTAATGGTTCTTGCTAGACTCATATAGAATTGCTTTGTTTTTTCTAAGTTCCTCAATTGGGTATCCAAATTGTAACTGATCATCCTAGCCCAGTTCATCATCACAATTCCCACTGATATCATGAAGTAAAACATCCAAGTTTCGAAGAAAGACTCTTGGGGTGTTCCTATGATCATGTTCAGCATAAAAATCATCTCACTATAGGTCATCCTTGAAGTCCTCACTTACAAGCCTCTTAGGTAACTTAGAGTGATGTTTCTTTGGTTCACTAATCCAATTCTTATTGATGATGTCCATACAAGTCTTAGGTCTCTTCTCATACAATGCTTGAGCTTCTTCCTTAGTTCTAATCTGCATCCTTGGGTAACATGGAATCCCAAAAGTCTCCCTCACTGCCTCCTCATTTAGGAATGTGAACACTCTCCCTTTAGCTTTGTGTGATATCATATTATTTCAATCAAAAGAGCATAACATATAAATAAAAGGGCAAGAGGACAATAAACATACCTTGTCATGTATATATTATTAGAATATTGTAATGTTTCTTTAATGGTCATCTTAGTTAGTTTTTAGTTTATTAGGTAGTTTCTATTTTCGTCTTTAGTTCACAATTGTTTCTTTTAAAAACAACGTCTTTGTAAATCTATATAAGGAGCTTTCATCTCCTTTGTTTAGTACAACTACAACAACATCGATTTACCATAACATGGAATCAGAGAAGGTCAATGGGATTTCAGAAAATTTGGCGAATTTTTGAACCTCTTCTGAACTAGAATTTTCTCCAGAAATTTGTTTTTGGATTTTTTAAAATTAAAATCGTTGGAGGTATTTTATGAAAAAATTGTGGTTTGTCTTCGAAGATTTTTGCTGAAAATCGCGAGCCTCATCAAGGGTTTTGATCGCATGATTTCTCGGTTTGAGCAAAAGTCTCCAATTTTCGAGGGTTGCATGTAATTGCTTGTTGCTTGCATGTGCTTTTTGTGAGTTGCATGTCCTTGCATGTGCTTTTTGTGAGTTTCATGTTCTTGCATGTGTTGTTTTACCATGCGAAGACTCGTGTTTTGCCGCATGAAAGTTTCTCTTATGGGTTTTCATAATGTTTTCCTCAAAAATTATCTGTTGGGTTTTAAATAATTTTTTCCTCAAAAATTATCTGTTGGGTTTTCTAATTTTTTGTCCTTAAAAATAGTAGATGGGTTAAATAATTTTTCTCCATAAAAATTGTGGGTTTTTGTGTGATTTTTTGCCTTAATTGCTTTGTAAAAGGGTTTTATCGTTTTTCCTCAAAAACTAAGTTTTGTGTTCTGATCCGTGTCTCGGATATTGTGTTGGGTTTTGATCAATTTTTCACCTCAAAAATTGTGTTGGGTTTTTGTTGATTTTTCTCCTCAAAAATCATTTATGGTTTCTGTAATACACGAAGTTCGCGTGGGCTTTCATGACAAGTGTTCCTATTTTAGGGTTTCTACCATTTTTTACCAAAAAACAATGCTTTGTAATCTTCAAATCATGGTATTTTGCAATCGGTTTTGGGGCATCCTGCTCATCTGCAAAGTTTGGAGAGTTTGCTGATTTTTCCTCACAATCATGACAACTGTTCTCATTGTGTATCTTTGTTTCCAGGGAAGGACAGTTATGTTATCCAACATTAGGTTGGACGTTTTGTGATGATATCTGGTCAAATGTTTTGCAGATTCTGAGAGGGTTAGTGGCAGACTCATCTCAGTGGCAGAGTCAATGGCAAGCTCTTGTCTCTCGTTGCAGAGCATTATGAAGAAGGTGACAGCCTTCTTTATTTTTTTCTGGATGGATTTTGGCTTCTTGGTCATTAACATTTTGCAGATCCAGGGAGGGTCTCAGTAGCAACAAAATGTTCTGAAGAATTTGTGACCAAAAGACAGTAGTTAGACAATGACCATTAAGGGAGGGTATTAGAATATTGTAATGTTTCTATAATGGTCATCTTAGTCTTTAGTTTATTAGGTAGTTTCTATTTTCGTCTTTAGTTCACGATTGTTTCTTTTAGAAACATCGTCTTTGTAAATCTATACAAGGGGTTTTCATCTCCTCTGTTTAACACAACTACAACAACATCGCTTTACCGTAACATATATCTCCTGCATAGGAGTTAATTATCATCATTGCATCTGCATTCTTAGAAGCATTCTCTTAATGCACTGATTCATGACGTATCACCACATACATGTGCATCCATACATATAAATACATACCCATGCATATACATACATACATGCATGCATACTCTTATACATACACATACCTACCTATATACACATGCATATACATAAATACATGTACACATACTCACTTCTACATACATGTACACATGTTCATACATACATACATGCATATATGCACATATACATGGCCACATCATACATGAGCACATCCATGTTGAGGTTATTGATATATACATATATACATACATGCTATAATGTTCCATCATCAAAATATTCTAACATGTTTGGATATATCCATACAACACTATGTTTCAGTATCATATTCAGAGATATCAGAATGACATCATTATGATCCATGAGCAGGTGTCACTATCAATCTATGGATAATCCACAATTCATGATTTCATGATTATTATGAGTAATGATAATAATGTCTAAACGATGGTTACTTATCCACCATCGATACTTGGCTGATATTCATCACATATGATTAACTACTAATCGTATTATATTTGCATAAGCATGGCGTCTCATAACAGCGATCTGATTATATTTTGTTTATCATTAATTATGGTGGTAAAGAGTTAACAAGGTAGCAATGGTTTATCGTGCCCTTTCAACAGATATAAATAACCAAAGCCGATCAGCTATGAGGAGTATGTATTGATTATTGATTTTATAAACCATTCCCTTTGTGGATATCGCTCATTGAACATTTCGGTTGCTATCACAATCTTATAGATTCAAGTGCAAGCATTATACAACATATCAGAAACGACACCATATACCGAGCATAAATCATAATTCCATATCAAAGACGGCTCCAGAATAGCAGATTGCATAAGTTGTATCAAGCATATCAGAGACAGCACTATCTGTCATTGATTATCCTGTCATAACAGCATATATTTCATCGTCTATCAAAGACGGCTCGCAGGGTATGTGCATATTTCATATTGTTATTTCAGAGACAGCCATTAATATATATTCGAACCGCTAAGTGTCTTTTGTAGTCGCAGCCTTGTTAAGATCCATTGTATTCCATTGTGGCATTTGGGAATACAGTTGCAAATATATATTATTCCATCTCCATTCATTGCATAATTGTCGCATTATAATACATTGTTCATTTATACTGCATACTTGCATAGTAATTCATTAGTTCACTTTATCTATTTTAGCACTTGGAATTACCAGTCATACATACATTTACAGTTTTACATTCATAATTCCATAGATTTAGCCATATCATTGCATTAACTCACGTAGTGTCCAAGATAATATAAAAAGGGGACATTACAATTGGTTTCAAAGCTATATTGCTGCCAGCTTGTGGGACGAACATTTCAAATTAAGATGAAAGAAATTATGGAATTAGTATAACAAAAGGTTCAAAAATGGAAGGAAATGAAACAATTAAAATCGCTTGGATCAATTCATCAAAGGACAAAGATAAATTCAAGAAAAATTGGCTAAGTTAGTGGAATTACTAACCAAGGTCGACCCTAGCAAACAGGAGGAAAAAAGAAGAAATGATGAATGTTCAAGACAACATACCCTTAAATACAGACCAACACTTCCTACTTTTCTTCCAAAGAAGGAACGGCAAGAAGTTACTTTACCTGATTTACAAGATCAATTGCAACAGGAGTCAAAATCAGTAAATATATGAGAAATTTCGACGTGACTGGATGTATAGTAGTCTACAACAATATATTTCCTTAGAGGACTACATTGATCTACGGATAAAATACTCTCCTAAGAAGTATAGAAGTCATCTCTTGGAATTTCAAAAGCATGCACACCATAAGGAACAAGGGATAAATGATTGCAACATGAAAATCGCATCAGGAGTCTCACCCATCAATTCATCACATAAAATGGAGGCATTGGAAGTAGGTGCATCAAAAGAAGAAAGTGTACAAGAGGTCAAAGTGAGAGATGATCATCACACACAACAAGAATATGACAATAAGGACATGGTCACTATACTTTCCAAAGAGTCAAAAATACCTGAAGAAGAAATCATTCATGACACCTCTAAGGAAATGAAAGCAAAGGAATCTTCAAGCATATCTTTAATCACAAGTGAATCAAGCATGCAGACTTATAAGAATCATGAGCCTGATTGTACAGAATCATACACAGGGAAATGTATAAGAAAGGTAGAAGTAAGAAGTGATAATTCTAACTATTTGAAGTTGATCCGACACAACATTCTTTCATCCCTAATTGTGAATAAGGTGAGTAATGCAACAGTCACTTGATGTGTTGCACTCCATCATCTTGAAGTTGATAAATTAGGAAAGTTATAAGGAAAAATGATAATGGCTTGAAGAACTCAGATGAAGAGAGGATGGAAAAAGATGAAATTAAGTTCAGAGAAAAAAGTAATCCTCAGCTTATTCATAATCCATTAATTAGAGTTGAAGTGTGTTGTCGTAATTTTTGTTTTTTATAAAATTAACGACAACTATATTAAAATTTAATATTTTCGATTAAATTTAATATGGTTCTTTTTAAATTTTTCCTAAATAAATAGATAAATTCATTTATTTATTTAAGTTTTAGTCGTTTTTATTTTATTTTATTTTTTGTTTTTGTTTCTTTTGTTTTAATTAAGTTTTTAAATAATATATTAGCATTATGTTATTTAAAATCTTAAGTTCCTTTTGTTTATATTAAATTACATTATTATATTTTGCAAATATAATGTGTAGTTGAAATATAAATAATTTTTAACTCCAAGTTCAAAGAATTTTAATATTAAATATACTTTATATGTTAAATATAAAGCAAATAATATTAGAAATTGCATCTTACCTTTTTGACAGGTCTTTTAGCGTCAACTACATGTTGATTTCTTTTCAAATAAACAAAGCCTTCAAGGATGTCCGATTATTTTTAAATTGAAATCGGAGGTTTTTTGTTGAAGTGTCGTATGTAGCAACTATAGCAACTAACGTATAAACTCCCAATCATTTCTTTTTCGCAAGTCATCGGGCCTTTTTGGAGCTATTACATCTTTGTTTGCTAAACAATTAAAGAGCAATGTATTTCAAAACTCCCAAGACTTGCGAAATATATTAGAGTTTCAAAACTTTCGAACACTTACTACCACTGAAACTGGAGTTTGGCAATGTTTAAAGCGCCGAATTTAGGGGGAAGCTGGAGTTTCTTTTCCGTTAAAATCAGAAGATCAAGCAATTCATGGAGGAAGTGATCTTCCGTGTTTGCAAAGGATTCTTTCTGGCGTAAGTTTATATATTCGCATTTCCATAGATTTGATTCACAGTGGAGTGTTTTGCTTTGCACGTTTTCGGTTTTCTCTGAGTATTTGTGGAAGAAAATGGTAGGTTCTTTCTTTTTCTTTGCATTTCTTGTTTTGTGTTTTTTTATCGGTAATAGTGGGATATTTTATTGAATACAGAATATAATATTACATTTCAAGTGTGAGTGCCCTGTTTTGCACAGGCATGCTACTAGTCGTAGACCATTACAATCTAATCAAAACAGCAAAAAACTCAAAATGGATGCTGAGTCTTTTCATCTGGCATATTTGTGCCTCCTTCCATAAGTTCTGCCCTTTCTCTCAAATACAGAGCTTTTCCTTTTAATTATGCCACTCCATATAAACTGGAGGTGCATCAAAAATCCACATTGTGGTTGGATATAGACATAATCGTCCAAAAGTGGCATTGTGGCCCATTCAAAATTGGAGTGTCATTCTCGGCTGTGCTCCATATTATATAAACTACAAAAAAAGTATATAGTTTTTTCCTTTATGGCGAGCATCACTTACATTCTTGCTTGATTTCTTCAACCTGGGGCGCTCGGCATGCGTTCCGCACAGTCAGTCTTCTACGGGGGACTTGCAGGTTTAGAGCCAAATCTCTGTCGTCCGGTGGTGGGGGTCGTTCCCTTATTGCAACTTTGATGGTCTCCCACCCAATGAATCTATCCATGCGATAATTGTCTTTGTTAATTCCCCACGGCCATCGTACAAACGGGATGATGCCTTGCACTCTTTCCCGGTCTTCATCAGCAATTCCTTCAGTGATGTTGAAACCCACTCCCGGCCATGCCCATTCAAGGAAAGAGTCCATACCTTCCAGGAGATCCGTGTTGAACAGCTCCACCATGACCTCCCGCACCTCCTCGTGCTCCACTTCCAGTTCTAAGGCCCATGCCAGCAACATCGAGGGAATGTCCACATTCAGGCGACCTCTGTGGGTGGCCTCGATGAACTTTGGGCCCAGAGTGTCCATAACCGCATCCTCTAGATCCTTAGAGGACCACTTCATCAGCTTTCAAACTCGGTTGGCTTTGATTTTGCCAAAGAATCCTTTTTGTTGTTTGTTCCTCCCCGGTTTGAGTGTGAATGTCGCCTCCATCTCTGCAATCTCCAAAACCTATGCTCAAAAAACTTGGAAATTTATTAGTTCCACAGAAAATGAAGAATGACAAAACGCATTTAAAGAGTGTGAGGAGGGTGTGAGCATTTATGCGGATACCAGCATATTGATTTGTAATTAATCAGAGCTTTTCATGGTTGATAATTCCATCCCATCGGCATCCCATCTTCATCAAAATCCTATCCTTCCACCCGCCTTTAGTCCTTCCGATGATTAAGTTGGCACGGATCAGAGTTGTAGACTCGCATGGCATTATTGTGCTTTTATCCCAAGTGTCAATGTGACATCATTTCGGCATTTATGAAGGGATGAAGTGTAAATTCCCTTTTTCGCCGCCACTGCCAGACAATGATGTTTTGAAGTGAATTGAGATACTGTCAGGTCCTTTCATTCCCTCATTTAGAATTTCCTATCCCATCGGTCTAACATGAAATTGTAATCGCATAGTTCCCCAAAATTGCATTTCTGTCATTTCTTGTGACGATGGCTAAACCCTGTGTGGAACAGCTGGCATATGTCGCTCTTCATCTTCCATGATAATATTAGTGAAAATTTCATATTGTTTATTCCCCACCATTAAAATTGGCAGCCCAATTTGACAGGCAATCAGCCTCAATATTACCTGCTCTTCTAACATGCGATATTCTGAATTTCTAATAGCAATTGAGAAGTTCGGATATGTGTTTGATATATGATTGAAGGTGGCATGCCCAGATGTGACCTTTTTGAATGGCCCCGATGATGACAGCCGAATCCCCTTCTAGGTGGAGATTTTTAATTTCTAGCTTAAGCCCCATTTTGACCCCAAGCAATGCTGCTTGCACTTTAGCCATGTTATTTGTCCCTTCATTTATCCTTTCTGCTTCTAGTGCAACTAAGTTGCCTTCCCAATCTCTCGCAATGGCACCAATGCCAAAAACCCCGGGGTTGCCTCTTGAGGCCCCATCAAAATTTATTTTAATCCAGTCCTTGTCGGGTGGTTCCCACTTAACGCCTTCCTTCTTGTTGTGAGTCTTGTGTTTCGAGTCATTCCCCCATGAGCGGATTTTTATGCCTGGCCATCTATTTTGAATCTTTGAGTCCCAATGAGTGAAAGGGCATTTCATGGATTTGTTGTTAGTTGATGTGGTCATAATTTCCTCAATTGAGTTGTTTATTCTCCTCATGAGCATGGCTAGAGTCTCTTTTTGGTCTCTGAAATGTTCTACGGTTCCTCTCTTTCCAAATTTCCCATAGTAGAACTGAGGGAGAAATATCCCAAATTGCATCAAGACGGGACCAGCCAGGGGCAGAGGGCCACCCCAGTAAAAAATCATTTATTGTATTTTGTAGGGGGCCATGCCATCCCAGATTTTGTTGGATCATTACCCAGCTGGAATTTGAGATTTTGCAATTGACCAAAAGGTGATCAACATCCTCTTCCGCCTCGCCACACATTAGGCATTTCATGGGTCCCAAAAAACCAAGTTTTTTCCTTCTCTCCCCTGTCAAGATTCTACCTCTGGATGCCAACCATGTGAAGACCCCAGCTTTAGGAAGGCAGTGTTTGTTCCAGCACAGCTTTGTAGGCCATTGCTCTTCCCTGTCAACCTTTTCCAGAATCTGGTATCCCAATTTGACTGAATATTCTCCTCTTTTTGATGCACACCAAATCACCCTGTCCTTGTCTGAGGTAAAAGGGATCCTTCTGTCTTTCTGTAATGTCCCCATTTTGGCTGACATCATTTTGCATGCTGGATCAGTCTATCACGGGCTCTCGTAGACTGGTGGTTGTGATGAGAGAGTCATTCTGGCGTTTATTTGGGAATTGGATGGCTTACTATGCTCTTGGAGATATTATTTTATTTATATTTTATCATTATGTGTTATGCGGGGCCCACATGTTATAATTTTAAGTTGAGATTGCACTTTTATTTTATGAAGTTATTTTATTAATAAAGTGCATTATAATTGGATGCTTCTAGAAGTTCTTAGCAACTTCTTAGGAAAGTAAATAAATAGAGGGCTTGGGCATTCATTTTGACAAGCTGATTTGAGGATTCTACTACATTTCCATTTTGGA
>MU227450.1:420822-434563 GCA_018584345.1 Thuja plicata
ATTTAGAGTTAAATTTCATTGAGTTGTTTTAGAATAGATTTCATTTCAAGAAAGTTGCTAAGTAAGAATAGAGTAAATGGTTAGTTGCATGGTGATGTTAGCAAGTGTTTGATAGGGATCATTAAACCAGGCCACTAGCATCCTAGCGGCTTGTTAGGAAGCCTTGTGTGGTACTCTAGTCTCGTTTCCTTCGAATCTTTGCACCCATGGGAGTAGCACCGCTGGTAAGCTTCCATTTGGTTCGATCCCCGTCCATTTGTTAACTTCTTCATCCTTAGGAGTAGCAGTTAAGCAGTGAATAGCTTAGTAGTCAGAGTGAAGATTGGAGTGATATAAATTCAAGAGGAGAAGCAAAGGGAGTATACATTGAAAAGCTAAAATTCATCATCATCATAGTCAGAGTTCAGTATCTTTGAAGAAACAACGTAAGCCCGCCGACGTGATTACCAGCAAATCACATCATTAAAACTGAGTTAGGATCCACAGGAAAGGAACCTTGGAGTGTTTACTCACGTCCTTCGTGAGTATATACTTTTCAAGAGAGGGTTAAGTGCTTGATATCCTGTATCAAGTGTTTAAATCCTATATGTTATGTAGTGGTACAAAACTCGCATCAACAAGACCCAGGCCTCCAGACGCACTGTCTGCATCCATGAAAAAGCATTTCCATCTCGGAAATTTTGCTGCAAACAAAGCACAGTCCTCATGCTTGAGTTTGGTTTCTTGAAAAAGCACTAGAACAGGTTTCGCCTGATCAAAACACCGCTTGATCAGACGAGCTTTGTCAGAGGCATTGCAGCCCCTAACATTCCAAGATAGGAGTTTCATTGCTCCCAGGAAAGGGCGTTACCCTTTCCCAATCTCAATTTGCGTTGGCCACTTGCACTTCCGGCCTTAGCAAGCCTCATTTTTAGGGTACTTGCCCCTCTCTTTTTCTTTTCTCCAAAGGCAACTTTAACCCTGGATGAGTCCGTTTGCTCTATGGTTCTGACTTCTGTGATATCGAGTTGTTCCGAGAGGCCAAGAAAGTCTTCCGTGTCAAGGTCTTCCCCCTCCTCCCTGCTCTTGTGGCCCAAACTATTCCCCCCACTGTCTCTAGCTCCCTCAAAGGATTCCCCCAAGTTCCTGATAGGAGAGATGGGGATGTCCTTGATCAGGGTGCCTGTGTTGTCAACCCAAGTGGCCGGGACATACTCCTTTTCCTCCTCAACCATCTCAATAGACATGTTCTGGCCGGGGATGGCACCTCCAGCAGAGCCAGTCCATTGCACTTCCGGAATTGATTTTGGGCTCTCTAAAGGGTTGAGTTCAGTTGAGGGTGGATCTGTGTGCCTCTTTGGACTGGTAAATGACAAACCCTCGTGGGGTTGTGTGGGTCGAGGATCTGTGTTGAAATTCTCGTTGCATGCGTTTTGCTCCCCCAGATGTGTGGGCATTGGAGTTTCATGACTCTGAACCGGGATTGTGCTTGCAGGGGTGGTGTTTGGTTCAGGGTTTTCAGGGGCTAGCTTATTAGAGTGAGGGTTGTCATTCCCGCAAGGATTTATAAGCTTATCTAAATGTGGGAGAGGGGATGATCTGGGAATAACTTCAAGGTTGGGTTAGATGTGGGAGTTCTCCCCTTTTTCTGGCATGTGGGTTATATTTCTTATAGCAACTTCCGCTGTTTCAGGTTCGATTTGAATCTCCTGTTGTCCTCTGTCACCCAAAAGCTCTTCCCAAATCACACAGAGCCTTTTGCCTTTACCCAAATCCCTTACCACATTAATCTCCTCATCCTCTCGGCATGTTTTTCAATCGGTTGTTTCCAAATTCCTTCTCTAGATCTGAGTTCTAGGGTTTCGGGCAGAGGAGTAGCTTCATTCTAGAGGATTAAGATCTTGATATAGGTTGACAGATCTTTCTTATTGAGGGCCTCCCCCCAATCTAAAAAAGTTCCCCACATGTTCCCCACCATTGTTAGGGTTTCAATGTTCCAGTATTCCTGTGGGAGGGTTTTGAGGTTAATCCATAGAGGGACATTCACAAACATGTGTTTGGATGGATTGAAATTTGGTTCCCAATCTTTGATGTATAAACCCAAACCCTCCATGAAATGAGGTCCCGATTGAAGAACTTCCATCTTTGCATTCTTTGTGAGGCATGTCACAAGGTACAAACCATTTGGAAGGGTTTTTAGTGTACAATCCGGGCTAGCATGTCAATATAACCATGCTTTGATTTTTTCGTAGGCAGGCCAGGAGCCCGTCCATTTAAGAAAAAAACCTTTGCTTCTAAGAAAATCAAGATTATCACACCATCCTTTATGCTGAATATTAAGAAAGGGGGTTCCAGAGGTGGGTTTGGGAGTTCCTACCTCCCTGCATTCGGTGATCTTTTCTGTTTGCTTTGGTCGCCAGAGACGATGCTCAATATCCTTGAATCTGGCAGGAGCCCCATGTTGGAACCCATTTCCATTGTTCTTTTTGAAAGTGAAGCGGTCGTTTGCTCAGTTGTTCTCCGGACCCTGCCACGCTCGGTAAGGTTGTCTAGGGCGCTTGAAAAACTGGTGTGGGCGCTGGTTGAAGGGCCACCAACGCTCGGTCTTGCCCCTATAGTTGAAACTCGAATGTCGCCTGAAACCCTGGTTCGAAAAATTCGACCGTTCCCCCCCGCGCTCCATCTCCCGTCCAACTTCTATATTTCTATGTGTTTTGCATTTCTTGTTTAATAGACATCGTTTTTTATCTAAAAATGTTTTTCTTGCGTTTTTTTTTTTTAAACGTTTTTGTCTATGGAGTGGGTTGTTTTTACTTATAGGGGACATTTTTTATTAAAAACGTGACTGAGGCTGTGTCTTTGATAATCGTTTTTCTTCTTTAATAGGTCGTTTTTGCTTTAAGGATGATTGTGTATGCTTTCTGTTGGTTATTTCAGTCATACCTAGGGTTTTAAAATGACATTTTTGTCAAAAACTTGATGGTTCTTGTAAATTTTGAATTCTTGTTTTGCAATTTCTCTCTTTAAAGACCTGTGGCTAGGGTTTGGTGTTTTCTTTTTGGATATTTAATGTCATGTAATTATTTGAATTTCTGTATTTGCTTGAAAAGTTCTTCCCAAAGGTTTAAATTACATTCTCATTTTCAAGAGGATTAAATTAAAACTTTCCAGAATTACTCTGAGTTTTTCATGTTCTTTAGATCCAATGAAATATGCAAAAGAAACATAATAGAAGCCACCAAGATGCTGAAACAAGAATTTTTCATCTATTTCCTACAAATGATGAAATACAAAAAAAAAGAGTTTTCCCAAGAAATCTGCAAAACATCTGATATACTGTGCATAGGTTGCATAGAAGTTGCTGCTCTATGCCTTAATAGATCGCTGTTCAAATACCTTCAAAAGTTGTTCATTCGCCAAAAATAGTGTTGAAAGGAAAACTTCCTATCCATTTGCAGCAATATTTTGACAAAACATGCATACATTTACCTTGAGAATCTGAAATCCCCTATACTTCCATGAGATGAGAAATAAGGAAAAGCCTGCAGACATATGCCTTACATCAACAGTTGTCATACCCATTATAAAAAAAATTATGGAGGAAGTAAAGATTGCAGCATGTTTAAAAGATGTGTCTACATGTGTAGTTGAAAGAACAATGCTTCCAAAAAGTTCCATTTCCAAGTCCTAGTTGTTCAAAAATGGTGATTGCAAAACTCTCCTTACATGTAGTCATTCATGAAATTCAATATGCAATACCCACAAAAAGTTCCATTTGTAGGTCAATAACTTATGCAATTCCGGAAGTTTTTAGGTCATTTGCATATGTAACTACATGTCGCTTTGCATGTGATGGAAGATGCAATCTTACCCAAAACCTCCAATGTCATTCCTTCCTTGTTTCCAAATTCGGAAGTTTTCATACACATTACATGTACTGCTGCATGTAATAAAAAATGTAATTGTCTCAAAAAGTTCCCTACTTTTCCATATCCAAATAGGAGCTTTTCATACCAGCTGCATATTCAGTTACATGTAAAGAAACATGCAGTCGCACCCAAAACTTCCACTAGTGTCCTTTCCAAAATGGGAGCTTTTTACACCAACTACATATTTCATTGCATGTAGTTGAATGCGCAGTCGCATCAAAAACCTCCTACAATACCCTTTTTAAAGAAAGCATTCCCAAGTGTAGTCGGAACTTTTTGACCCGGCTGCACAATGAATTACATGTATACTACCCGTGCAGTCAAAAATGCAGTTGCACCCAAAACCTCCTATTCCACTTAAGAAGTCTTTTACTTTTCTCATGTGGTAGGAACTTTTTACCTTAACTCCATAAGTTGTTGCATGTTTGAAATACACTTGCGTCTTCGTATGCAGTGCACCTCAAAACTTTCGGAATACAATCATGGCTTAAAAAAGCAATCTTTTCACTTGAGTTTTGTTTAAAGCCTTGTTGCATGTACATTTATCAGAATTCAAAAATCAAAGTGTGATCTAGATGGAGTGTAGAATGAGATTTAACGTCAATATTTTCTGACGTTGCATTGTTTCGGTCTTCCTATCTCAGAACTACAGGTGTTTATCAGATGTCAGAAGGACCAATTCCTACCTCTGAAAAAACAATGAAGTATCAGTATCACAGGTACCTGACAGTTGTTATTCCCACTTCAGTAGTATCACACATTGATGAGATTAAAGATACTGAGGTGGGGCATGTTGACATGGTTGAGTTCATCCAAAGGACGGAAGTGGTAAATCCGAAGGCTGAGATGATGAAGGTTCTCAAAAGTCATATACACATGCTCTCTACTTTTCTTGTTGCGGTACTAGAACCTGAGTTCATTCTGGCATGTGCATCACACTTTGATAAAGAAACCCGAACAGTCAGGGATGCGAAGGACAAAGTCATCATGAGGTTAGATGCTAAGGCTATTGACAGAATCTTTCACGTTCCTCCTACTTCAGTATATGCAGACATTTCTCATGAGAAGGCTCTTGAGTATTATCATGAGAGAGAAGATCATTGCAGGAGAGAAATTAATTCACTTTAGTTGGTTAAACCAAGGCAATTGATTTCATCTCGGTGGCCCGCTACTTTGTTCAGAATAGAGTTTAAAGAGGAGATCAACAACATGATTACTCTTCTAGGAAGGATGCAAGGTTTGAAGAAATCCAATGTTTTCGAACCTTGGATGTTCAAATATATTTCCATTGTTAAGAAGGGAAAGCAGCAGATTTTCTGGGCAGAGTTAATCAATGATTCTTTGTGCCAGCAATTGTCCGAAGTGTCTACAACTGTGACATTTTACATGAGTTCCTACCTTGTGTATATTGCTGCCGCTTTCCGAGCACTACCAAGATTATCCTATGATGGGGATAAGAGTAAGTTACCAGCATGGAAATATTTCACTCAATTACCTATGGTAACATGAAGGCATCATTATCGCAGACTTCAGGATGCTTTCTTTGGTAACTTCATGTGTCTGTTTGATAGATCACTGGAGAACGAGAGGGCTCTTGATGCAGCGTGGAAGAAGGTAAATGAATACAGGTGTATGTTCTTGCAATTCCCAAGTTTTACCTACATGAGAGTTGGGTGCTTTGATGATCACCCATAAATGCTACCGAGGTATCCAACTGATAAGATCGTTTTGATGGAGCTGGGAAGACAGTTGATGTATGTACATGCCAGACAGTCTGCAGCACATAAGGCTGGATTCGCTATTTCTACTCAGCATCCCTTGGTGATCGGAAAATATTCACTTACTTCCTCACAAAAGGCAAAAGCAATGGAGACCGAGCTGCAAGAAATCAAACTCAAGAAGTTCAAAATCCGAGATCTTGATTACCGAGGCATGAAGGACAAGATCAACCAGTCTTTTACTCATGTTCATTGGTTAGATGTCTGGATAGATATCCGTACAAATAAGGATATCAGAAGGATGGATTATTGCAGGCTTACCTTAGAGCAAATCTTTGACTTGAACCTTGCCGTTATTCCCGATGGAATGGAGGATGATGGGGATGTTTTGGATCTAGAGTATGAAAGAGCTAAGGTGGCAACTCGGGAATTCCTCCTAATTCAGTGGTCTGTGAAGGAAAAATTTGCCATAACTGACAGGTTTCAATCCATTATGGCTAATACTCATGCTTGGCTCAAGCGTAGAGGTATTAAGCTGAGAAGGTTCAAAACAGGGGCAGATGATGACACAATCGGGCCCGTGGGTCGAAGATCAGAGATGGGAACTAAGAATAAAGATAATGCATCATCCTTTGGAACTATGCTGAAATTAAAGCTCAAATCAAAGGAGAAAACTCAGAAAGTTTCTCCGATCAAAAGGAAAGAGGGAGTCATGTTTCAGGAACTCCTTGAAGGAGAAGATAGTCAAGAGGAAGATGAGGTACAAGTACTTCCAACAGTTACAGATGCACAATCTATCCTTGCGGAAATTACACAGGAATTCATCTCTATAGATGAAGCTGGTTTTACCATTGATGTTGATGGGGATACGTTCTCCACAGTCTTAACACCTACAGTGGCATCTCATGCATCTTTACAAGCTACCGGGTCGATTCATGTCGAGTCTCGTGAAGATTTGGCCAGTGTGTTTTCATATAGTTTCGATCTACCTTCATTGGCAATTCCTTTTGTGGAAGGATATTCTACCTTGAGTGATTTTGACAGGTTCATGTCAGAATCAATGCCTCAAGTTATTCCAGGAACTACCCCTATTGTTGTTCAAACTGAAACACCAGCAATTGTTTCCACCATGGTATGCACTCAACCGGGTTCGTCACAACCTGCAGATGATGAAACTCAAGCCATTCTCTCCGATCTTCCTTCCTGGCTAAGTGCAGTTGTTCCTAAGAGAAAGAAGCAGGAAGTCCCGCCAGATAACTTCAATTTTGAACAGCTAAAGCAAGTCAAGACCAAGGGTGTCAAGAGAGCAAGGATTGTGTCAAGGGTTCGGGTTGACAAGGATCGAACAAAATATGTGTAGATAGCAGAACCTCTTGTAGATAAATCTCGTGATGAAATGCAGCTTGCTAATTTCAAAATCAGTAGGCTTGATTTGGGCAAGCAAACACATGTTGGTTGGGTCAATGATGCCCAGGAATCTGTAGCGCTCTTGGCACAAGAATATGATGAGCTTAAGGTGAAGAAGGATCAGTTGAAGGAGCAAAATGAGTTACTCATGGCAGTAATTCGAAAGATTACTGGAGCTTCCCAGTAGGTTGATCCGTTAGCATCTTCCATTGCAGAAGAATCTGTTAAGTAGGTTGAGTAAGCTAGCGAGATGGTTGGGACCATTAATGCATGGGTGGATCAAATGATGCTTCAGGGAGCAGAGTTGGTCAAGAAAGCACTCCAGGTGGTCACAAGTGCTACGATGGCAGCATCTGAGTTAAAGGGAGTTCGAAGAACTTTAAGTTCAGACTTGGATTTGCTTGAAAAGAACTTGGAGGTTTGGAATAAATTTTCAAGCCTAAAATCATAGATGTTGTGTGAGAATGGGATAGTATCTTCTCGTGAGAACTACATTAGATCCAAGGAGCTTCTGATAAACAAGGCCCAAGTCATTGAGGGCCTAAATACAGACTTGGATGCGGCGATAGAAATATGTGTCGAAAAGGAGCAAGAGGTTTGCACTCAGTTTGCAAAGGTATCATGTAAACTGGTGTGTAATGACCATGAATTGATTGCAGAAGATATTATGGTTTCAATACTTTGTTAATGATTCACCTAGAGCTTGAGGCGGATCATTTTACCTTAACTTCCATTAGCAAGCTCACAGGGTACCAGAATTCACTCGATATTCTTCAAACTGTTCTTGAAGGAAGCAGTGTTGTCATTTCCAGATGTTCAAATATAGTTTTCAGGACCACCGTTGTTGCACAGAAGACCATTGGGCCAAATCAGAAAGATATTCAGGAAAGCATGCATAAATTTTGGGATTCCATGGCGCACAATGGAGAAGAGTGAAAAGTGCTTTAAGCACTTAGTTAGATTTCCCAGTGCTTTCTAGGTCTTTAGATAAGCATTTTTGTTTTGATAAGATGCATGTAAAGCATAAAATTGTAATTGCATATGTAGTCAAACGTGCAAAGCAAAAATTGGCAATTACATATTTCATTGCATGTAATCACATTACATAGGACTGTAATGTTGAATAAGTCAATTGTAGGTAGTTAGTTGTTGAATAAGTCTCGATTAGTTGGGTTTCTCCCAATAAATAAAGGAGGGTGCTCATTGTAATTTTCAATCTTTATGCATAGCAAGAAAACTCTGGTGAGATTGTGCAAATACAAACTTTGCTTTCATTTGTGCAAGCTGACTTTGAGTGAATAAAAAGCAGGTGTTTTTCAATCTTTGAGTTGAAGGAGCTTGTGGATTTATTATTTGTGTTG
The DNA here is from genome assembly GCA_018584345.1 of Thuja plicata. NCBI lineage: Eukaryota > Viridiplantae > Streptophyta > Pinopsida > Cupressales > Cupressaceae > Thuja > Thuja plicata. The sequence continues at coordinate 429,217 of MU227450.1, forward strand.
TTATAAGGAGAATCTTGAACTTGATTTTGTATAGACTTTGCGCTATAATTGTCAATTCAAGTTAGTTACAGTGAATACATAGTCTTTGAGTTGTGATTCATAACTTTATTAGAGATAGAGTAGAAGGTTCATATGCTTTAAGTCTTTGTGCTTAGTCAATTGAAATCTTGTAGTTTGAAATTACCGTGAGATAGTATATAAGTCTGTGAGCTTATATATATATATTTCGTAGTCTATTATCAACTAGTACACTTAACAATTAATCTTTCAGTTAATTCTAAGTTTATTGGTATTATTGTTTCAACTAGTATCTAAGTTTCAGGTTAGATTCTAGTTGAGTTATTAGCAATAAGAAGGGCGCCTCCCCTAAGTTGAGAGGAGAGATTAATTCTCACATACTATGCCTAAATAGTTCATTTTGGAAGTAGTGTGCTTACGACTACTTACAAAATATTTAGCCAACAAAGCGGACCGGATTTGTGACGACCCACTCTTTGAAGTGAGTGAAGAAACCGGTTTGAGTTCACGTAAAGGCAAAGATGAAAATAAGTTTTGGGATCTCGGTGCATCTTCCATCAAGAAAGCGTTCAGAATCCTTTGGAATGAAATGACTCCTAGTGCCATCACGAAAAGCTCTCCAGTCAAACTAATGAAAGATGTAATTCAGAAGAGGATTCTTCCTTTGAATCAAGGATCACACACTAATTGCTCAAGTGGATTACATGATGAATTCAATGGCATCTATATAAAGCCATGGAAATATGTTGAATCATTCTACAGACTTATTTGGGATCCAGGAATCAGCATGAGATTATAAGAATGCTTGTGGGAAAGCACTTTTGGAGGGGAGACTATGATATCCCATTATTTCAATCAAAAGAACATAACATATAAATAAAAGGGCAAGGACAATAAACATACCTTGTCATGTATATATCTCCTACGTAGTAGTTAATTATCATCATTGCATCTGCATTCTCTTAATGCACTCATTCGTGACGTATCATCACATACATGTGCATCCATACATATACATACATACATGCATGCAATCTCATATACATACACATACCTACATATATACACATGCATATACATAGATACATGTACACATACTCACTTGTACATACATGTACACATGCTCATACATACATACATACATAGACATACATACATGCATATATGCACATATACATGTCCACATCATACATGAGCAAATCCATGTTGAGGTTATTGATATATGCATATATACATACATGCTATAATGTTCCATCATCAGAACATTCTAGTGAGTATGGATATATCCATACAGCGCTATGTTTCAGTATCATATTCAGAGATATCAGAATGGTATCATTACGATCCATGATCGGGTGTCACTGACGATATATGGTAATCCACAATTCATGATTACTATGATTACTCATAATAATCATGAATGATTATTATGAGTAATCACAATAATGTCTAAACAATGGTTACTTATCCACCATCGATTCTTGGCTGATATTCATCACATACGATTAACTACTAATCGTATTATATTTGCATAAGCATGGCGGCTCATAACAGCAATCTGATTATATTTTGTTTACCAATAATTATGGTGGTAAAAAATTAACAATGTGGCAACGATCATCGTGCCCTTTAAGCAGTTACAAATAACCAAAGCCGATCGGCTATGAGGAGTGCGTATTGATTATTGATTTTAAATAACCAATCCCTTTGTGGATATCGCTCATTGAGCATTTCGGTTGCAATCGCAACCTTATAGATTCAAGTGCAAACTTTATACAGCAGATCAGAGACAGCACTATCTGCCATTGATTATCTTGTCATAATAGCATATATTTCATAGTCTATCACAGACGGCTCACAGGGTATGTGCATATTGCATATTGTTATATCAAAGACAACCATTAATATATATTCGAACTGCTAAGTATCTTTTGCAATCGTAGCCTTGTTAAGATTCATTGTATTCCATTGTGGCATTGGGAATACAGTTGTAAATATATATTATTCCATCTTCATTCATTGCATAATTGTCGCATCATAATACATTGTTCATTTATACTGCATACTTGCATAATAATTCATTAGTTCACTTTATCCATTTTAGCACTTGGAATTACCAGTCATACATACATTTACAGTTCTGCATTCATAATTCCATAGATTTAGCCATATCATTGCATTAACTCACGTAGTGTCCAAGATAATATAACAAGGGGACATTACACTCTGATTGTCCTGGTCTTTGAATCATAATTCCTTGCACACTCTACTAGAAGTTCATTGCACTGAATGGCGGATGGAAATCCAGCTGCCTAGTAGAGGCCACTCTTCATTATGCTAACTACCATGTCTGAAGGTAGATGATCTTTTGTTTCAAACATCCTTCTCTTCATGTCTAGGAGGTCCATGTTTGTATCCGCAATCTTCTTCCACTTGGAGACTATCAAGGACTCAGGATAGAATCCCCTTGACAACTTCCTTATCAGCACTTTCCTTGCTGCTATCCTTTTGCCTTCCGCCATATCCCTGCTTAAAGCTCAAAGTCAGTATGGTTTTAAGGGACTTAAACAAAGAAATAAATTTCAGACCCTTTAGACCTTCGATTTAATCCTTAAACCCAATTCAAAGGCTTAGAAAATTTTACATTCGTAGGCTGCAAATGGAATATGGATTTGAATAAAGTGTCAGGACAACAAAAATGAACAAATTTAACCCTTAAATGCTTTGACTTTGCATAGAAAATCAGACTTTTGAAGTCATCAGATTCTAAGGACAAGGTCTGAAAACTAAGTCTGACGACTTAGTCTGCAGACTAAGTCTGCAAGCACATATAATCAGACCTTAAGACCATCCAAACATGCCCTTAAATGGCCAAAATTATCTTTAAAATGATTAAAATCGGACCTCATCACCAAAGTATGAGCTCTGATTTTCTGAGGACAGTAAATGGTAAGTTTGAAGACATTCTTGAATAGGTCCTAACACTTCGTCACATTCATTTCAAATCATGATCCAAGGTTTCAATACGGATTAGGGATCAAATTATAAACCAAACATGACAACAAACCAGCTTTCACCATTTTGATAAATTCAGATTTCTGAGGACAACCTCTGAAACTCACCTCTTTCCGATGATTTTGACCCTTAAAATTGGTGTCTTTTGTTAAAGAATACCCCCCCAAGACTCAGCAACAGCCCTTATGATAATTGGGCAAGTTAATGATTTATGGTGATTTTTCCAAAAATCGCCCCTGCCTAGGAAGTTTCAGACTTAAGTCTGAAGACCAAATGCGTTTTCAGCCCCTTGGTGGCCTTGGAATTTGCACGTAATTGCTCAAAAAGGGTCTACTATAAATACCAATCAGATTTGAGGTCATAGAAAAATCTCAGAATTTTCCCAAAAAGTCGAACCATATGGTAAAATTTTCAGACTTAGTCTAAAAACTCACTAATTTCATCTCCTCTAATGCCTCCAATCAGTCCTCAAAATCAGAATTTAACCTCACGATCAGTCAGTCTACAACCAGGTTTGTTTAATTTGGTCAACGGGAAAAAAACTTTTGAATTTTGCCAAAATCAACTTCATGGATGACTTCTCAGATTTTGGTCTGCAGACTTCTCACCTACAACCCCTTTGATACCTCTAAAATGGTCTCAAAATTCAAATCCTTCCTTCCAAGTACCCCTGCAATCAAATCTGATATGGTTTAGTGAATACGAAAATTCTCAGATTTAAAATCTTAATATACTTGTACTTTGTCATCTTACCTTGTAGATTCCTTCCTTGGAGGTTGAGAAAAAAACCCTGATTTTATACCAGTAATCTCACATATCAGACTTCTTGGCTATGGTTGATGCTTCTCTTCACTCCTTGGTTCGATTTTCAGCCCTCTTAGCCTTGGGCGACTTCTTTCCAGCCTCTTGGCTTTTGTCTTCACCACCTTTGACCACCAATAGTCAATCCTTTGCACTCTCGTATTGCTGTTGCTGCCCCTTTTAAAGTAGTTTTGGTTTGGAGTTTCACTCACACAACCAATGTGGGACTAAAACAACTCACACTGAAACTCATGCAACCAGCATTTTATTTATTTCCATTTTATTTTATTAATTTCCACTTTATGTCACCAAGGAAATTCAACCTCCATCAGGATTGCTTTATTTTTCTAAGTCATCTCTTCACCATCCCCAAACGGGGGAAGTTCGAACTTCATAGGAATTGTTTAGTGTTTCTTTACACTTGTTTAAAAGGGGAAATTGATCCCCATAGGTATAAATTCTAATCTCAACACTTAGTCATTTTATCTTGATTTGTCCACAAAAGGGGAAATTCAATCCACACAAGGATAAATTCCAATGTTACGCCGAGACGGGGAGACTTTGAGGCCTCTGGTATCGGTACCGGTACGCCTTTTTCAAAAACAGGAGACGGGGATACTTGGAGACGGCAAATTTTTTTTTTAATATAATTTACTAATTATTAAGAAATATCATAGATTCATAACATAGTGCTTTGAAAACAAGAACAATGGAAAGTTATAAGTATGAAGTTATGAACATTGAACATTAAAAGTTTAAAGAGTCAAAGACTAAAGTCTAATACTAAATAGCAGTGTCATATTAATATAGAGTCAAATAGTTCAAAAGTTCAAAACTCTTATTGCATATCTCATAGTCATATCTGATTTCTGAATATGCATATGATCATCATCATATCAATAATCGGCATCACTGAGATTATCATTACATATTGAAATTTGAAATTCAAAAATATAAAGTTTGATGCTAAATCGCTGATATGCAAAACAAAAAACTCAAAACTGTTAACAAAAATCAGATATCTATCTCATCTACTCCACAAGGCTGTGATCATCCATCTCAAGGTCTTCAACTATGATGCTGTCCAAAAACTCATCACTCTCCAACTCAAGTTCCTCTAATGGTAGTATAACTAGGGGCAATTCAATAAGGCCATCTGGTTCAACTGCTTCTTCCACCATGATTGCAGCATATCCATCATGTGCAATTTGGTCCCATTTTGCTGAAGGACCCTCCATATATGTAGGATCAACACAAGACAGAAGGTGAAATGTGCTATGAATGTACACCAGGTTCTCTGCTTTCTTTGACCCCAATCGATTCCTCTTCAATGAATGAATAAAACCATGACTACTCCAATTCCTCTCACTAGCTGAAGAACTAGCAACTTGTGAGAGCAATCTTATTGCAAATGATTGCAACTCAGGAGTATCACCTCCATGGTTCCACCACCATTCTATAGGGTCTTTCTTTGCTTGCATATCATATAAAGCTTCTATTGATGTAAAATCAC
>MU227450.1:466247-483054 GCA_018584345.1 Thuja plicata
GAAGGATCAACATTCCTTTCAATTGTACAAGAAGTATCCATAGATCTCATACTCTGAGTTACAACCATTTGAGCCACGTGGAATGTAACAAGTCCTTGACATAGGAACCATTCCACTTACAATATGCTCATAGGGACTTAACACAACCAAGACACCTAAGCACTATCAACACAAGGTGCTGCCCTGACTTCTGTAAAGTAAGAACAAGTGCAGTTAGAGGAACATTTCCTGCAGCTCCAAGAAGCCATGACGAGTCCCAGGTTGAATTCTTCAGAAGTGATCTCAACTTAATCTTAAGGTAGCAGCCTTAGTCTGAGTCTTCTTCAGGATGCCTCAGGTTCTTTCTTCCTCTAGATCCGAACTCTCATCATTCATATGCTTCTCAATCCATCCTGATCAAAGAAGCATTTCAAGGAGATTAGTAAAGACGAATAGAATCAAAACCATATCGAGGAGTAACAACAATGCATAATTTGTTTCTTTATAAGAGCTTTATGAGAAAATGTAAAGAATGCTTATTTCCATCAGAGATCAATAATCCTGAGATAGCTTATTTCCATCAGAGATCAATAATCCTGAGATAGGCAATCATTAGATCCTCACACCCTTGTGAGAGATTTTGCATTCTAGGAGATTCAAACCCTTCAATGATAAGTCTGCACATAATCATGACTATACCCATTTCCATACAACATTCATGTCAGGTTAGAGTCGTTTAAGTCAATGGAGATAATCAAGGTCATAATTCAATCAAGCATAGCCACTCACTTAGAATGCATGCAAGCATTCATCACAAGAATACATAGAACCATTTAGTTAAGAAGATAATGATGTATCAAACCCAATACAGAACCATCTATATCATATATATGAAGCCATATCTAATACAAAAGATACTTAGCTAGAACAGAGATGAGAAATCAGATCCGGAACTATGCTTTATTCACACAAGCTCACAGGGTCAAGATATGACAATACCCAAAGGAAAGCCTTCAGATAGTCCCAGGTGTTCAACCAGATCTGACCATGCTGAAACTTGATCACTTATGACCAGATCTAACGTTCGCAGCGTTTTCCAGTCAAACTTCACCCTTGAGACCTGTCACCATTTTAAAAACCAGCAAGAGAAAAAGAAGATCTGAAGTATGACGGGTTAGATTTGATCACAATTAGTTCGAACCAAGCTCTAATACCATGTTAAATTTTAGTAATCAGATCTAAATGTTAATCCAATTTTAATATAGATTCAAGTCAATTATGTCTTTAATTAATTTGATCTATAAGTCACTATAAAAGAGAAACATAAGTAAGCTCAAAACTATCTAAATGAAAAATAAGTAAGATGCACAAGGACACCAAAATACCCTGGGAAAACCTCCCTCCTTGAGGTGAAAAACCCAGCATCAATTTAATCATCTATTATTGCCCTTAATTGTAATCACATAACTTACAATATGTCGCCAAATGTAAAAGGCTTGCATATGCTTCAGATCTGCCTTATATATGCTTTTGAACAAGCTCTGATTTATGCTCAATATCATCACAGTCCTTGCGAATTGCAGAAGTTTAATTTGCTAGCTTGATCACAGAATGCATGAGGATAAATCGCTGCTGAATGGTAGATGAAATTCGCTGATAGAAGGGTCAGATTATTGCTGAGTAAGTAAATCAACGATCTTGCATCTGCATGTATATAATGAAATCCTCATATATAAGAGGTAGAACAATTACAATGCAAGGTCGGCCGGGGTAGAACAATTACAATGCAAGGTCGGCCTCCCCGGCCGACCTTGAAATTACAATATTGATGCCATAATTTGGGCCCAGCCCATAATTAATTCAATTTATATTATTTTAATTATTTTAGTTCTCTAATTAAAATAAGTACCATAAATAAATTATTTAATTCTCCAATTGAATAATTTAATCTCTATACTATTTAATTCTCTAATTAAATAATAAATTATTTAATTCTCCAATTAAATAATTTAATGTCACAATATATTATTTAATTCTCCAATTAAAAAATTTAATGTCACAATATATTATTTAATTCTCCAATTAAATAATTACTTCATCCAATCTCACAATTAAATATATTATTATTTAATTCTCCAACTAAATAATTAATTCATTATTTTAATTCTCCTAATTAAAATAATAAATTATTTAACTTTCCAATTAAGTAATTAATCTCGCAATAGGTTATTTATTTAATTCTCCCAATTAAATAAATAATTAATCCATCCATAGATAATATTATTTAATTCATATATTATTTAATTCTCCTTAATTAAATAATTAATGTATTTAAATTAATTCATTCATTATTTTAATTCTCCTAATTAAAATAATGTGAGGCTAGAATCCGATCTAGCTACCAAACATTAACATTCTATACGAAACTGTACAACACTGTCGACCTCACCTTCAGACTCAGATACCTCAATGATGCCACAGATAAATAATCAAAATATTATGCATTATGCAAAGATGAAGATTCACACATGCAAGAGGAAATTGGTATTCTTAATTATGATGATACTTTAGATTACATCGAATATGTCTTCAACGGAAAACACAACAAACTTGACAAAGTGAAATATATGAAGCACTATCTCCAACAACAGACTAGGGTGAGGAATGGCTCCTACCGAAACTACAAATACAAAATAGGGAGGGTCTTGCACCTCCGAAACTGCAAACCAGGCTGAACTCCAACTAGAATTCGCAAATACAAAAGAAACATAAAATTCACAACCACTTCCTACAATGCTAACCATGGCCTTATAAAGAGCTCGGGGAAGTTTCCCGAAGGGTTACAAATAGGTCGACATACTTTATTTATTATTTTATTATTTGGGCCCCCTTTTATTAATTAATTAAAAGTCATTTATAATATTATTTAAATTTTGGGACCACTTAATTAATTAATTTAATTAAGCCGCTTTATTAAAAATTTGGGGACATCACAAATCCTCGCCGCCCAAAGACTTTTTGCCCTCAAGCAATCCATCATGAAACAGTTTGCCCACTGCGACATTCCAGGATCCCAAACCAAGCGCGGACACTAATAGCCATATCATTGAAATCTCCATGCCTCAACATGACCACATGCACGCACCTAGATGTAGGCGAGAAGAGTAACTCTCCATCAAACTTCGATGCTCCACTCTGATATAAATGTTGTCATGCCCGGAGTCATCAGGATCCCACTGAAGCCAATTATCAAATACGTCCATGCTACTATGCCAATCAATCTCTTGCAAAAAAAGATGGTATGGAATCTCAAAGCTCAAGCGCAACTGGTTCTTCCTATGAGGAAGCCACTCACATGAAGGGATGGCAATCATGCACGCCTCATGCCCAACCAATGGGTAAGCTCCATATTCAACCAATGGTAGAGATTGCTCCTGGAAGGGATCATCGATAGAGTTTGCATCTTCATGAGGCTGATCAACCACTGGTAGAGCCTGCTCATTCGAAGGATCACTGATCGAGCCCGCATTTCCATCAAGTTGATCGACGAGTGTTGGCTAGACGAAATTTGTGCAGGCATCTTCTTCACCTTTGCGGCTGTCTTGAAAGTTTAGGTGTTCTCCATTTGAAGGGACAATCGTTGATTCTTGCTTGTCCATATCCTCTTGTTGCTGAAGTGGATCTGTGAGCATGACTTTATCCTCTTTAAAAATTTAAAGTGTCATGTAGCCTATTTTCAATCTCCCACTTCACATTATTGTTGTAGACTCTATTGCCCTCGGAGGATGGATACTTCATTTGCAGTTCCATGTAGTCCTTGAGAGATATGTTTGTCTGTCATCCACCCTCAATCCAATCCTGCTTGAATTGCTTCAGGGACTTAGCCAAAGAGGGTTGTTGTTGGCTCCTTGGAGGGAAAGCCAACATCGTCAATCTTGTATTGGTCTGTTGTGTGTGTGACATGTCGCCCAACAAAGTCTCACCAAGCTGCTTTTGTCCTCTTGCTAGGGTCTGGTGAAGTTGTTGCTGACTTCTTAGCTCCCTCAGCAAGACTGTCATATCCACTAATTGTGTGTACGGTGATGATGACCGTACGGTCTTAGTTGTATGGCTCTACTCTCCTGCTAACCCCCGTACGATTGGAGACTCTTAGTATTCGTATAGTGTATCACTACACCCGTACAGCTAGTTCAACCCCACTCCGCACACCCTCCACGCGGCTTCGTACGGTCGTACAACCCTTCCGTTGTCATACAGTGTGTATTCTCAGGCCACCAAGTTGTGTACGCAACAAGCAACAACCCCTCACCCATACGGTACACCCGTACCCCCTCTCAAACACCACCGTACGGTAAAATATCGTACGTAACTAGGCTGCCAATTTTGTACGGCACCATAAATAATCGGAATATTATGCATTATACAAAGATGAAGATTCACACATGCAAGAGGAAATTAGTATTCTCAATTATGATGATACTTCCGATTACATCGAATATCTCTTCAACGGAAAACACAACAAACTTGACAAAGTGAAATATCTGAAGCGATATCTCCAACGGCAGACTAGGGTGAGGAACTAGGGTGAGGAATGACTCCCACCGAAACTGCAAATACAGAATAGGGAGGGTCTTGCACCTCTGAAACTGCAAACTAGGCTGAATTCCAACTGGAATTTGCAAATACAAAAGAAACATAAAATCCACGACCACTTCCTACAATGTCAACCATGGCCTTATAAAGAGCTCCAAGAAGTTTTCCAAAGGGTTACAAATAGGCCAACATAAATTTTTTATTATTTTATTATTTAGGCCCCCTTTTATTAATTAATTAAAGGTCCTTTATAATATTATTTAAATTTTGGGACCACTTAATTAATTGATTTAATTAAGTCGCTTTACTACATGGAAAAACTGCTTCTAGTCCTTTTGTGAGCTATAAATATGGATCTTGAGCTCATTTTGAAGGCAATTTTTGGGTTTTGCTTCTGCAAAGAGCTGAACTAGGGTGAAGTTAGAGAGTGATTGCAGATTTAAGACGGTTTCAAGGCGAATACTGAGAAAACTACCTAGATCAAATATCTGTGATTGTAATATTTATGCCAAGGCATGTGCGAAGCCATGCTTGTATGTTGAACTGTAATGTACTGAACATTTGAAACTCTTGTTGTAATGCTTTAGTTGCCCAATGTCCATTAATAAAAGATATTCAAAATTGTTGTTTGTGAATTTCATTTTGGTGCCTGATTCAGCAGCTAAAAAAAGCCCCTGGATCTTGACCTGAGCCAATAACCCACAGAGCTCAAGGACTTGTTTTCATGGCCACTAGGTGGCATTGTCATCCACCTACTCTTCTCATAAAATCTATTATTTTAAAAAAGCAGATTTGCCTGATTCTTTTGGGCACAATCCAAGTTCTATCACTTCTTTTCCCAAACAGATTCAAATAACAATTCCGAATCATCTGAATATTCTTCATGTTTCCTTCAAAGGATGCATGGTCGCTTTCCAAATGAGGCAAACCTTTGGTCAGTATTCAAACCCTGTTGCATGATGATTTTTTATTCATACAAATACTTGAGTAATCTCATATGCTCATAAGCTGATATTTTGATTGGGTAAAAATTTTACCTTTGATTTGTATTGATACAAAATAGGTATATATATCATATCCACTGGATATAGTGGATATAAAAATAATAAATATACAAAAACAAAGAAATATGCTTAAATTTGAGGCTGAGACTTAAGAAAACAATTCAAGAAAGAGAAGAAAAACGTCAAAATGTTACTCCTAAGCCAAAGGGATCATGGTACTGTTGCATTCATTCAAAGGTCCTGGTTTCTAGTAATGGGTTGTCTTATATCAATCGGATTCAACATCTAATAGATAAAAATAAGGTTGAGTTTCTTTTGTTTCAGCATGATATTTCCCAACAAAAATGTGATATATTCCATTGTTACAGAGCTTACAAAATGTACATATGTTAAATTGCTGTACAATAGAAAATTTATATCATGTTCAGCAAAAGACAGCTTCATTCTGAATCATTACTATCCAAAATAATTTCACGTGGTTGATAATTATGGATATATTTTGTTAATTTTTAAATATTAGTATTGCAGCTTAAGGGTTACCATCTTTTGAAATTTAGCAGTCACTAAGAGGCACAGTGTCTTCCAATATATTGACTTTGGACACATTAGTCTGATAATTCAATAAAAAATATAACATGTCAGTTTTGATTTATTCTCACAGTTATAAAATTTTAACCTTAGCAAGGGTTTAGAGAGAACAGTTTTGTTTGCTTTATGAAAAGTCATAATTGTTTAAAAGATACCATACCGTGAACTCTTATGCTTTGATGCTCTGATGGCTTTTATAAATTTATTGATGTCCGTAAAAGATAATGGTAAGTGTTTTTGCCAAGTTCATTGCTTTGTCCTGCCTGTTCAAAATTTGGGTTTATACTGTTAGACCATAAGATGTGTTTTTGCCTCTTCTGATTATATAATAGTCTAAGGCCTTTATTAAATTATGGTTTGCATCTTCATCTTTTAAAGGAAAGTTAACTGGAACAGAAATATTGTTTTCCAAGCGTCAACCAATGCATTTCTTATATTCCCTGAGTTCCATATATTATAATTTTTTATGCAATATATACTTTATTGTTTGATAGTGCACTGTGCAAACTTCCATAGCATAGATTTTATGTGTTTTAACTTTTAAGGTTTGCAGGTCATAAGATGCCTTTTTGTCCTCTACGTTCAAAGCATAACAAAAGGTGGATTCTTGTCAGATGTTGTAGTTGCAAGTGCGCTGGCAGACATGTATGCAAAATGTAGAAGCATAAAGGAGGTACATGAAAAGTTTGACAGCCTGCCTCAAAGAAGGTGATCATGGAGCATAACAAAAGGGGGATTCTTGTCAGATGTTGTAGTTGCAAGTGCGCTGGCAGACATGTATGCAAAATGTAGAAGCATAAAGGAGGTACATGAAAAGTTTGACAGCCTGCCTCAAAGAAGGTGATCATGGAATACCGTGATTGCAGTACATAGTTATACTCAACATGGGTCTGCTAAAAAGGCCTTAGAAATTTCAATTAAGATATGGACAGCCATCAAAGTTAATTGAAAATGGACTTTTGTAAGATGCAGTAGTTACAAGCGCCATTTCTGATCACCACAGTCTTGACAAAAATTCATGCCCAAGATTCAATAAATAAGAATTTATGCAGAAATTCTCACTTGAATGATTTCAAATTGTGATTATTTTTCTTTATAGTTTTTGTGTGGATGAGAGTTGAATTTCCTTGTAGTATCCTATGGCATTCGCTAAAGTGGCTCAATTTTCTAACTGTGTAAGGTGCAGACTCATTTCAGAGAGCTTGTAGTGCATGAACATCACCCTATGCAATATGTTTGAAAGAAAATTTGAGCAATTTTAGGTAATTTTTAAATAGATATGTACACAAATATATACAACTCCTCTGTCACGGTAAGGTAATTACAATAATTTAATTCGCTGGTCTTTGACAGAATACTATCTTGTCTTTTCTCGTGTGTTTGCATTTACAGAACAGCAGAGTGGAGAAATTCACTGGGCACAACTTTCACAATTTCTAAAAAGCAAACTGAATCTGTTCTGCAGATTTTCTCCACGCCCATCCTTGCAGCCTTTGGCGGAGACTCCAGCTGCTCCGCAGCTATTATTTATGTTGTGGTCAGGATTATAAAAAATCAATAGAATTAATCTTTAAATTACTATATTTGTCATCTTCAAACACCCGTCGTCCCATACATCCCACCCTCAATCTCCTCAAAACCATGTTTTTTTCTCTTTTTCCCTCCCCTTCACACATTGCTGATGTTTGTTGTTTGTTTTTTTTGTTTAACAAACATTGCTAATGAACTTAGCCTTGATATAAAAAAACTCTAGACTTACAGGTCGAAAATGTTGAATTTTCCTATTGAATGTGTGGAGACCTATATTAAATTTTACTAGCAGAATGTCATTTAAGCCATAACAGAAAGAAACTCTGTTTCTAGTCACAGTGGCAGGGCTGGAAAGGAATTAATGACATGAGCACATTATTAGAAATTCAAATATAATCCAATCAAAAGGCGAGCGACATAAGATAGAAAGCCACAAAATTAAGAAGACGTAATCAAATTTTTAATTTTTATATATCCCATACTCAAACATTGTATCAATAAAGCCAATCCTTATTTTGAGCACAGAGTCTCCCCGCACCGCCAATGTACTAAAACTAACTGGAATAAACAAAGCACGATTCTAAATCTATCTTTAAACGACTAAAGCTTTTCTACATTTTTGCTATAGTTGATTTCTGCCTCAAATCCTAATTCTGAAACAACAGTCCTACAATTCGATTATATTCTCAACGTTAACGAATCCTCGAATAAATGTCATTTACCCAACGATCTCATCGTGTAAACAATTTAAGATTTTCTTTCGGAAGCAATTTCAAAGGAAGATATATAATATTAAGAAAATGATACGAATCTGTGACGATAAGATGAGATAACTTTGAGCTGGCATCCTGTATTTGATAAGACAATAACAAAAAAAAAGCAATAATGTAGGTCAAAACAAATAGGTTTTTGTTTGAGCTGCTTTCACCTGGAAATCTCATCTCCGTGAGAATCACGCAACCAATATATGATTTCTTGTTTTGTAAAAGGAAGCCTACGTTGTAATCCTTAACTCCAACACTTACTTTTTTGCGAAAAAATGCAAATGCAAATGAGCTGTACATGCACAGAAAAAGTAAACTAAAGTGCATTGTACCATACCATAGTAATTTCGTTACTTTCAGAGCCAATAACTAGTAATTATAAAACTAAGTGATTGCAAAATAATAAGGGTTTTAAAAAAATAGATGCAATTTACGGACACTGAAAGAAAGAATGGATAGTCTACCTACGTGAACTGTAAAACAACACAGAAAGTTACACTTCACAATTTTCAATGGATCTGTGCAAGTGAGGTGTCCAATGCCTCCAAGACAGGAACTTCGCAATTTTTTTACAGTGAGACTCCCGTGCATGTTCCGCTGCTTCAAGACGTTTCAATCGCAATCACTTCTTTATTTTCCATTAATTAAATCTCTGTTACAGCTTGTTTAGGTACGCGGTTTTATTTATTTATTTATTTTGGTTTTCCTGATTTTTTGTGGAAGGCGCGCGGGAGATAATTGGCGGAAACTCTATTGCATTTAATTTGCATGTGTGTACGCTAAGTCAGTGTAATTATTTCCAATCAGAATTGAGGTTAAATCTGCTAATTTCGACACCGCATTATAAGTATGACATAAATTCGAAGCATTTAAAAAGAGGATAAGGATTTCAGGTACATTGGATTTGCCCCAATATTCAATTAATTTGGGAAATTGAAACTAGAAATTGTATATTGGTGTGTAATGGGTACATTAAAGAAGTGGGGAAGGTCAATTAGGGGGAAAAATGGTTTTTATTTTATTTTTTTGCATACATTTATGTAGTACATGACTATAAAATGATGGTGTTTGTCCAACAAAGTTCTCAATGGAGAAGTGATAGCTTGTAATGAATTATGTATCTGCGTGGAAGAATACAAACACAATTGAAATAAAACCCCTAAATCATGAGAATAATCAAGTTGTGATACCAACAAGTTCACATTGTGTGTGTGTGTGTGTGTGTGTGTGTGTGTGAGAGAGAGAGAGAGAGAGAGAGAGAGAGATGGGAAGATAAAGATATCTATAAAGATGAAGAGGGAGACAGACAAGGAGATAGAGAGAGATAGGAAGATAGAGAGGGAGATAGAGATAGAGAAAAGATAAGGAGATGGAGAGGGAGATAGAGATAGAGAAAAGATAAGGAGATGGAGAGGGGGCGATAAAGAGGAAGAGTTAGGGAGAGATAGAGAGATATAGTTATAGAGATACAAAGATACAGGGGAATGTGTGTGTGTGTGTGTGTGTGTGTGTGGAGAGAGAGAGAGAGAGAGAGAGAGAGAGAGAGTATTGGCGAATTTTACTACTCTGCAAGTTGGCCAATTGCCTGATTTTTTTGAATTTACGACCCAACACAAGTGAATTTGTCATCATTTCCTTGAGCAGTTGTGGTGCAGGAGCACCTAGGTAAGGCTATCTTGTAACCTAGGGTTCCTAGTCAAGTTTTGTCTTGTAGTGGTCTTAGCCAAGCCACTAATGAAATAAGAGGACTAGATGGTCCTAGAGTGTGTCTTTTAGGTTAGGAGGTCTAACTAGGTCATTTGGAGTCCTTAAGTTATAGTTTGGTCCAAATTTGGGAAAGTTGGAAAATGTTACAAATGTTGGGGAAACATTGCATTTGTGCATTTAGAGGCCTACATTGGACAAGGAAAGGGCAGGAGACATATTTCATGGTCTAGTAGGCATAAGTATGCATTTGGTTGAGTTTCATAATGAGTTGACCAAGTTTGGGTGCAAGAATGCAAAAGTTGTAAAAGTTGTTGACAACTTTGCAAAATTGACAATGTTGTCATTGACAACATTTCTTGCTCAAGTGCATTTTCGAGCATATGGTTATGTAACTGTCTGAAACAGTTAGTGTGTGCAAGGATAAACTATTTAAGGCCTCCCTCGACCTGTGTGAGGGGTTGGACAAAATTTGGTTAATGAACAAGCAAGTTCTCTGAGCATATTTTTATAATTGTTAGTGTATTTTCTTGTTTGTAGTCTTTTCATGGATTGATCTCTGCACTGTAACTTGTGCATGAGGTAGTAGACGTAGTTTCTTGATTTTGTGCGTGTGTAGATAGTTGTTTTGATTCTATTTCATTGCCTTTTGCAAATTATTTTGGTTTTAGCACTGTCGTTGGTCTGATCCATGCAGTTTTTGCTTATGGGGTCATAACTCACCTTACCACCGTGGCATATGTATGGTTCCTTGGGATTTGTGAGATGACTCCTTGTACATTATTTGTGCAGAAGCTTGGGCCTTGGAAAGCAAGCTTGTTAATTTTGCAGTGATGCCCTAGGCGAGCCAAAAGAGCATGGTTAGGGATCACAGTGGATTGCAGAAGCAAACAGAGGGATTGTGGTGCAGGAGCACCCTAGCACTTAGGGTTCCATGAAGGTCCTAGTAGCCTCTAGATCTCGTTAGAATAAAGGTTTCATATTGGGCACATCTTTGTAAGACCTAGTTCCAAGATTGGCAATTATAAGCCCTTGGTCAAGTATTGGTCAACTAGTGTCCCAAAATATTTTCCTATTTTTACATGTTTTGGTCCATTAGGGATCATAACATCTAGTTTGGACCAAGTTTGGTCACTTAGAATGCAAAGTTGCAAAATCTTGCAAAGTTGCTTAAAAGTTGTCAAGCAACTTTTTAGCAACTTTTGACAAAAAGTTGTAAATCAACTCCCAAAAGGCAATTTAGTTCAAACATGAGATGTAACAATTGGGAGTGCCTACAAAATCCCTTTTAGGCGGGTGGTAGGCTAATCTGATGTAATTTTTGGCATTCAATCAATAAAAACAATCATTTTCTTGCATTCTCAAGGAATAGTCAGTTTGTACGGATAGGTACGAAAGCATTTGAGGGAAAGGCTGTCTGATTAAGGTAGCCCTATGTATTAGATTTCTTTTTCACTTGTTCTCATGGTCTAATACTCTGTCCATTGAGAGTTATATTATTTTTACTCCTCCTGCCCTCGATTGTAGGCCCTAAATCAGGGTTTCACTTGTAATTGTGTTTTCTCTTTGATTCCACCATGGGAATCTAATGCCCCTTGGTGGAATTCAAGAATTTTCAATGTACTTTAAGAATGTGCAGGTTGGGTTTGTCAAAGTGTAGGAAGATGGGCTTGCCATGATGCCCTAAGTGTACATGTCCATGTGTGCATCAATCACTGAATTAGGACAGTCTACATAACTTATGTTTGGGGATTCATGAAGACCCCAAAATCAGTGTAAAAGACCCTTATACATGCCCTCACATGATCCAAGTATTGGTTTTGGCATTGGATGCAAGGAAATAACACTTGTAGTGTAAGTGCAGACTTAATTAGGCCTAATTGTAGTAGCATTTTTGTGTATTATCCTGTCATCCTTTCATCTTCATGTTTTGGTGCTTAAGTGTAATACCTTAGGCCACAATGGGTATTTAAAACCCTAATTTTTTCAAGGGGTTATGTGGAAGTATTTTGTATAAGAGCAAAAATCCTTCGAGAAAAGGCTACAAGCCAATAGGAGGGTTTCCTAAGCAACTATGTTCAAAAGGTTGCATGTGCTTAATAGGATCATGGAATCCTTGTCTTAGGGACCTAAATAGGCCACATCCATGAGTGTAGTTCACCCCTGGTCCTTGGAGTCACTTCATGGGGTATTGTTGATAAATTGGTATAAGTGCACTGTAGCCAATCATTTGGAATTGGTGTTCTAGGCTTGGTGGAACCTAGTGAGTAGGTTGCCCTATGGGTAGTGGGTTGTGATAACCTAGATCCAAGTCCTTTCTGCACTTGTGATAAGTGTAGAGCACTTTTTCCTCTTGGAATTGCGGGTATTGAAGGATACATTGTCCTTTTGAATCCTTTCGAGGCTTTTGGTTGTCCACTCTGCATCACTTTCAATCCCTTCCATTAGCTCTGCAACTGCCTATGATCCCTAGCCATGCAACTCTGGCTCACCTAGGGCATCACATTAAAAACATCTCCCATGCTTTCCAGGGCCCCTCCTTCACCGTAAAATATGTACATGGAGTCATCTCCCCAATCCCAAAGGCACGTGCAGATTCCACGGTGGGAAGAGGATCTATGACCCCATCTTCACCAGTTGCCTGGTATAGACCAGCGACTGGACAGGAAACAAGTTAATTTACAAGACTAACTAGAAACTTACAAAAGGGAAATCCAACACCACACAGATACTTTAAAATACCTACGTTAACACTTCTGTGGATTGCAGTACTCAATTCAATCCATTAAAATACCAATTGCTTAGAAAATAATAACTATGATTGTTCTTTCTATTACCCAATCCGTACACGCACTTACAAAAACAATCCAACCCTTTCAAAAGGTTGAGGATGGCCTTAAGTAGTTGACCAAGACACAAAATCAACGGTTTCAGACAGTTATGAAACCAATTGCTCGAAGTTGCAATTATGCAACAAATGTTGTCAATGACAACATTGACAACTTTTACATCTTTTTGGATTTTCTATCCAAAATTGGTCATAAGTCCACCAAACTTAACCAACTGTTTATCTAAGGTGTTAGAACATTGAAATAGGACCTGAAGTCCCTTGCTTGTCCAATTTGACATTAAAATGCATAAAAACACCCTATTTGACCTGATGTGGACAATCTTGCAAATAAGGTCACTAAGGACCTGTTAAGGCATCCTAAACTCACACACTTCACACTAGGACTTGTTTAGTCCCCTTATTGCACTAGTGGTTTGGCTAGGACCACTACAAGCCCAAAAACAAAATAGAAGCCCTAGGTTCCTTTCTAGCCCTACCTAGGTGCTCCTGCACCATTACATCTTTGCATTTGAAATGCTTGATGACCCACGAGCTTTGAGAGCTAGGGAATCATTGCTATTACCTTCAAGGCATTGTGTTAAGTGTTTGATCTGTCTTTATTTTTTTCTCTATTGATATTCACTATGTGGTACTCCCCGTTTATGATCATTTCCCTATGTAGAAGACCTACTTGGGCCATTGAGTCCCAGACCTCCGCTCAATTCAAAGGAAGCTTCAAATCTCGCCCAACTATCAAATGTGTTTCCTTTAACACATTAGTAGAGGAGAAATGATCCCCAAAGCCCCTTCTCCCATCATAAGAACCATACAATCCCGTCACCACCATTTGAACATCTAGACTTTCACACTTGAATCCTATTTTTTCATCTGAATTCAAACAAAAACCCTCCTTGAGCTATAAAAGAAGTGGAGGGTAAAAGTTAAAACATTGAAGAGAGGCTTACCTAGGCCTGTCCACTTTTCCTATATGATAATATCCACAGCCAAGTTACTAAACAACACACCACCATAATCCAAGATCTGAGAGGATGCCTAATTGCCATCTTCCACAGATATGCTCTTGTCAAGCTCTAGGAATACTAGATTGCGATTAGAGCCATCCATTGAAATTATCTTTTTTCTCTACTTGTTCTTGAGGTATGTTCCTCCATATTCAAAATTCCCTTCCCTGAAAACATGGTGGGAAACGATTGATCGTATAAATCCAATTGAATAGAGATAAAGTTTGGTGAGGCACTATGTGCTTCAATGCTTCTAAAATTCTGTAATATGGTAGCAACTTTTCAACTGTTCTACCGTAAAACAGTGCTTGCACCATTACCCCAACCTCTGATAGCATCAATTTGGTTACTGACTTGTGTCTGGTTCAAGCTTGTACATCCTCCTATACCTCTAATACATCAACTTGATATTCCAATTGGTAGGCCTCACCCCGTTTCTACAAATATCATCAAAACAAATTCTTGTGTGCCTTACAAACTTTCATATGCTTGAGGCACTTGTGTATTTACTCCTTTTGGTAAAAAGTATTTGACCACTAATTTATTTCAAAACCATCATTTGAAATAGTTCCAACATCAATTTTACTAGATGAGACTCATTGTTCAATTATTCCAATATAATATTTCTTTGATGTGTTATTATTGATATGCTTGTACTAATTTCTAAAATCATCACGTGGGTATGTACAGTTCAAATTTAAAAAGATAGGTATACACAAACAATTGATAGCTACACCATAGTTCATGAATTGTAAATGAAAATTAGTTGAGGACAAACTTCAAAACTTAGGTTATTCAATTCATAGTAAACTATAGAGTAAATTTAGCATTTTTCACATGATTGTGCCAATAAATTTATACTGAGAAAGTTATCATGGTATCCCTTTGCCATCTAAAAGCATTACCTGCAAGTTTCTTCAATGTGTTGAGAAATATGTAGGCTATGATATGGATGGTTGATAAATTTCAATATCTATCCAAATAATCAAGTTAAGGCTTCGATAGATGAGATACAAGGCTTGGAATACTACAATATGAAGTCTGAAACTTATGTGCAAATCTGAAATTAAGTTGCCTTGATATGGAATCACTATGTTTGGATCCATCTTTTGTGGTGAAGCTAAAAATTAATCATCATATCATGCTTAACAACACTACCTTGGAGAGCTTATGATGGAAATAAATAAAGCATAACATCATAATAAGATAGCAGCAAAGAGACACAAACCAACAACATAAGAGCATCATATAGTACAAGATTTAAATGGAGAAAACCTTGTGGGAAAAAATCCACCAAGAAGAAAGGCCAAGTATGCATTATCATTTAAATAAATCAGATTTCAATACATTCACTTCCATTCTCCTCTTTGCCTCCAATATGGCAGCATCTATGTACTTGTGAACAACCTCTTTATGGCTCAACATGTCCTTGTTCTTGCAAGTAATTCTACATTCAATTGACAACAAATTGGAAGAAATCACCTTATAGAAGACAAAAAAAGGTTGATCCATTTTATGTGTGGTGGTAGAGGGATTTGTAGGGTCATTAAGAGTCCAAATCAATTCATTGGAAGCCATAAAGCTCATAAAGCATGGTAAAATCACAAAGCTCATAAAGCATGGTAAAAACATAAAGCTCATAAAGCATGGTAAAAGAGGGCCCTAACTATGGTAAAATGGGAAAGTTTCCACTTTGCACTGCTCTTCTGTTGTGAAGCTCGAGCTCGATTTGGAATATTGGAGCCTTGTGAAGTTATGTATGATTATTTCCTCAGTTTGTGTTTGATTAGAGTTAACGTGAATGTGGAATGAATACGTAAAATGATGCAAGATTCGCAATATTTAGCATAATTAGATAAATACAGAATATAGAAATATATAATAGAAGTATTGATCTAGAAATGAATGTGTTATGAACATGTAGAGCTGAAATTATTGGTCCACTACAATAATGATGACGAAAAAGAGAGATTACCCTTAGTAGGAAAGAGGATAAATTTGAAATGAAATGTTCAATTGAAATGATATTATATTAAGATTGACAATGGAAGTGACGCAATGATCTTTAGACAAGTCTTCCAAGTGTTCATAAATAGAACATTTCTCTTAGCACCACTACATTGAAAACTCGATAACATTTACAACAATCATTCACTAATGACAACAAAAACATGTTTATATCAATGGAAACATCACACCTCAACCAAAATACACATTCTTTTCAAACCTTAAACTCTTTGATGTTGAAAGACCATTTTAACCAAGTTGTAGGTGATAAGATCAATAGTTTTGAGCATCACTTTGATTGGTAGTCTCGTGATATGGTTCAGGGATTTGTTTAGCATGATCATTAGGGCCTCTCTTACGATCCACTACAAGAAAATATACATCAAAATTAATACTTATTTTTACCCCTTTAGAGTCCAAACTCTCTATATAAAATTTAGGATCATGTTTCATGACTATTGATGAGCTTGAAAATCTACGTCTTTTGAAGTATTTTGGGTTAGTTTTATGTTGTTTTATAAGATTTTATTAAGAATAAATATATGATGTAAACTCATAATGATACTTGATATATATAATACAATGGTATGTAGTATAATCCATACATTTGTGAGATGTGATTAATTCGATTTATATGATGTTTTAGGATTAAATTGGCATGTTTGTATACTTTCTCCATTTTAAACTAACCTATCCAGTTTATGATCATTTCATGAGGAAAAACATGGTATCTTCTTTCCTTTCTGCAACATTCTTCTGAGTGCACATGTCCTGTAGCATGGTTTT
>MU227450.1:494189-534011 GCA_018584345.1 Thuja plicata
CGTGAATCATACCATCCCAAATCCTACTACATGCTAGACAATACATCAGATAAGAAGACATGAAAAAGCCACATCCAGTAAGCTTGGAACTATTCAGTTGTTCTCTCATAGATTCTACAATTAATTCAGCCCAATCAAGCTTATGTTTTCCCTCTAAAACAATTTCTACATAACAGAACAACTAGTCTGAAAACAAGGAAGCCTCAGGTAACCCTCTGACTCTATGTAACATTACCATAATATCACTAATGTGTGGATTCATATGATTTCTATTTAACTTTTTGGGTAAGTGGGAACCTCCCCTTTGGGCATTTAATAACCAGTGCTTTGCTATGGCAGTACGGTTCGCATCAGCATTTGGCTTGAACTTAACAAGGGATTGGGCAGGAGAGAAAGTGGAAAAAGTTCTCTCTTGGATTTGGAAAGCTGAAGTGACAATTCCTCTGTTCACAGCCATTAACACCTCACCATTTCTTTTAAGAATTAACTCGGTTCGCTGGTCATAATATTTGATATACTCATGGACAAGCTCAGGACATACCACTGCAGGAGGGAAGCAAGCGGCTCTACACAACCCACTACTTAAAATTTCCATAGAAGGAACATCCTCCTCGACACACGCAGTAAGCCTATCAACTATTCCTTCAACATCATATCCCTCTAAAATTGTGTCTGTTACAATAGGATTTTTGCACACTAAACTAGACACATTCCCAAACAAATGGAATGCAGACTTCATTCTTGCAAGAACAGGCTGAGAAATGCTACAGAAACTCCGTAAAATTCACAAGCTCTTAAATTTAAACACTAGAGGAGTGACAGCCTGACATACCTTAATCACTGTGAAAATTTTTACAACCAGAGCTCCAAAAACCCTTACCTCCACTCTTTGCGCATACAGACAATGACAGTATTTCAAAAAAATAATGAACGCCAAGAAGGGTTTTAATAAGAAACACCACTATATAGTCAGAAAATGGAAGCACTTCCATTTTAGACTTGTTTAGCCTTCTGAGTAAGTGGTTTGGGGTCATGAAAAGTACCTTGAATGGGTTCCTGATCTTGACATGGCTTCCCCCCTGTTCTGTCCCTCTTTCCACTCTTGTTTAGCATGATTTCTACATTCTGAACTGCAGACTGGTGATTCTGGGCTTCAGGGTCAGGGTCGACCTTTTAGGTCTATGTCGACCTTGACCCTGACCTAGGTTAGGGTTGACCTCGACCCTGACCTAGGTCAAGGTCGACCTCAACCTTAACCCAGGGTTCAAATCCTGTGGTCTCACAATTTTTGGATGTCGGCCTTTACAAAAAGTATTTCCCGCTTCCGGGTCGGCTGTTTTGGGTTCCAAAGTGTTGACTCCTAAATTATATTTAATATAGGTCCTCTCCTAGGGGTAAAGGCTTTAATGGGAATTTAATCCTCCTATGTAGGCCTCCTTAGAAGATTGTGCCCTAATCCATATAAAATGGAGCCTTCTCTCATTTTCTCTAAGCATTACGAACGATAACCATCATCAAACAAAATATCTTCAAGGGTGATTCAAGAAAGCTAAGGAGAAATATTTCAAAGCAAGCATTCATCCATTCAAGTATCCATTTTCAAGAAGGAGATCCATTGGAGGCCATTGAAGGATTCAAGCTACATAGTGCCCTTTTGGTGATCTCTCCATCCACCTTCTTCCAAGCCTATTCCAAATTCAAGAATCCATTCAAGACTTGGTGTTGGAGATCTACAAGAAACAGATTGAAGACATCCTACCTTTCTTCATTCTACATTTTGAAGCATACTTGTGGATTCAAGGATTTGAATCCACCACAAGGACTTTTTCAAGCAAGGTGAATTTATGCATTTACTTTGTCTATTTCTGCAATTTCAATTACATATATTTGAGGTTAATTCTGAAACCGGGGTTTGACCAAGGCAAACCCCTCCCCCACAATAAATAGTCTCCTTTTTCTTGTAGGTACAGGTTCAGAACAACAGATTTGAGACCAGATCTGGATACCCTTTTCGCCTTTCTTTCAGACAGCGCGAACAGATTTTCTGTCAGACTTGTGCAGGTCAGGGTCAACATTATTGGGTCAGGGTTGACATTTGTGGGTCAAGGTCGACCTTTTTCATAAGACGACATTGAAACGGAAAAAGATTTCTGGGTTTTGTTCATCTCTGCGTTTCGATTTGGGATCAACTGTCAGTTTTCCAGAAATAGTCTACAGACCTTAGAAAATAGCATTCTTTGATCTGCAACATTTCAAGGTTAGTGCATTTCTCCCATTTCTTCAATTATTGTCATATACCATATCTACACGTATAATTAACAGAATTTAAGGTATCCCTCTTGTTAATCTCTTTTCCAAATAGTTGATTCATTTGTGCATTAGCCCTTCCTTTGGGTTGATCAATTTGGATCTTCCATTTGTGCATTTGGAAATAAAAGGGGAACATCTTATTTTCTCCCTAATCACAATTACAATATACAATCAATACAATTCAATTAAATATAAAGTAAGGTTAAGGAAATCAATATACTCTAAGCAATCAACTTTATATCTTACATTTTGGTAACCAACCACACACACGATTTTCCCCCCTTTACAACCACGAATGAGTAATTAATTGCCCATAATTAAGGTAATAAAAGCTCGAAGAATGAAGTGACCGTTCACACACACAATTATTCACTGCCACTTGAGAAAACTTTTATGCCGCATGAATTCCTCATTAATTCGACAGCTCAGACATGACTTAACCACCGCCAATATATCTCTTCATTAAAAGCCTTCCTTGAGTGGGGTCCACATCTGAAAAGATGGCGGTTGTCATTTGTTTATGCCACATGTCATTTTTTAAAAATCCTTGAGCACTCTTGAACACTCTTGAACTGAGTTCAAGGTTGTTCTTGTGTGTTCATCACTGTTCAAGTTTGTTCCTTTCATATCCCACCTTCATCTTTGAACTAGAAGTCCCATGCTTAACTATTAATTCCCATCTCTGATTAACCAAAGCTCTTAAGCTTGCGATCAAGAAACACCTCTTTTAGTGAAAATGCTATTCACCTGCTACCGCTTCATAAAAATATGAACGAGCTTGAACACTCTTGAACCGAGTTCAAGGTTGTTCTAGGTTGTTCAAGCATGTTCAAACCTGTTCAAGAAACACATTAGCAAAAGATTTTCCTTTTTTTACAAACAAAGGTGAAACACAGGGGAGATCCTTTCGCTAAGATTTTAAACATGAGGGCTTAGGCAGCTTGAGATTCACAAAAATAACAAGGCGACTCTAAAAAGGGAACAAAAGGACAAAGATCAAGATTTGGACTAACAGGTACATACATTTTCTATTCAAATTTTGATTATTGATTTATTAATACAAGTAAATATTTTAAATTGAATTTGGCGTAGTGATAACAATTTAATTATAATGTGTTGGGATTAATAAAACATTTTTTTATTGCAGTTGTAGGGGATGTAGAGGTTGTTCCCGATGAACGTGTTGAGGTTCAAAATGTCGGGCAAGAAGATGTGGTTGGACAAGGTAAAGAGCGTCACATTTATGTTTTTTAAAGTACTGAAATGCTTGTAACAATTATGATAATATGTTTTTAAACTAACCCCAATTATGATAATATGTTATTAATGTAACCCTTTTATTTGTTATTGCAGAGGACCCGCCTTTGCAAAGGATAGTGAGATCACGTGCACGGGCAAGAAGAGATAACGATGCCGATATGGATATGCCTCTGCAACAATATAGGGAAGCAGAAAAAAAAAAAGAAAAAGTCAAAAAAGAAATGATTCTCATTTATGCAACTTATTTGATAATGATTGATGTTTATGTCTCGATGTTTTAATCTTATGTGTTAATGAGTGTTATGATGTCTTAATGAATGCTAATGAGTCTTATGATTGCTAATTAATGCATGTTAATGAATGCTAATTAGATGATAGGCTTCCCCTGTGAGGTTTCTCACGTCCATACACAAGGGAAACCTGTCTCACATCCTTGAAACCACCAAACACTCTGAAATGCTTTTATGATCATGGTTTGAGGTTATTGCATGTGTCCAGAATAGGGCAATTATGGGATCCTATTCTCTATGATTTCTTGGGTTTTCTTAATGAGGGAACCAAGGAGCCGATAGCATTTAAAATGAAAGGTCAAATGCATAGCCATTTTCTTGATCATAATATCATGTTTTAGGTCTTTTGGATGCATTTAATTCTTAGCTACATCCAGTCCTACAAACAAGGGATTTCATTACCTCATTTCTTTCTCCCA
The DNA here is from genome assembly GCA_018584345.1 of Thuja plicata. NCBI lineage: Eukaryota > Viridiplantae > Streptophyta > Pinopsida > Cupressales > Cupressaceae > Thuja > Thuja plicata. Next base: position 498,469 of record MU227450.1, read on the forward strand.
CCGCCAATAAAATGGTAATGCTACACACTTTCCATTTTTTGGGTTTCAAAAGCAATACGAAGTTGGAAAAAAATGTGTTTCCTTTTGGAGGCATGCAAGCTACAAACATCTAATCTTGCAGGTATTTCATGCACAACCTTTTCTTTGTGTTTTTGTTTGTATTTCCTTCTTTAGCACTATTGACCTGCTGGATGGAGGGATTCTTGTCAATTCTGCTATTTTATATGAATCCAAGTATGCTCTAGTCATGGTTTGGGCTTTTTTTGTTGGTTCTGGGTCATGGCTCTTTTGTGAATAGGTTGTGTAGGACCCCTGCTTCCTTTTTCCAAGCATTGGATGTTTTCTTACTCTAATTAAATGTCATCCCATTGCTACTGCTCAACACCTTGTCTCTGTTGAAGAAAATCATTCAATTGTATATTGTCATTGATGTATACACAAATGTATTAATGTTACATAAATGTCTAATCCTAACCGAGCACAGTTAGTGTATGTCGAGCTCTCTCGGGCATTAAAGAAGACTCCAGTATCAGCCAAGTGATTCTCAATACTAACCGAGTTCACTCGGGCAATAGATTAAGGTCGGGCATTGAAGGATTACATTGTTAACCGAGTTATGCATTTAGTGTTAATCGACTAACAACAATTTATACTTTATATTTAATTGGTTAATTGCAGCTGACATATTTGAGTTTTATTATTTATTTGGAAGGTTATTCAAGATGACTTAGCAAGGGTTATCATATATATATATACAAGGTCAAGTTTGGATTGAATGTGTGAGTTTTGATATGAAGAGTGAAGGCGAAATAAGATGGAATTATGATTAAGGACAAAATATCCAGACCGAGCTGCATAAAAATATTTGATCAGTAAGGATCCAATTAAAGACAGAACAATCTGAATCTACAAAGACAGTTGCTTATTCAATCAGATCAATTAATTGTTACTCTCTAACAATTGTAGCAGTGATCCAAATCTCTTTACAGAGTAGACTTAACAGTCTTTCATAAATCCTCTCACAAGGTGGCATTTCTACATTGAAGTGTTTGAATACTTCTAACAAGGCCACTCCTTACAAGGTGATTAAATCCTCTAATAGGGTCACACATTACAGTGTGTTTTTCTAACCTTTAACAGGGTTGGCTCCTAACAGGGCTCACTTCAAAAGAGTGAAATACAGTAACTAGTTGCAATTGGTGGTTTTCCCAAATTAGGTTTCCACGGTAAATCTTGGTGTCATCTATGTACATATTATTTTCTTTATGCTTTATGTTTCTGCACTTAATCACTAAAGGATAATTACATTTAATATCTTAAGAATATCTTTGTTAACCGAGTAACAATGATAAGTTTGATTAAGACATCTAAGGGACTTGGATTTTTTTGTGGTAATTTATTCACCCCTCCCCTCTCAGTTACTCAACTCATTTCCAACAATTGGTATCAGACCTTTTGGTGCTTTCAAGGAAGGTTTCAAGGCCTCAGCTAAAGATCAAAGATGCCTTACAGAAGGGAGATCCCCAAGCTTAACAAAGACAACTTCACTGCATGACAAGAGTTGATGAGGCTACATCTATCTACTATTGGAGATACTGGTTTGCAATTCTTGGACCACAAGTATGTGGAACCACCTAGACCTGTGTCTGTGGATCAAATGGTGGACATAAAGAATCATAACATAATGATGATTGATATAGCTTCTTCACTCAACTATTCAAAATTTGATGAAGTCAAGGGCTGCCATATTGCCTATGATATATGGAAGGAACTACATGATATCCATGGAGGAGATGACAATGTAAAGAGAGCCAAAGCAGAGAGTCTCAGAGGTCAGTTTGATCAGATGAAAATGAAAGAAGGAGAAGACATGCCAAAATATAGTGAAAGAATCAAGAAAAGTGTCACTTCCATCAGAGTTGTTGGTGGATAGATTGAAGACAAAATAGTGGTTAGTAAGGTATTGGGAACTTTACTTCCTATCTATGCAATTAGATTTTTAGCTATTCAAGAGATGAGATGCAGTAATGATATAATTCTAGATGCATTGGTTGGAAGGCTAACAACTTTTGAGTTGGATAATTTTGACAATTATTCTCCTAATCCTAGCAATTTTGAGTCTGCATTCAAAGCCAAATTAAGCCTTGGTAAGATGGATAGAAAAGGAAAATAGATTGACAATGATAATGACGATGAATCTGATGATGAAGATCTAGAAATCATTGCAGCACTACTTGAAAAGAGAGTTGCCAGAGGAAAAGGAAGAATACCATTGATTTTCTTCTCATGTGATGAAGTTGGCCACATTGCTGCTAAGTGTCCAAACAAAGAAGACAAAGATGAGAAAAATTTCAATAAGTACAAAGACAAGAAAGATTTCAAAAGTTTCAAAAGCTACAAGGACAAAGGTAAGAAATATTTTTATATTGAAAAAGATTCTGATAGTGATGAAGATGAAGATGAAATGGTTTACATTGCTATTAAGGATGAGTCAGACAATGAATAAAACAAAAAGACTGCACTTTTCTCTCATGTTAATGATAGTTGGATAATTGATAGTCATTTTTCTCACCACATGACTGGTGATAAAACTAAATTTGAACATCTTGACCACTATGGTGGGGGAAGTGTCATATTTGGGAATAATGAACCTTGCTATGTGAAAGGTAAAGGTTGTATTTCTCTGACTGGAGGAATCAAATGTGATAATGCTTATTGGGTTGAAGGACTAACACACAATATATTGAGTGTGGCACAGCTGAATAACATTGGTTTCAAGGTGGAATTCATGAATGGTAAGGCCAAGCTCCTTGATGATAAAGGAAACCTAGTTGGAACTAACAGACAAACAAAAGGTAATCTATTCTATCTTGATCTCACAGAATGTTCATGTTTTATTGCACAAGTAGAAGAAAGCTAGTTATGGCATAAAAGGTTGTGTCATGTGAACTTGATAACCTAGTCAACATAAAAAAGAACATAAGAGTAAGAGGTATTCCTATTTTGAAGAAACCTAAATTGGAAATATGCAAACAATGTTAAATTGGGAAGATGGGAAAAACTAGTTTCAAGAGCAAGAATTACAATACTGAAGAAGTCTTGGAGTTAGTGCATACTGATCTATGTGAACCAATTGGAACAACAAGTTACATTGGAGAAAAGTATTTCATTCTATTTGTTGATGATCATTCGAGAATGATGACTGTTATGTTTCTCAAGGAGAAATCAAAAGCTTTTCAGAAGTTTAAGTGGTACCTTGCTAGAGTTGAGAAGGATACAAGAAAGAAACTAAAGTGCCTAAGATCTGATAGAGGAGGTGAATTCATTTATAACGAGTTCAATGAATTTTTTAATGAAAGAGGAATCAAGAGACAAGTATCTGCCCCTGGTACACCACAACAAAATGGAATAGCAGAAAGAAGAAACAGATTTATTATGGATTGTGCAAGAACCTTGATGATTGAAAAGAATGTTGCAACCAAATACTGGAAGGAAGCTATCAGCACTGCAGTTGACACCTTGAATAGAGTTCAACTGAAGAAAGGTACTGACCATACACTTTTTGAAATATGGTATGGCTATAAACCTAATGTTCATTATTTCAAAGTATTTGGAAGTAAATGTTACATCTTGAAGGAAGAAAGAAATGAAAAAATTGATGTAAAAGGTAATGAAGGCATATTCCTAGGCTACTCCTGTAAAATCAAAGCATATAAAAATTTGAATCTTGCTACTTGTAAAGTAATAGAAAGTGTGCATGTGAAGATTGATGAGTTTGCAGAGAGAAGTGAAGAACAGAGCAGTAAAGAGCCTGAGGACTACAAGAACTTTGTGTATTATAAACCTAATACTATACCTAAGACACAAGCAATGATGATTGGACTACAACCATTGGTACAACCTCTAAATTCATCAGCACAAAATTTGTTACAAACTGTGCAACCCGAGCTGCTAACAGTTGGAACCGAGTCTCAGACGGTGGAACCCGAGTGTCATTTAGAAGAACATAACAGAATGTTTGAGCATGGTGAACCAAGTGGAACAAACCCAAATTCAAAGAAGAAGGAACCTGTACTTGCAAAATATTTCAGAAGGCATCATGCACCTGAACAAATAATTGGAGATCAGGCAAAAGGTATAATGACATGGAACAAACTTAAAGGTACATGTTTGATTAGTGAAATTGAACCTAGAACCATTAAAGACGCTTTGAATGATGAAAGATGGATAGAAGCTATGAATGAAGAAATTGAGCAGATAGAAAAGAACAAAACCTGGACTCTTGTGCCTAGACCAAAAGACAAGAATGTAATTGGTACTGAGTGGGTTTTTAGAAACAAGTTGAATGAAAAAGGTGAAGTTTCTAGAAATAAGGCAGGATTAGTGTGTAAAGGATATGCTCAGGAAGAGGGTATTGATTATGGAGAAATTTTTTCTCCTGTTGCAATACTTGAAGGAGACATAAATCTTCTAGAATATGCAACACATAAAGGATTCAAGGTATACCAAATGGATGTAAAATTTGCATTCTTGAATGGAATTCTGGAAGAGGAAGTATATATTGAGCAACCAGAAGGTTTTGTTGATCCTAACAAAAGGAATATGGTTTTCAAATTGCACAAAGCCTTGTATGGACTGAAGCAAGCTCCTAGAGCCTGGTATGAGAGACTGCATGGTTACCTAGTAAGTATTGGAGTTCAGAGAACTAATGAAAGTAGTAGCTTGTACATCAAAGAAGGACCTCATTAAAAGATACTATTAGTAGAGATATTTGTTTATGATACACTATTCACTAGATATGATGATTTACAAAGCATTCTCTGAAGCTATGAGTAAGCAATTTGAGATGTCTATGTTTGGAGAAATCAAATTCTTTGTTGGTTTACAAGTTCATCAGATGAATGATGGTATCTACATTACTTAGTCTAAATACATCAAAGAGATACTAAAGAAATTTGGAATGGAAGATTCCAGAACAGTTGGGACACCTATGTCTACTGGACATTAGTTGTCTAAGGATAATGACTCAAAGGAGGTAAATCAGACTACCTACAGATCCATGATTGGTAAAATTCAATATGTTGTTCACACTAGGTCTGATATTGCATTAGCAGTTGGTATTGTTGCAAGGTTTTCAACTAATCCTAGAGAGAATCATTTGATGGCTATCAAAAGGATTCTGAGATATCTTAAGGGCACTGAATAATATGGATTATGGTATAAGAAAGGAGGAAACTTTGATTTAAAGACTTTTACTGATGCTGATTGGGCAGGAAGTGTTGATGAAAAGAAGAGCACCAGTGGTGGAGCATTATTTCTTGGAAAGAGGTTAGTATCTTGGACTAGCAAGAAACAAAATTGCATTTCTCAGTCTACAGTAGAGGCAGAGTATGTTGCTATAGCAGTGAATTGTACAAATATCATATGGTTCAAATAGTTATTGTCAGGTATGAAGGAGGAAATCAAAGAACCAGTTATTATCTACTGTGACAACACTAGTGCTATTAACATTTCAAAGAACCCTGTGATGCATACTAAGACTAAGCATATTGCAATAAAGTATCATTTCTTGAGAGAATTGGTTTAGGAAAAGGAAGTAAGGTTGGAATATGTGAATACTAAAGAACAAATTGTAGACATATTCACCAAACCTTTACCTAAGGATGCACTCTTGTATCTTAGAGGAAAGCTAGGGGTGATTTCCCTAACTGAGGCTCACTAAACCCCATTAGTGATGCATCAACCGAGCTATAGTACAGATCTAACAAGTTGATGCAGATTGTCAGAGCTCATTGCATATGAATCAGTACATCATGTACATTACAACTTCATTGGATGGTGTCTTTGGCATTGGATGTCAAAGAGGGAGAGATTATTGGTGTCATGCCAAATAAATTATTGAGGGAAGGAAATCAGTATATCAGAGGGATAAATTTTATCAGAAACAGAGATTGACGTAAGAGGGAGAATTCTGTATTTCAGTAACTGTGAAGATAGAGGGAGTTTTCTGGATAAGAATCAGGATGAAGCTAAGGACATTAATAAATTTTATTCTTGTTTCTGTTGCTCTAAAATTCTTTGTAAAATGACATGTTGTGTTTCCATCAATGCCAAAGAGGGAGATTGTTGAAGACAATTATTCAAATGTGTATTGTCATTGATGTATATACAAATGTATTAATGTTACACAAATGTCTAATCCTAACCGAGCACAGTCAGTGTATGTCGAGCTCTCTTGAGAATTGAAGAAGACTCTAGTATCATCCAAGTGATTCTCAGTACTAACCGAGTTCACTCGGGCAATACAGTAAGGTCGGGCATTGAAGGATTACAGTGTTAACTGAGTTATGCATTTAGTGTCAGTCAACTAACATCAGTTTACACTTTATGTTTAATTGGTTAATTGCAGCTAACAGATTTGAGTTTTATTTCTTATTTGGAAGGTTATTCAAGCTGACTTAACAAGGGTTATCATATACATACAAGGTCAAGTTTGGATTGAATGTGTGAGTTTTGATATGAAGAGTGAAGGTGAAATAAGAGGGAATTCTGATTACCGAGCTACATAATAATATTTGATTAGTAAGGATCTAGTTAAAGACAAAACAAAGATCTGAATCTGCAAAGACAATTGCTTATTCAAACAGAATTATTCATTGTTACTCTCTAACAATTGTAGTAAATCTCTTATAGAGTAGACTTAATAGTCTTTCATAAATCCTCTCACCAGGTGGAATTTCTACATTCAAGTGTTTGAAGACCTCTAACAAGGCCACTCCTTACAGGGTGATTAAATCCTCTAACAGGTTCACACCTTACAGTGTGTTTTTGTAACCTTTAACAAGGTTGGCTCCTAACAGGGCTCACTTCAGAAGAGTGAAAAATAGTAACTAGTTGCAATTGGTGGTTTTCCCAAATTGGGTTCCCATGGTAAATCTTGGTGTCATCTGTGTATGCATTATTTTCTTTATGATTTATGTTTCTACACTTAATCACTAAAGGATAATTACATTTAATATCTTAAGAATATCCTTGTTAACCGAGTAATAGTGATAAGTTTGATTAAGACATCTAAGGGACTTGGATTTTTTTGTGGTAACTGATTCACCCCTCCCCTCTCAGTTACTCAACTCATTTCCAACAGTCTCCATACACTATCTATGAATTCAACTACAACTTGCAAATTGAAATATTATGCTGGCATCCACAACTGTAGGTTAGAATTGTCTCCATTTGTTTTTCCTGATTTAGCTTATGCTTGACGTAACCTTGGGTGAAGCAATTTACAGTTTTATTTTCTTTGAATGAATGACCTTGGATCTCCATTCTGTGGAAAAATCAATGTGAAGTTAATGATGTTTTCAGTGAAGTGTCAGTGCATGCATAGCAATTTTGTAGTTAGAGGGTTTATGCTAGATTTGGTTGTTTTGTCTATTAATGCAAGTTATTTTCGGATCATATGGCTTTCAAGAATTCTCCAAACATTGAAATTTTAGGGGTTTAGGGTTGAGATATTTGGCATGAAGGTTTGTATCAAAATTTTTGGACAAAATAATTAAGGTTTTATACAACATAGAACATAGGATAAACAAATGCATAGTAAATGGACTTTTCTTACTAAGACTACCCAATTAACCTTTCATAATATATTATCATTTGAAAAAACTCTCCTCTGAATTTTTCCCTTTAGAATGTGATTATAGTACCCATGTCACTTTTCATAACTATGCACGGTCCTCTCAACCATTCCTTCACCTACATTGCTTGATAGGTCTGTGTTATGGATTCCTCATAGACTAGAAAGAAAAAGATTGCAATGTTGATGATACTCAAAACAAAAAGAATCCAATAGAAGTAACCAAATCTTTCCTATCCAATTGCTTGGAAAAATGCTATTTTTCACCATGTTTACTAACCTTATAAAGAACGTTAGCCAAGAGGCTGCTATAATAGTAGCCTTAGAGAAAGTGTACTCAAATAAAAATCCTACACTCATTGATTTCATACTAACTGAGAATCCCTTGATGAAGAATTATGGTTGACCATCATAAGTAAAGGCTTCTCATGTAGGCTTCTTGTATCTACATAGGCATGAGGCTCAAAACAATAATACCACTGCCAAAATCATCCTATCTACAGGGAATGCATATCCCCATCCTCTTCCTACATTATATTGTCTTTACACCAACACTATGATTGCAAACTTCCTCACAAGTGCTCTGTAAATACAATGTATCCACTTCACTAACTACTCCACCATGCATAGAAAAAATGCAAGGGTTCATCACAATATTTTCAATGTTAATTATAGTAAGGTATTTTGACAGGGGCTTTGGGTATTGATGGTAAAAACCATCAACAAAAGACAATCATCTTCTTTAGTTATACACAAAACTTGTAGAGAAATCTCATGCTTGACAATAATAAGGATATTGATAAGGATTTAAGATTTCACAGGGCCCTTTAATGATTGTTTAGGTCTTTTGGAACATATGATAATTTCAAATAATGTCTCAAAACTATTCATTCTATAACACTTTCATTGCATATAAATTTGTAGGCATCTATGTTTTATTCAGTTACTTTAGAATCTCTGCAAAGTTTTTACTTCGAAACCATTGGACTGCATTGCAAGATTTTGCATCAGGATTTACAGGTCACCATTCCAGGAAATCATGGATTCTCACTCATTCTACATATTTTTTCTCACTTTAAATACAATGTTGTTATTCTGTCAGTAAAGAATTCCAATCCACACTGCTTGCATCTATGGTGTTAGGATATTCAGTTGCATCTACATGGTTTATTTCATGAGTTTCTCACTTCTTTCCTTGTTTTGAAGGCCATATTAGCACCAAGCATTGTATCCTAGAGATGAAGGGTACACTATGGGATTAAAAGTGAATTTAACACCCATTGGTTTCCTTATATTCATTAAAAAATAGAAAAAAATTGTACTATGTAATTGCAAACATTAACAAAAATCATAAAAGTTGATTCAATTATTCTAGGAATTGTTCTTCATTAAATAATAATAATGGGGTTTTATTTCAGAACATTAGTCGGGTTTTTAAAAATTTATTTATTTCTCAATATGTCATTTCTGGAATTTCTCTTCTAAGTACAAACTACTAAAATTTCAAGTAAAAGCATTATCTGTTCATATGATGCATTTTTCTTGCTTTGCAATATAATAAGAAAAAATGAACTTACCCACCTTAATGATGTGATGTACAAATGATCAATCAATGAGATGTATGATTGTATAATGTGTTAAAATGGTATGCAGGTCGCCTGTGTATATCTTGTTGGTATTGTCTCTAAGATTACACTTCTATGAGGTATTTTGTAAAATATTTTACTTGGCTTATCTGTTTTATACATCTCTATCACTGCCCACATTCTTTGTATTTTCTTGAAAGATTAAAAACCTTTTCAACAAAATTTTTCCCTGCACTTATTACATTTTAAGAGATCGCAATTCTTTGAGGCATCCAGTCAAGCAATTAATATGTTTGTTTTGTGTTCACCACATTTTGCACACTTGTCTACCAGCCCATTTGCAACTATACCTTCTAATAAAAATATACTTCCTCTATTGCTGATGCTTGTCCATATTTTGTTTTATTTATTTATTTTTCAAAAAAAAATTAGATATCATAATCCGCATTGGATGTTATATCTTTTTCCATATAGGTTTTCGGACCCCTTGAGGCCCTCTCCTGAATTTCTTGTTAGACAAAACTATAAACTCCACAAATTTATGGTCTTTATCATTCACCATGGACTAGGCAAGTTCTATTGGCAACTAAAATTTGTAGAGTGCATCTATAACAAATAAACTGCATTTATATGAAACATATTTGATTGGCTGAAATGAATAATGCTACACAAAATTTGTTTTATAACATCATCATGACCCTGATATTTAATATTAAGTTTTTCTTAATGTATGTTAAGTTTGCACTTCAAATTTTACTGTCAGATCATTTAATCTTTTGATCAATATTGTATGTATAAAATATAGCACACTTTTCTTGGTTGATAACATATACTCTTTGGTATTACTTCATTATTTAGTAATTTAAAATATACCACACAAGTTTTAGTACTTGCATCTTAAGTCACTTTTACATAATTTCGGCGAGGTCCCCAATTAGAATTGTAGACAAACCCCCAAAAGCAATGTGTTTTTGGAGGGACATCTCTACTCGCAATAGTGTAAATTTTGACACACACTGTGAATTCTGAGATAATTGATTAATGGTTAACAAAAAAGGAAAAGATAAATATTAATAGAAATTAAAAACTCAGAAGAGTTCTCTTTTTCTTAATAGCAAAAATAAAAAATAGAGGATGCTTTGTTTATCTGAAAATGTAGATCCCAATTCTTATTTCAACTTGAAAAAATGATACACTATAGAACTACATATTTGTAGATTTACACTATTATACACTACCTTATATAATGTTAACCACTATATCACTGTCATCATTTCATTGAACCTTACTTCATGAAATGAACACAAATTAAACAAGATCATCTATTCATAGGGTTAGTCAAATGGTTCTCACTATTCATAAGTAATATTTCCAGTCCCTTATGTATGTCATGAATTACGTTGCTCTTATGTATTTTATAAATTCGATAAAAATAAACCTTTGAGGATATTTTTATACCCTTACTATGATGAACCTAGATTGATCTGGTTCGAGACTATGAAGTTGAACTACGAAGTCTCTGAGCATAAATATAGGCAAGGCCATCAATGATGAGCCCCTGAGACTTAGGTCTAGTCCCATAGGGTTTGTCAAATGGTTCTCACTATTCAAATGGTTCCACACACACACACACACATGTGCGCACACACACAACCTATACAAAATATACAACCTTCGCCTATATATAAGAGTTGATTAGAGAAGGTATATGCACAGGTGATGAACATGCATATTTTCCTAAGTACTACTAGGAGCTTACCCAACAACAGATGTACTATTTTGATAAAATCATCACAAGTCCATTTGTTGCTGGGTCAAGCTCCCAATAGTTCTTGGTCAAATATGCATGTTTGTCACTTGTGCATATACTTTCTTTGAAAATACATAACTTTCATTCCAACCGTAGGAATAGTCTATAAATTAGTGGAACATTTCCTCTAAACTCTTATTTTATGAATTCCAAAGTTATATATTTTTGTGAAGAGATTTGGTCATGTATTAATAATGCCCTAGTGGATTGTTTGTATTAGTTGATTCTATATCAGATCGTCCACCAAAAGACTAAAAATTGGACCCTAAATTCACTTGAAACATCAGATGCCCCAAAGACAGGAAGAGAGAAACATAAAATAACATTGTCTATCTCTTCCTGTCTTTGGGTCATCCGAAGCTTCAAGTCATACTTGATATCATCAGTTGATAACTTCACTATTTTGTCTTCAACAACATTGTCAGAAGAAGGAATCTGTGAGTGGTTTGGTTGTATTTGAAGCCATGTAATTTGACTAAATTTAGTTTATATTCTTGTAATTTGCTTGTTGCTATTGGGTTTTAACCTTAATTAAACATATGCATCATTGATTGACATTATTTTATTACTGATTTTCCTATTTGATTCAGAGTGGGAAAATCTTATTTTGGATGCGAGGGAGAGAAGACAAACACATAAATAAGATGCACATAAACACGACAACTGAGAAACATAAATGTAGATATGACAACAATTGAGAAACATAAATATAGATATCATGGTCACAATTGTTTGGAGACACAACATAATTTAATGGTACAACCAGATGATGCAACACAACCACTACTCCTTCGGTTCCAAGTTGACATTGCGGGATCTGAAAACCATAGATAAGGAATAAATTTAGAGAGCGGAGGAGGGTCGTAATGACAAAAATAATATAGGGTCCCTATATTATTCTGGTCGTTATGGCCCTCCTCCTCCGCTCTCTAAATTTATTCCTTATCTATGGTTTTTGGATCCTACAGTGTCAACTTGGAATTGGAGGAGTAGTGGTTGCGTTGCATCATCTGGGTATGTACCACTCAACTATGTTGTGTCTCCAAACAATTGTGACCATGATGCCTACATATTATAGGTATTAAATATTTGTAAAGGGTCATAAGAGGCTCCTAGGAGGGGCCAAATGAGCTTCCACCTTCACGTGGTTGGCCCTGTTAAGTAGAGAATGTTAAAATATTGTAGAAACAAAGAGAAGCTCAATATTTTAAGGTCTCACTCCATGCACGATAAATTTTTTTAAAAATATAGAATACCGTCGCAATTGCGACGGTATTAAAGAATGACTGATGCCAAAGCACTACATGCAATATATAGATGTCAGAAATAGACGACATATGGACGTCGCATGTACATCATATCCATTGCATACTATCATACTTGTGACACTCATAATGTGTAACGATGACAGGTTGAACATCCTAGGCGGTGTAATTGTGACGGTCAATGCCATCGCAATTGTGATGGTATTCAAAGAATGACCAATGCCAAAGCACTACATGTGATGTCTAGATGTCAGAATAATTTGACAGTTGGACATTGCCTGTACAACATAGCCATCGTAATTGCGACACTCATAATGTGTAACGACTACATGTTAACCATCATAGCCGATGCATATTGTGATGGTCAATACTATCACAATAATGACTGACATACCAGCCTTCAGTGATTCCAACACCAAAATTGTAACATTGGTCTGTGTCGCTTGCTCGACGAGGTAGTGTCAAAATTACGACCATAGCCATAAAAAAAAGGGCTCAAATGTACTAGTGATATATTGGGTGAACTAGAAAGTTGAAACATATAGTTGTTGAAGCTGATTACAGTTGTTGCTAAGAAAGTTGAAGGATTTATTGAAGAACAAGAGCATAGAAGAGAGCAACGAGTAGAGATTCAGCTACAACGAAGCAGAGAAGAGTAGTGTTACAAGTTCGAGATTAAGGTGACACATTTTAGAGCACATAGAGTCTGATCAAAATTTTTATTTGATGCAACATAGCAAACATTGTTGAGTTATTCATAGCTTTAAATCCCAATATTGGGTAGATCTTAACCCATCTTATATTTTTTAAATCCTTTAATAGGGTACATCTCTAAGAGTAGAGATTGTAAAAATACTTTAACCAGGTAGACCTAAAAATTCTTTTATACTCTTAACTGGGTAAGCTATTAGAAATAGATGCACTTTGTAAGCTCTAATCAAACACCCTTTATACTATAATTAGTGAAGGTTGTGGGTGTCATCCCCACCATAGTTCTTTCCACTAACCAAGGAATTATGTGTTACCAAAATCATGGTGTTATTGATGTTATGGTTTTATAAGCTTTACATTTATTTCATTTCAAAGTTATGAACTCGGTAATCAGTATGCAACAGTATATGGTTGATCACTAGTAATAGTTAGAAAGTTTTTAGTGGTACCGATTCACCCTCCCCTCTCAGTCCCAACTTTCCATAGTTATTCCAACAATTGGTATCATAGCTTGTACTATTGAGTTTAAGGTTTGACCACCTGAGAGTTAAAGATCATATTCGTGGAAAGTTCTAGGTAGTATAAAAGGATTGATAATCTTTAATTTAAGTTGGAGAGTGCACAAGAGTTAATCACTGATCTGAGAAAGAAATTTGAGAAGTCTCCATGGATAAGAAAGAAACTATGTGATGAACTCAAGGTCACACAAGATCAAGTTGATACATTGAGACAACATCTAAAGGAAGATTGAATGATGAATCAGATTCAGTTATAAGAGAACTACTTGAAAAGAATGATTCACTTACCAAATAGTTGGAATTAATGAAGAAATATATTAAAATCAACAACATGAGGATGACTGAACTAATTGAAGGTAAAATATCTACAGAAGATGAAAAGAAAATTCCTGAAGATGACAAAAGACAAGTTGAAATCAGGTTAAGTGAGAAATATAATAAGATAATAAGGATAACCCAATTTCACTATGATATGACCAACCAAATTTTGAATGTAAATCAAGACTGTACATGAAAGGAGTTTGAGAACCAAGCATTGAAAGATGAGATTGAAAGACTAAACAAAGAATTGAAAGCTGAGAAGGATGCAAATGAAGTACTGAAAAGAAATGAAGAAGCACTGAAATCATTGGACGAACAATTTAAGAATTAGAAGCAACTGAGTGAAAAAATAGGAATTGGATTCAATGAGAACAACACTACCAAGAAAGGAGAATCATCTAATCTACTAAAAGACCATGGTACTATACCCGCACCAAAACTAAAGAAACCAAGTTGCAATTATTGTGGGAAGCTTGGATACACAACTAATGTTCACAAAAGTAGAAGAGGTAAAGTACTAAGTACACCTAAATTTGATGGTTATTTCTTTAGATGTAATAGGTATGGACATCAAGCTTTTGAGTGCAAACTAACTTTACTAACAACACAAGGAAACCTAAGTTTGATGGTTACTACAAGAATTGCAACAAGTATGGTCACAAGGTTAAAGAGCGTAGAAAAAAGAAAATAAATGAGAATTCGATGCCTAACTGAGAGAATGCAAATACTAACCAAGTAGGCACATCTATACCATGGGACTATGATAGAAGGATATCATTTTTTTCATGTGGAAGGTATGGACACATTGCTACAACTTGCATGATGATGCACAGAAGGAATAACAAAAGATCATGGAGGAGCCCTGTCATGGCATGTTTTTACTGTCATAAGGTAGGACACCTAGTGAGGAATTACAGATACCGAGGAGATGCACCAACCAAATATGAATCTATAAAGAATGCACCACCTACTATTGAAGAAATTAGAGAAAAAATGAACAAAACCTAGAGGAGAAATACTCATGAAGATGGAACATCATTTGGAACCATAGAAAACACCATCTCTACTGAGTCAGGTGCACCGAGCTCCACCTAAATGGTGAGAGGTATGTAGGAACTGCATGCTTATTATAAATATTACTTTAGTTTCTAAGCATTAGAGTAAGATCCATATCAACATACCAAGATGCATTTGGATAAGTTGTAAAATTTTGTTTGAACATTGTAATATATGGTTATCTTTTTACTCGGTCAAGCAAAGTAACTATGCAGTCGGTATAAAGGTATAAGGGACTTGACAAGCACATTTACAACACATTAATAGAGTCATTGGAAACCTAATCATGAAGGAAAGTTATAAATAGGTTAGTTTTTCTATTCATTTGTACCTAACATTTTCAAAGAGATTTAAGCATATTGCGGAGCGATCTCTTCGAGAGAAACAATGCAATTCCAAGGTATTTCTGTATCTACTTAAGAGCATTTTGTGACATTTCTATGATAACTATTTCAAATTGAGTTGTATTATCAAATTCATGTATTATTAGCATGCCCTAGTTTGTTCAAATGATACATTTGAAGGTATTCATGGTACCAAGGATGCAGAGACCAGTGTTAGTAAAGGATGCAAAACTAGTGAACCCTAAGTACAAATTACCCCCAACAAAAGCCGCTGAAACAAATATTATGGGAGCCCTATCTTCAATCCCACTGTGAGTAATTTTGATTGAAGATGTCCGCACATTTATTCATTGTAAAATCAAAGAGTTGTCTAAAGCTGAGATTGACGCCTTGATGCAGAGGGTCTAGACTTCTAGTGTTTTCCTTACTCCAAGTTGTTAATCACTTCTTTAAACCATCCAATGGTTTAAAAATCTATGTATCCTTCACTGATATTTTCCTCCTAGACCCTCCCTTCAACTTTACTCCTAGGTATAGTTGAGACGATGAAGAAATAATACACAAACAATTTCAACTAGTCCAACTAGTCCTCCAATTACCTTATTTTCTCACTAGATTTCCCTCTAGAACCCTAAACCCTTGCTTTGGATATTCCCAAACACCTCTTAGGCTCTAGCATATGTTCAAAGGACCTTACATGTCCATTATAGGTGTTTCAACCACTTCTGGCTACTATATTCATCTCTTTTTTGTCACTACTCAAAGATAGGCCTAATTAGGCCTAATTCAGTTAGGTCCATTTTCACTGTTTTTTGACAAATGTTACAAATTATTCCAAAAAACCCTATGGAAGACCATATGAATCTTAAATATATCAAATATCACTTCAAGAATCCAAAGGTGTAGTTCTCCAAGACACCCACGACCCTAATTGCTTCCAGGCCTTAGTTTTTAGGCTATTTTTTAGGCCTTTGGACTAGTCATTGCAAATTGCCTTCAATTTGCCTTCAAAATTCACCTCAACCTATAAAAAATTTTAATCCTTCAAGGAGACACCCTAGGGATTCCACACATGCCACTAAGTTTTCCATACAAGATCATGGGTGTGTTGTTTGAATCCAATCTTCACCCTATCGTGGCTCACCTACTCAAAACAGTCAACCTAGGGCATCACTCCAAGCCTAGGAGTTCAGTTGCAAGAACAAAAAGGAAAAAAAAACACTATATAAAGATCCTAACCTATCATTCCACAAGGTTTCATTCATTTTCAACCATGGATGCTTAGGTTAGAGTCATTTTTGTTCTTGCAACTCTGCAAATGGGAATTGCAGACATAGTCACCTAAATCTAAATGTAACTATACAATGCCTTGACTTGAAAACAAACTAATATATGAAAAATAAAGCTACAAAAAAACTCAACACTCCCATGGAGTCATATTGCACAATATAATCCATACAAATTCGTACAATAGTGTAGAATGCAAGAAAAACTCAGAGAATCATCTGTACAGAATACTCACACGTGTGGTCTGTAACTAAAACTCCATTAAAATTCCAAAATATTCAATCCATGCTCAAATAGATGAGCATGGGTGGTTACTGTTGGAAATTTGACTATACTAGTTTATATGACTCTATTTAGTGTTGTCATTATGGCAACAAAGTCATATGAAGTTTTGGAGTCAGCACACATTATCAGAAGATCAGAAATTGGCTAAGTACAGAAGACTAGACAGTTAACAGAGTACCAGAAGAACAGAGCATCAGTGCATGTGCATACGACCAAGTTAGGGCATTTTCCTTTGAAGATAAGATTTTAAGTATGTATTCATGCTAAGTCTAAGAGAGTGTGATTAGATCTGCAAGTATGAAGAAGTTATAGCAAGATGAAGTGACTGAGACAGTAAAGGGCAGAACATGACAAAGCAAGGAACAAACTGTTATAGTTTTGATTAGCGTGTGTTCATTTGTTATTCAAATGATATGTGCCTTGGAAGATAAGCTTATGAGTATGTGTACATGCTAATTATAAGAGAGCATGATCAGATTTGCAAGTATGAAGAAGATACAGCCAGTTGAAGAGGTACAACCAGTGAATGCTAGAATAGGACAGAGATAATGGAAAGAGCCGACAGAGATTGTTTTGGTACAAAATTTGCACATATCCTCAGGACTTGTGTCCTTGGATTATTTATTTTTGGTGTTCTAATCATGTGTGGTTAAAGGCACATGAATTTATTTATCCGGAGCAAGAAGTTAGACCTAATTTGGTGGAGCGGACTATGTGAAGAGACGCGTCTATTCGGTTTGAGTAAAGTAGTTGTAATTAATATTGCACTGACTTAATAAAGGGTTGCATGCTTATTTAAGTGATCAATATAGATGGTAAATTTTTTCCTAAAGCTGACATGTTTGTGTCCCTTGAGGAAGTACTTATAGAAGGTCATTTGTGATCAGAGAAGTTGCGAAAGCTAGAGATAAGAAAAGCAGAGCAGAGTGTTAAAACATCAAAGCTATATCTATCATATGTTGATGATATAGATATTAAAGTAGAAGATTTCAAAGTGTAGTTAATATTTTTATATTTCTTTACAAGATATTAAAGCATCAACACACAAAAGGAACTTATCAGACAAGCAGTGTCACAGCAGCAATTCACCTTGCAGATACTGTGTATATCAAAGATCCAGAAGGTTGTAGCCTTCACCATTTGAGCAGTGTGCTTTTGGATAGTGAGTCCTTGGATAGTGATTCCACCACCCCTAATAGGGTTATTGTAAAAGATTCCTAATAGGGTTCAACCCTTAACAAGGTCACTCTACTTCATGTATTGTAAAGACAACTCCTAACAGGGTTAAGGATCTTCTAATAAAGGATCATAAGAAACTAGTACAAAATATTTGTGGGTACTAATTCCCACCGGGGTTTTCACCTGCATTGGGTTTCCCCATAATCATATTTTGTGTTATGAGTTGTGTATGTTTATCTTACTTTCATTGATATTTAGTTCAGTACTTAAGCATTAACGTTAAGATTCAAGATAAGAAGAAAAAGTTTTAATTGATAGATAACTGATTCACCCCCCTCCCCTCTCAGTGATCCTAATCCTAAAAATTGGTATTAGAGCTCTAGTCCTTAGAAAATAAGTTTAACCACTTGAGGAGATCATGGAAAAGGTAGAAATGAAACACCTGAAAAAGAATCTTGAAGCAGCCCTTGAAGAACTTGACACATCTGAAAAAGAAAATGAAGATCTTAAACTAAAAGTTAATGGCATGCAAATACTTATCAAGAAACTGAAAAAAGAATTAAGGAATTGTTCTTCAAAGGATTTGGGAGAAGTAGTCAAAAAGTTGAATGAAGAAAATTCTTCTCTGAAGGATCAAATTGAAGAATTAGATGAAAAGCTATGTAACAATCAAGATGCCTATGATGATCAAGTCAAAGTAAACAAGCAGTTAGATGAAGAACTGAGACAAGCAAGCATGGAAATCTTGTAACTAAGAAACAACAAAGATAAGATGGAATCTGAATTAATTGTAGCAAAGAATCATATTGACAAGTTACACACAAGCAAGGATCTGATAGAATCACAATTGCATGCTCAAAAGGTTAAAGGAGATACCAATGGTATAGGATACAATGAAGCACAAATTTAGATTGATGCCATGCGAGAAAGAATGAAAGCACCAAAGGACATCACAGATACTAAGGAGATTGGAAATCAGACTAAAGATAATGTTGAACCACCTAAGGATGAATGCAAGCTAGTTGAATGTAC
Source organism: Thuja plicata (assembly GCA_018584345.1). Taxonomy (NCBI): domain Eukaryota; kingdom Viridiplantae; phylum Streptophyta; class Pinopsida; order Cupressales; family Cupressaceae; genus Thuja; species Thuja plicata. Next base: position 517,499 of record MU227450.1, read on the forward strand.
TTGTTATGCCTGTAACAAGCATAGACATATTGTAAGGAATTGTAAAGAGGTAAGACCCTTCAATGGTTACTGTTATTCATGCAATAAATTTGGTCATAGAGTTATGAATTGTAAAAGAAGTTAGAAGAACAAGAATCAGAATACTCAAAGAAATTAGAATCAACAAAAACAAAGAAGTTATCCTCAGCAAAATGTTAGAAACCCTTAGAACATTACATGTCAGATATGTAATTACAATGGACATACAGCCAAGCAGTACAACATGATGAATAATAACATCAAACCTCCTATCATTTGTCACTCATGTGGAAAAGTTGGACACATCTCTAAGCATTGTAGATCTAGAGCACAGAGATAGGAAAGCCCTAAAAAGTTAGAAGATTCATTATGGGATGAGGCAGGAGAATTTTTTTTTGTGAAAGCTACAGAAGATATGAACAAGATATGGGTTGAAGTAAAGAAGGATAATGAAGAGAACAAGGTAGTAGATGCATCCTTAGTGGACGCACCTTCTACTTCTGAATAGTTGACCCTCATGGTCTTAGGGGGAGCTATTCTAGCTCTGAACCCCTACGTGGCTAGTATACTCACCATTTGAGTATACGCCTTGGATTACAATTGTTTGGTGACATTATGGTGCTGTATGGAAGAGCACACGATCTAAATTGTCATCAAGAACAAGAATGGAAATTACAGTTGCTTCCTGTGTCTACGCGATAAGTATTAATGGCAAAAATCTACTTTGCAATCACCAATCCTCACTTATGGTTAGAATAAATGATTGGAGATCATAGAAGCCCTAGCAGTTGTATTACTAATGCATTACAATTGTTCTCATCAGTGAAGAAAGGAGATTGATAATCGTTATTTGTTAAGCAAAGTAATTCAAGTTTGAAACAAAGCCCAAGCACGAACATGTAGTTTTGGAAATTAGTTGAAAACTTACTTAGAAATTGAGTAAGTGGTTGGATAATAAAAGGAGCACTTGCAGTCGAGAAGCAAAGCATCACAATTACATTATTCAATAGAGATTGATATCAAGAAATTCTTTGAAACATATTGAAAGTGTTTTATCAGTATGCTTCAGCGCATAAATTTCATGAAGCAGAATTGGTCAAAATCTTGTTGAGCAGTGTTCTATGTGAGAGTATCAGTATAGCCATTGGAGATATTTTTTTTGGAACCACCTGATGTTATCCTTGGAAGCGCATACTTATTATTGATCATCTAAGTGTGAATACAACAAAAGAGTGTTCACGTAAGAGCATAATTGATTGAAGATACAATTTGAAATATCATGCGAAGAAGCAGATAAAACTATTATGACAGGTCCACAGGATTCTATGCCCATGGCCAAGGACATTGAGGATACATTCATGGTTGATAATGTTGAAGTATCAATGGAAACAATGAATATTGATCTAGACAAGTTTGAAGAAACATTTGTGAGTACTCAAGAGGCTGAGAGTCTTTATATCAACAAGAAGATATATTGATTTTAGATATCATAGAAAAGGAAGTAGAAAAGAGAAGACTGAAGTGATGGACAATTCATCATCATTGTTGTCAAGTTTGACACTCATAACAGACTTAGACTCATGGGGAGTAAATAAGTAAGGGGGAGTATATAATCTGAAGGAGTCATGAAAAATAAATCAGTTATTCTAGAAGAGAAGTATACGAAGAAGAGGCTCAGTGAATTGGTTAGCAAATTTACACTTGATCTTAGTTCACTCAAGGTTGGTCAAGCATCCTTGAAAGAGTTTGCAGAAAAAGGGAGAGAAGATAATATCAAAGGGGGAGTAAATTAATGTATCGAATATGGAGTATGTCATATGATCAAGGTCCTAGCATAGACTTGGAGAAGATGGAGAAGCTACAATATGCATTATGCGCCCATCTACATATTATTGCATTTTGGGAGAAAGAGATCCAGAAGTTGCAGATTGCACATCCATATGTGTATGCTGAGTAAGTAAATAGAAGTGTTTTTGAGAACCTTTGTCATTAATCTCAAAGGGGGAGTAGAGTATGAAGAATATGGAGTCTAGTATACGATAAGAGGGAGATATAAGATAGAGAGTTTTTGTATAAGAGTACAGATAGTAACTTCGCCATATTCCTTTGTTGCCATTAATGACAAAGGGGGAGATTGTTGGAAAGTTGACTATACTAGTTTATATGACTCTATTTAGTGTTTTCATTATGGAAACAAAGTCATATGAAGTTTTGGAGTCAAGACACATTATCAGAAGATCAAAAATTGGCTAAGTACAAAAGACTGGACAGTCAGCAGAGTACCATAAGAACAGAGCATCAGTGCACGTGCATACGACCGAGTTAGGGCATGTGCCTTTGATGATAATCTTTTAGGTATTTATTCATTCTAATTCTAAGAGATCATGATCAGCTCTTCAATTATGAAGAAGTTATAGCAAGATGAAGTGACTGAGACAGTAAAGGGTAGAATAGGACAAAGCAAGGAACAAACTGTTATAGTTTTGATTAGCGTGTGTTCATCTATTATTAAAATGCTATGTGCCTTATAAGATACACTTATGAGTATGTGTACATGCTAATTCTAAGAGAGCATGATCATATTCGCAAGTATGAAGAAGATACAACCAGTTGAAGAGGTACAGCCAGTGAATGCCAGAATAGGACAAAGATCATGGAAAGAGCCGACAGAGATTGTTTTGGTACAGAAGTTGCACATATCCTCAAGACTTGAATCCTTGTATTAGTTATTTTTAGTGATCTAATCATGTGTGGTTAAAGGCACATGACTTGATTCATCCAGAGCAAGAAGTTAGAGCTAATTTGGTGGAGCGGATTGTGTGAAGAGACATGTCTGTTCAGTTTGAGTAAAGCAGTTGTAATTAATGTTGCACCGACTTAATGAAGGGTTGCATGCTTATTTAAGTGATCAAGATAGATGGTAAAAGGTTTCCTAAAGCTGACATGTTCGTGTCCCTTGAGGAAGTACTTATAGAAGGTCATTTGTGATCAGAGAAGTTGCAAAAGCTAGAGATAAGAAAAGCAGAGCAGAGTGTTAAAACAACAAAGCTATGTCTGTCATATGTTGATGATATAGATATCGAAGTAGAATATTTTAGAGTGTAGTTAATATTTTTATAGTTCTGTACAAGATATTAAAGCATCAACACACAAAAGGAACTGATCAGACAAGCAGTGTCACCGCAGCAGTTCACCTTGCAGATACAGTGTGTATCAAAGATCCAGAAGGTTGTAGCCTTCACCATTTGAGCAGTGTGCTCTTGGACATTGAGTCCTTGGATAGTGAGTCCACCACCCCTAACAGGGTTATTGTAAAAGACTACTAACAGGGTCTGACCCTTAACAAGGTCAATGTACTTCATGTATTGTAAAGACAACTCCTAACAGGGTTAAGGATCTTCTAATAAAGGATCATAAGAAACTAGTACAAAATATTTGTGGGTACTAATTCGCATCAGGATTTTCACCTACATTGGGTTTCTCCGTAATCATATTTGGTGTTATGAGTTGTGTATGTTTATCTTACTTGCATTGATATTCAGTTCAATACTTAAGCATCAAATTTAAGATTCAAGATAAGAAGAAAAAGTATTAATTGATAGATCACTGATTCACCCCCCCTCTCAACGATCCTAATCCTAACAGTTACAACAGTCCATTTTCTCATTGAGAAACTTTTGAAAGTTGCTAGCAACTTTTGAGCATTTCTTTCTCTTTGACTAAATTGGTCAACTCGATTCACTTTGACCCATCCTAGGACACTAGTTAGGACACATAGGAACCTAGAGGAGAACATATCCCCTATTTGCTCAAAATTAGCAACTTTTACATTTTTAGACCAATGTGACAACATTTTCACCTTGGAGCAAATTGTGCTCTTACAAACATAAATGAGTTAGTTAGGATCCAAAACTTATGGATCTTATTACGAACATAACAAAGACCCCTAAACAACCCTAAACACCAAATAATCACACTTCAAACCAAAATGGGAGGTGCTATGCACCATACTCCCCTGGGACAAAGAACTCAAGTCCCTTGAGTTAGGAGGTCTTCAATGGTGACTCCATGCTTCAGTGTATCTACTTCAGTCATCCAAGTGGCTTTAGAATCAGGTAGTCCTTGACACTTCACAAGATACTCCTTTCAAGTACCTTTCTTGGTTTTTTTTATCACCTTGGAGTCCAATACACTGTCCAACTGCAAAGGCTGAGGGGTAGGCGAATCTGTGACCCAATCTTCTTCTCCCAAGTCTGAAAGAGTTTGCTGACTAGTGTCTGAGGGTAAACCCTTATAGGGATATAGATCACACACATTGAAAATGGGTGAGATGCCCAAATCAGGAGGCAACTCCACCTCATATGCATTTTTACCATATTTGTGCAATATCTTTAATGGTCCTATCTTCTTTATTAGTAGCTTGGTTGGCTTACCTTTAGGAAATGTATCCTTCCTAAGGTAAGAAAGCACCGGATCCCCCACCTATAATTTCAAATCCATCATTTTCTTATCTTCCTTGGCCTTGTACTTGTCAACTTGCTGTTGTAAAGTCTTCTTGACTTGGTCATGTAGCTCTTTCATCTGCTCTGCAAAGGATTCTTCTTGTGCACTCCTTCTATCCTGTAAACTGAGATGCCTCAACTCCAAGTTCCCTCTAGGATTATCCCCATCAAATATCTCAAACAGGCTCTTACCAGTGCTCCTATTAATGGAGTCATTATAGGCATATTCTTCCCGTCCTATAATGTGATCCCATGACTATCCATGTTGCTTAGTCAAGCATCTTAATAGGTTGCCTAAAGACCTATTGACAACCTTAGTTTTCCCATCTGACTGAGGATGATAGGATGAAGAGAAAGACAATTTTGTCCCTAACATCTTCCAAAGGGTCCTCCAAAAGTGGCCCACAAACTTACTGTCCCTATCACTTACTATGTTCAGTGGCAATCCATGGATTCTCACTATGTCTTTGAAGAATAGACCTGCAATATGTGAACCATCATTGGTTTTTCTACAAGGAATGAAGTGTGCCATCTTGCTAAACTTGTCCACCACTACAAACACACTGTCATGTCCTCTTGGTGTCTTAGGAAGTTCCAAAATAAAGTCCATACTCAAGGACTCCCAAGGTCTCTAAGGTATGGATAGGGGCTGATACAATCCAATGTTGATACTTTGTCCTTTGGCTCTCTAACATATTTGACATTTCTCCACAAACTTCCTGATATTTGATTGTTGTTTAGGCCAATAGTAATGCCTGTTAAGTTTCTCAAGTGTCTTGTCCACTCTAAAGTGGCCTCCCAAGCTGCCTTGGCATTTTTCCTTGACTATGTTCTCCCTCATTGAGCATTGTGGTATACACAACAAGTTTCCCTTGAACAATAGTCCTTCCTGCAACACATTATCAGTGAACTCTACTTTAAAACCTTGTTGTAACTTCTCACATTATTCATAAACATCCTTGAAATATCTATCTTCGTGGTAGAGATCTTTAAGGTCACTCATCCCTACCCTCTGCAACTGTATCTCCTAAATAGTTAATACTCTTCTACTCAGAGCATCTACAACTTTGTTGCTAAAAGCTTTCTTATGTTTTATGACAAAGGTATATGCTTGCAAAGATTCTACCTATTTTAGGTGCCTTTGGTTCAACTTCTCTTGCCCATTCAAGAAGCTAAGGGCATGATTATCTGTATAGACCATAAATTCCCTTGGTAGGAGATAATGTCTCCACTTTTTGAGTGCTTTCACCATTTCCTATAACTCTAAATCATAGGTGGAGTACTTTTGTTTGGCCTCATTCAACTTCTCTGAGAAAAATGCCACAAGATGTCCCTCTTGACTCAACACTGCTCTAATGGCTAGTTTACTAGCATCACACTCCACCACAAACAACTGATTGAAGTTGGGGAACCTAAGAGTAGGTAGTTGTGCCATCCTTTTCTTCAACATTTCAAAACCCTTATCTATTTCTTCTATCTATTTGAACTTGTTATGCACTGCATACCCGTCCCTAAATTTTGTTAGCAAAATGTTGAGTCCCCCTTTTTCTTTTGGTTCTTCCTTTGTTTCTTTTTGGCCTTCTTTTGTTTTCTCCAGTCTTTGCCTCCACGTGGCTGTTGTGGTCATTTCCTTTTGGTTTTCCACACTCCGGGACCTGGTCCCCGAGTGTCTTGGTTTTTTGTGTTAGCTGAATTTCAGACCCTGGGATTCTTGTGCCTTTACTTCCTCTTTAGTTGGAGGGTGTGGTTGCGTGGGATTCCCGGTCCTGGAGTCCAGAGGTTTGCCTTTTTCTTAGGATTTTCAGAAGGGAATGGTGCATTTTAACCTAAAGGGTATAAATTAAACTTCACTTGTCATTGTTACACTTACCACAAACAATTTACCCTCGGAGTGAATTAAGAGTGAATTGTGCATTTAACAGCGAGCTAAGTGCGATTTGCTTCGAGCGATTAACATTGATTTGGAATTCAAACCTGTGCATGTTCAAGATATCCTTCAAGGTTCTTGGTGTGTTTGTGGTTTTGAAGAGATGTTCATTTGCAGAGCACCTCTTGTGCCCTTCCTTTCACATCTCTAGTTTTAGGTAGGTCCGCTTCTAGCCCTTCTCTTTCCTTTCTTTTGGTTTGCGTTTTGTTCTTTTGTTTTTTTTGGGCTTTTCTTCCTTCATTTTCTAGTCTTTGTCATCTCCTCCCATCCATGGGATGGCTCTGCAAGAGGGTTGTCCTCCCTCTGTGCAGTTGTGCATTAGTTTAAGATAGTGTTGAGTAGTGTAAATGACTGTAAATCTTTGTAAATTTGTGAGTAGCGGTTTGTAGGTTAGTTTCAATTTGTTTGCACCTATGTAAAGTGTTGTTCTTAGGCCTCCTGTTAATAATGTTCATAGCGTGTTGTCCTGTATATTCATTTGTAAATTCATGTTCATGGTCTATACATTCCTTTGAGTCCTACCTATCCTGTGATGAGCTCATCATTCCCTTTGCATCATTTAACCAAATTTGAGCTCGCCCGCCTAGTGTTTGGTGGACTTGACCTCATCACTTCGCCTATTCAAGTTGTGACCTTTCTCTCTCCTTTGTCACTTCAACACTGATGGCAGGATTAATTCCCCATGCACAAGTGTTTAAAACCATCCCAAGTGGTATTCACTCCATTCGTATTGAGACAACCATCACAATAAATTCCATTACTCTGTTTATTGCATGACCACGTGACAGCCCACATCAGCCCATCATGATGAATTGCCAGGTCATTCCAATAACGGTCAATTTTTCTAGACTCTGGGTTTCCCATAATCCCATAGCCTTCATCCCATTTGTCACATGAACCAGAATCCCCTGGACCCCCAAGTGTTGATCAAATTCAAAGTAAGTAATTTTGTTTATTGCATTTCTGGGATTTGATATCAACTAATGTCTTCTTGAGGACAAGTGAGAAATGGTGATGAAATCTCTGGAACCTGAGAGTTTATTATATTTGATTATTTGTATTAACAGTTGTCTAGTCTTGCAGGCTACCAACAACTCATCAAGCAACATGTCTAAGTTATCTTCCCCTCCCAGAAGTTTGAAGCTCTCGTCCACCTCAACAAGGGTGGCCACCAAGACAAGGGTCGAGAAAGCACTGGAGAAGCTCCCTCTCACTGCAAAATATCTGAGGGATGGTGTCATCATGAGATCCAAGGTGGATTCAAAATTACAACTGATCACCAACACAAAGGTCAGACCGTGGGCCGAATTGCAGGGCCTGGTCAGGACAATGTTCACTCAATGTTCTGCCAAAGACAGTATGACAAAGAATGTGGCCGCCTCCAGCATAATCAAAGCCGCTTACCTCCCTTGCTTTGTGCAGTCCTCGGAGCTGATTCTCACCCTGGCAGAACACTACAACACAACCATTTGGGTTGTTTTACTTGTTGCTTCCCTTACAACGGGCTACCCAACGCCCCTAGTGTCTCTCAACGCTGCTACTTTTGCTTCGGGACTGGGTATCCCCCAATTCGCTAATTCTATTGTCATCTCCCAGGTCATGTTGCTATAGGAGTTCAACAAATTCCAACCGGCCGCCTGACATCACCTTAACACCCATTGGTTGAAGATGCCAAAGAAGGACTATAGGAAAATGAAATTGAAGATCCCCCACACGGACTTCAAAGAGAGCATACAAGCGGGGATCATCTTCCTATGCTGGGTCTTTGGGGAACCGCATGCTTGAGATTTTTTCAGCTTGGATGTACTACTTCCTATACAACATCACCACCAATGAGAAAAATTTTGATTGGGCAATTATTATTGCCAATCATGTGGACTACTAGCTGAACAAGGTCAACAATACTTCAAAGTTCCACATGACTTCGTTTGTTCTATAGGCACTAGCACAACAGAGACCCAGAATCTGGGGTTTGCAGATAGTGGGCATCCTTAGGACATGGCCCGACCAGAGTGCTCCTTGGGATCATTTTCCCTACATTCAATGGGAATCCAACTTCCCCAATTTTTGCCAGGTAAATGATACCTTTGTTTACTATAACATTTTGATACCCACTTGGGATGCTGGTTACCGAAAGTCAAAGGAGGCCATGGCCTTGGTCAGTTCTTATGGCCATTATTTTATTCAATTTTAGCAACATTCATACATTTGGGTGACCGAGTTCTTCGGCAAGCCCTACCTATTGCCCAAACACTGTGGGGATAGGATTATTTTGATTGAGTACTACAGGCAGATCCTGGAGGTCCATACATATTATGGCCTCAAAAAGGTTACCACCATCCCCTTCTTGATCACTTGCAGGAATTATACTTGCAGCCTTGCAACTGCTAAAGAAGCTGACAATGAATTAAAAAGTCTGGGGCTGGCAGAATTATTCTTGGCATGAAATAATTTTGATCTGCTAGGAAAAATAAATGCATCATTACCCTGGGTGTCAGTGCCTCATGAGCCTCACATTGAGGATTTTTTGGAAAATTACCAAGATGACTTCGAGGTCCGTAGTCGACATTATGAGAGGATGACCAAAGGAATGATGAAGCGCATGGGTCTCTGGAACTTCCAAAAAGACTTTGCAGATACTGGGCCTGTGGAGGAACCAAAGTATAAATCAAAAGGGATTGAAAAGATGGCTCTCCCTCTGGTGGATTGAGACACCCCAAAAGTTTTGACAATAGAGGATATCACCAAAGATGTGGTGAAGCGTAGTCATGAATATTTTTCACGGGTTTGCAAAAAGAGCACCCGTCGAGATGGCCCAGTTTTGTGGGGATCCGCTTTGGACTCTGGAATGACAGGGCAAAGCAGAGATAATGGGAAATCAAAAGAGAACACCTTGGCCCCTGTCCCATCCTCGGTTCCAACCCCTTTAATGGAACAACTTCATGCCCAGCTTGAGTCATCTCGACAGCTGGGCAAAACAATTAGTGTCAAACTTTGTCTTGGTCTCACGGTCGCTCTGATGGGATCTGCCCTTCATGCAGGCTCCCCTTCACTTGCAACACTCATGAGCTAGGCAGTGGAGATGAAGGATGAGGGTATGGATATTTTGGATGCTGAGACCCCACTACAAATAAGAAAAAGGAAACATAGAGTGGATAATCCTCCACCGAGCACAGATGCAAGCCCCGAAACATCGAGCAATATTCCTATGGAGCTTATCCCTTCCTCCCCCAAACTAGAAGATCATCTAGAGCCCTCCCCTCCCCATGAAAGTTTTGATGACATCTTCCAGACCGACGACCTTGTGAATTTGCAAGAAGATGTGGAGAGGGCGGTAGAGGAGATTGCCGCACATGAGGCAGAGAATGTCCTAGGGGAGGGTGAAAGACAAGAAAAAGAAGTTTCCCTAGAAGAAGAGACTCAAGAGTAGGAACAGGAAACCACACCAAGTGTGGAAGAAACACCAGTCTCGAGGAGCGAGACAGGAGAGAGACAAATACAAGATGAGCAACCGACTATGGCTGGGGAAACTGAACCTTCAGGAATAATCGTACCCCCATTCGTTACACTCCAAACACCTCTTGACACCCTGGGTGACCCATTACCCTAGGATACAACATTTGGAAAGGTGGTCTCTGTAGCACAATAGTCAGACACAGGTCAGACACCTTTGCCCCCTCCAGAAAATAGGCCCTCAGAGGAGAATGTATCGACAAAGAATGTTGAAAGAATGCAACAACAGTAGGATGTGGGGGAGAACCCTAGAAATATGGACACAGATACCACTAATGTGGGAGAATTAGGAAACCCTGGGGATAAATAAAAATATTCCAAAGAGACCACTGATTTTGGGGAAGCACAACAAACTCTTGAAGAGGACCCAAGTATCCAAGACCTAGCAATAAGATCACCCCCGCCACCACAATGGCTGATAGAATCCAGGAAGATAAAGGCCCCGATGGAAGTGAGAGCCCCTCTCTCTCTAGCCAAGATGATGGGCCAAAACCAAGAGACCTAGAAGCCTAAGAAGGCCCAGACCCTCCATACCATCCAGACTGGTCTGGGAGGAAATACTGTCGCGGTGGTCGCGACACCTCCCCCAAAAAAAGAAGAGGCAGCGGTAAGAGCTGAAGAATACAATATCATAAAGGTCCCTCTGGGGAGGAGGGAAAAACAGGGAGAGTTGGACCTATTGAGAGAAGCAAGCTAGGCAATTGAGGCCTAATATGATAAGCAAGCCCAGAAACTAAAGGAGGCAAAAGAGACAAATGACAATCTCCTCGGGCTCCTTGTAGAATTGACACAACAATTAACTGTGATTCCTCTGGAGGCCTCCACATCTGGAACACCGCTCCTGCAGGGTGATATTAACGTGCTAAGAACGATGAAGAAGAAAGTGTAGGCAATAGATGATTGGGTGGCTGAGTAGGTAGGAGCCGTAATGCATTTCCTGACAGCCACACTCCTGAACCTCCACCAGACTAGTAACATCACGGGCCAAGTAAACAACGTTGTTTCCTAGTGGGAGGGGGAGATATAAAAGTATGAAGAATGGAAAAGCGAGTTGGAAGAGATAATGAATTTCAGGGAAGAGGTCGTCACAGAGACGAGAATTTTGGGAGATGAAGATTTCAGGTACCTCCGGGCCCAACACTCTAGACTTGGTCTTAAAGTTGAGACATGCAAGCAACTGGTAGCATCCTTGAAGGGTGAAGTCTCAACGATTCAAAATTATTTAAATTCATATGCGACATTTTTCATAAGGGTTTTGATAATCGATCCCTTTAGAACTGAGACATGTGCTTCGATGGATTTTGTTGTGAGTAAGTTTGATGAAGTAATTGAGACATGATTTTGGACCCCCAGTGATTTTGATGGAACGAAGATGTTGTGTCTCACTCGTATGGTGCTCTGGGCCCATGATGCAGTGAAGATGGCTTTAGAATTCAAAGAGGGTGCCTGGGATGTGGCCAATTAGTTGGAGGTAGCCAACGATCGTCAGGATTGTATAAAAGAGATAGACAAAGAGGGAATTATCCATGTTTTGGAGACATTATGAAAATGTAAAGAACAATAAAGTCTTCCAGTCTCTGGATATTTCCACCAGCAGGGAAATTTTTTAAAGAGGTGTTATTCTTTGGGAGTAAGCTCCCAGACTCTGGAATTCTGGGTCCCAGTTTTGTATTCTTTTGCAACAATCTATGTCAAGGTTCCCTAGAGCTGATTGATCATTGTCAAAAATTAATAAGGGTCAAAATGCAGGTGATCCAGATAATGACAGGTCAGGTAGATGGGATGGTTCTGACAGATGTCTTCTTATTCCGCCAAGGCGTCGCTCCCGCATTTACTACCTGACGCGCATCAAAGATAGGGAGTCACAATCAACATTAATGAGGCGTATGGCCTAAGTTACTAGAATAAGCAAGTTTCTTCTATAAGTACCACGACCCTCTTCTCTAGGACAATTATTCTAGATTTCTCCCCTTTCTTCTTCTTCTATCTTGTAAGAGCTCTGTACATCTTGAGATGATTGTAAGTGGTGCAGGTAGTACCAACCACATATATTGTATTTTATTAGCAAGTGTATAGGTAGATTAGGTCAAGTTTGTGTATAAATAATAAGATTGATGCCTTAACAAGGGTTGACAAAATTGATGATTTCTCTGCCTGATAGCAATAGCAAATAGTAGTTAGAAGTTTACTTTCAGTCTGTAGCTTAAAGCTCCCCTGGAGCCATGAGTGTACCCGCCAGTGATGCTGGAATCATTTCAAGTTAATGAAAGAAGGAAGAACAACTTGTGGCCTTATGTTGTTTGTTGTTCTGATCTCTGAAGTTAATGAACATCTTTCATGCTGTATGTCTTCTTATGTCCTTTTCTCTGGTGTTTTGTTTTTAGTTAAATAATCTTATCTCCCTTTGCTACTGGATGTGTATGAATCACTAATTCTTTGTGTATCCACTATTTAGTTTTATTTTATTGCATTGGAGCATTATTGATGTTTGAATGTGTATTGCATGACTATAAGTAGAAATATACTCTAACCCTGGTCTATCTTTTGTGATTTCTTTGGTAAATCTAAGATGCTTGCATGAAACCTCACCCCCTTTTGAAATCCCCAGAAAAGATGAGTAAAAACCAGCTATCCCCTTGAACAATAGTCACTTGCCCAACTTAGCTCCCCCGCACCATTGAGACCCGACTACTAGGTGATTGGAGGTTAGGAGGATTCATTCTCTGATAAACCTCTACAGGCGAAGTTGGCCAGAACTCCGGTACCCGGTGACAACTTATACCTTGTTGGCAGGGCCGGTCACAAAGTCCCGTCAACAAAACTGACATTTGATTCCTCCTTTAATGGTGTTTAGTATTGGTGCACATACATGGCTAAAGTTTCTCACAAACTTCCTATAATAAGAGGCTAATCCATGAAAACTCCTAACATCTCCTATGGATCTAGGTGTTGGCCATTCCAATATAGACTTGACCTTATCAAGATCCATCTTCATACATCCATTAGAAACAACAAATCCAAGGTATACTAATTCAGTTTTTAAAAACTCACATTTTTATTGGTTGACCATCCACTTCTCTTGGTGTAGCCTCCTCAAAACAATTTCCAAGTTCTTCATGTGTTCCTCCTTAGACCTGCTAAAGATCAACATTTCATCAAGGTAAACAATTACAAATTTAGCTATAAAGTCTGCTAGCACTTCATTCATGAGCCTCATAAATGTGCTAGGTGCATTTGTTAGGCCAAAGGGAATTACAAGCCACTCATACAACCCTTCATTTGTCTTGAAGGCTGTCTTCCAGTCATCACAAAGCCTAACTCTGATTTGATGGTACCCTGACTTCAAATCCACCTTGGAGAAATAACAAGAACCCCCCAAATTGTCCAACAAATCCTCAATCCGGGGCATGGGAAATCTATATCTGATTGTAATCTTGTTAATAGCCCTGGATTCGGTACACATCCTCCATTTTCCATCCTTCTTGGGTGCAAGGACAGTTGGCATAGCACAAGGACTTAAACTCTTCCTTATAAGCCCTTTCTCTAACAAATCTTGAATTTATTTAGCAATCTCTGCATTCTGACTGGGAGTCATTTTATATGCTACCTTATTAGGTAGATTAGCTCCTGGTATGAGATCTATCTGATGAATCACATCCCTCATGGGTGGAAATTCACTAGGCAATCCATAATCCACTATCTCATGGTATTTCTCCAACAATGCTTGTACCTCTTGTGGCATATTGTCTCTCTCCTTAGTCTCTTCTTTTGGTTTCACTATCACTGCACAACAGACCCCTCTTTCCTTCTTCATAACCTTAAGGAACTCCTTTCCACTCAAAAGCATAACACTAGTCCCCACATGCTTCTCTTCATTAGGTTCTTGCAAAGGATCCATTTGAAACTTCTTCCCTTGTTTAGTAATCACATAGTTGTTCTTTTCACCATCATGTATGACCTTCACATCATATTTCCATGGGCATCCTAGAAGGAGATGACATGCATCCATTAGCAATATGTCACTTAACACCTTGTCTTTATATTCCCCTATCTCAAACTCCACCAAAGTTTGTTCATCCACCACTATCTGCTGGCCCTTATTTCGCCATGACACCTTGTAGGGAGTAGTGTGTGGTATCCTTCTAAGCTTTATTTTTTCCACCATCTCTATTGACTCTATGTTCTCTATAGAACCAGAGTCCACTATCACCTTGCAGATCTTCCCATGTGACCTACAAGTAGTTTTAAACAATATCTTCCTCTATGGTGGCTCTGCAACACTAGGAACTTTTAATAAAGTCCTTCTCAACATAAGGTTTTCTCCATCCATTACTGGCCCTACCTTGGAGATTGGTGAGGTGACACTTTGTGTGTCATCTTCTTGTACTAGTTGATTCCTTCTTTCTCCCATGGATGAGGTGGTAGGTTTCTTAGGACATCTGCCCATAGTATGTCCCACTTGGTTGAAGTTATAACATCTACTAGTGAAGAAAGAGTTGGTCCTGCCTTGTGACTGAAACCTACCTCTTGGAGGTCCTCTTCCTCTATATCCTCCTCTCTAAAATGAACCCCTATACTGATTACCCCCATTGTTGTCTGTAGACTGAGTCTATTATGGCCAACTTGGACTTTGACCTCTTCCAAAGTTACCCCTACATCTAAATCCTCTATTGCCTCTACCTCTTTGTTGGAAATCATTCCTTCTCCTAGCCTTCTCTTCTGCTCTCAATGCTAATTGAAAGCATTTGTGCATACTGTCAGGGGCCATCATATTGATCTCATCTTGGATTCCTTGTCTCAATCCATTGTGATACCTTGCTACCTTTTCTACTTCTTCCTCTTGTCTTCTTTCCCTTAGGCTTAACTTGTTGAATTCCTCGGTTTAGGCACTTACTGTCAACTCTTTAAATTGCCTTAAGTTCTGCAAATTTTGATACATTTGTATCTCATAATCAGTTAGCAAGAATTGTGCCCTCAACCTGATTTTCATTCTATCCCAAGAGACTATTTTCTTCTTACTCGTGGTTACCCTATCATCCTGCATCATGTTCCACCATAACAATGCAGATCCCTTGAGTCTAGCCTTGGCATAACTAACTCTCTTCTCCTCTGACACTTCTTTGTAATCAAACTAGTTGTCTATGGCCTCTAGCCAATCCAACAACTCTTCTCCATTCAAACTGTCACTATAGTAAGGAATGTGTTCCATAATATCTTTGTTGATGGATTTAAAGGTATCCAAGAACACCTTCTGATATTTATGCATCTCCAATTCCTTTCCTTTGCTAGTTGTCTCTCCTGTGTGGCTTTCATCCTCTTCATCACTTTCATCTCCCCATTCAGTGACTCTCCTCTTACCCTTTGTCTCTGTAAGATTGCCTTTTGCCAATAGTTATTGGACCAAGTCCACTATGGAATCCTTGCTCATTTCCTTTTGTGACATGTTTTCAACCTCGTGGCTCTCCTCCCCTTTAGACATACACCAAACTTATTGTAGTTCTGGCTCTGATACCACTCTGATGCAAAGGGTCTAGAGTTCTAGTGTTTTCCTTAATCCAAGCTGTTAATCACTTCTTTAAACCATCCAATGGTTTAAAAATCTATGTATCCTTCACCAATATTGTCCTCCTAGACCCTCCCTTAAAATTTCCTCCTAAGTATAGTTGATATGATTAAGAAACAATGCACAAACAATTTCAACTAGTCCAACTAATCCTCCAATTACCTTGTTTTCTCACTAGATTTCCCTCTAGAACCCTAAACCCTTACTTAGGATCTTCCAAGACACCTCTTAGTCCCTAGCCTATTTTCAAAGGACCTTACATGTCCATTCTAGGTGTTTCAAACACTTCTGGCCACTATATTAATCTCTTTGTTGTCACTACTCAAAGATAGGCCTAATTCAATTAGGTCTTTTTTCACTATTTTTAGCCAAATGCTACAAATTCTTCCAAACAACCCTATCTAAGACCATATGAATCTGAAATCTATCAAATAGAACTTCAATAATCCAAAGGTATAGTTCTCCAAGACACCCACAACCCTAATTACTTCCAGGCCCTAGTTTTTAGGCTATCTTTTAGGCCTGTAGACACCTAAAATTGACCAGGTGTATCTCAAGCATTCCAAACTATAAATCTCAGCCAAATGCTTCAAAATATCAATGCAAAACAAATGGATCAAATCAAATGGACATTTATCAAATCAAATGGACAAAATTCAAATCAAATTAAAAGATCAAATAATCATGAAATCAACTAATTAAATTCAAGCCTAAAGGAATTAATCAAATTATAGAATTGATTTTTCAATTGTATAGTTCAAATAAAAAAGGATCAAATCCAACCCAATCACCCTTCCATGGCTAATTTAATTAAATGATGGAGTTATTTAATTCCTAATATATTTGAGACAACCAACCAACTCTCCCTCCATTTGAAAACACCTCAAATCTTTTGACTTAACCAAGCTTTGATCATGATCAACTCACTCTACCCCCTACCCTTGGGAAAATGCTATAAATACAAGCCATTTCCTTTGTGTTTGGGATCCA
>MU227450.1:555162-566914 GCA_018584345.1 Thuja plicata
CATGAACATATCCTCTCCCCTCACCTTTATGGATCTTGGGTGTAAGAGAAATTCATGTGATTCTTCTAGAGTGGCTACCTCCCGAGAGCTTTAGTAGAGCCGGTGAGAGTGGATGCCCAACCGGTAAGAGGCTAAAGCCAAGCCCTTCCAAACCGGTATACAAAAAAATGCTGTTGTGATTAATGTCACAATAGATAGGTGTGAATTTGTTGTGGCAACCAAAATCTCCTCCAGTACCCTAGTGGTGCGTTAAAGTCTCGACATCGTTAAGGTGAAAGCATTGCTTTGAATGGATTGGGAGAGCCCCCTTTATTGGGAAAATGACTTGATCACAACCACCTGAACGGATGACCTTACTACAAACTGTTGTTCTAGTTTTCCAAAAACCCTCTATCTGTTGGCATGGAAGGTCAGAGACCGACTAAGACACCCCACATTCTTACAGCTTTTAGTAGAGATAACAGCCCTTTGGGAAGCAATTCCTTTGGGGTATGAAGCTTGGTATGCCTGAGAAGTGAGTGCATATGTAAGGAGGAGCCCGTGCTTCCAAGATTCTAAGTTATCTGCTAAGAGTAAGCGTAGCTGAGCTTTGGTTCAAGTGGGGATTCAACAGATATTGTCCTGGCTATCCTAGGATTGTAATGTGCTTGTTCTGGTATTACAAACATTCTGTTTAATATGTTTTGCGTGGGTGTATCACTTGAACAATCGAAACTATCATCAAAACACACAAACTGTCAATCTTGAACATGTTCAAAAAAATTTGTAACCTGAACTATCTGTTGAAAAATAACATGATTTCATCTTGGAAAACATAAAACTGGTCTTAACAGTCTGATTCTGTAAATGTACTTTGTTTCAACATTTGCATAGTTTCACGCAAAATTTCCCAATCTTCGCGCGAGTCAGTGAAAATCTTCGCGCGATACAAAATTCTCTGTCGCGTGACATTTGGCAATAGTGCCACTTTTTGTCAGTCATTATTTTTGTCCTCTGGTGTCTTTCTTCACGCGAAGCAAGCATTTCTTCACGCGGCCCGGTGAGAATCTTCGCGCGACATAGCATTTCATCACGCGAAACTGTATCCTTTTGTCTAAAATAGCAAGCTAAAATCTGCCAATCAGTTATTCTTCTGTCAAATCTAGTCTCTGATATGAGTCTATTTTTCTGCCATCTATCTTCACACAGTCTGAAACTTAGTTTCTTGGGTTGAGAACTACGTGAATCTTGCTTAAACTGGTCTTGTCTCATGTACTTTTGATCTCTTTCATCTGTGTCGTCATGCCTTGTGTCACAATAGTCATCTCTTGGCTTGTTTTAGCCTCATCTTAGATGATTTGCACCAAGGATACTTCACCTTTTGGCATGTTTGTGCAATCTTTGAGATAGTTTCAAGTTTGATCCTAGTTCACTTTTCTTGTTCAAAACTTTGTCTATGACTGTCACAACTCGAAGTGACAAAACATTTCCTTCAATCAATCAACATGAATCTGTACTTTCCACACCATTACCGGCTACATCTAGTGAGGAATCATCTCGATCTCCTTCCCTGGTATGATGACCTTCCAATAAACGGTCATTTCCTGTGGATCTTAGTAGGGTTCAAAATCCTTTATTCCAAGAAGACTCAAATTCAGAAAACATTCAATCTTTTCATATCAAATCTTTACACCTTGAATCCTTGCATTCTAGCAAGATGGCAGATCATAACCAATCAGGTGGTGAGGTTAGCGGAACTGACCTCTTTAAAACTTGGGGTAAGTCCCATTCTGAAGACCCCCCTAATGATGTAGAAGTTGAAATAACTCAAGAAGATATTGCAAGAGCTCGTTCTAACAAAGATTTCTATAAAATAATGAGAATTCTACTAGCTGAAGAGAAAGAAAAATATATTCTTGAACTATCCAATCAAGGGGCTAAGTTACCTTCTAATTATGCTGTAAAAACACTTGTTGAGAAAGAGGAAGAAACTGAAAATTCCCACTTGCGAAAAGAAATGCAAACTATGTGAGAGCAACTCTCTCAACTCTTGAAAGAGAAAGATAAACCTATCACACAATTCATGTTGGAAAGCATCTGTCCTTTCCCATTTGATAAAAGTCTTCGCATGCCTCCTTTTCCCAAAGGAGTTGAACTTCCTAAATATGACAAATACTTGGGTACATCTGACCCTCAAGACCATTTGAGGGAATTTGGTGCTCTCTCCATGAAATTCATGCATGACACAACCTATCTTATGCATCTCTTCCCATGTAGCTTGGGAGGATCAGCTATGGAATGGTTTTCTAGACTACCAACTGGCATTATGACCTTTGATGAAATTGCCAATTTATTTCTACAACATTACTCTCACAACATCCAACATCCGGTTCATATTCGAGATCTTTGCAACTTGAAACAAAATCATGGGGAATCCTTCTTGGCATTTCTCCAAAGATGGAGACAACTCTATACGTGATATTCTCACAAGATACCTGAATCTGAAAAGTTGGACATCTTTCTCGATAATCTTCTCCCCAACTTTGGGTATCAAGTACAGCTACAAGGAACTCTAACCTTTGATGACATGATTAAACAAGCTGTAAGAATTGAGACATTTATGATCAAGAAAGGAGAATTGACCTTACCCAAGGAAAATAAACAAGGGTCTTCTTCGTCAAGCAAAGATAAATCCAAATTTCCCAACAAGAACCAAAATGTTGTGAATGATGGTGTTGTAGACAATGTGACTGCTAAGCCTTCTAAGGCTGCCTTTAATCTCACTACCACGATACAAGCGGCCAAAGCCACTGAACAGACTGTGGCAGATCCAAACCAAGCACTTCACGATTTTCTGGACCTAAAACTTGGGCTCCTAGACTAAAGCGAGAATTCACGCCTTTAGGAGAACCTCTCGAGGCAGTTTACAAGACTCTTGTAGACAATAATTTGCTTACTCCATTGGCTAATCCATGACCTTTTGATCCACAACCAAGACCTCATTGGTGGAATGAATCCACTTATTGTGATTTTCACCAAAACAAAGGTCATAACATATCTTCTTGCCAAAAATTGCGGCATACAATCCAGGATCTCATTGATAGTGAAGTCATTGCTGTGGGGAGTCACAACAAAAATTCTGATCACCAAGCTTTCAAAGATCCATTTCCTCCTCATGGAAAAGGTGAATCATCTAAAGGCAAAAATATTGATGCTAAGGTCAACTATAATTACACCAATAATGACAATGTCATTAATATAGTTGAGCCTGTTGACACTAAATACTGTAATGTCCTCATTCTTAAGGGAAAGGAAGGTACGTCTAAGTCCAAAATACCTTTCATTTTGCAAGGACCTGCACCTCAATCTTCTAAACAAGGACAGTCTCAAGTTAGCGCTAATGTTGTTACTCGATCTCGCGCTAAAATCATTCTCAAAGGCCCTGAGCCTTCTATATATACATCAATTCAACCTTCAGATAAAGCTAAGGTTGACTCTATTACTAAGAATCCCAAAGTGGGTTCCTCATCTAATGCTTCCAATTACAACATTCTTGATCAATTGCAACGTACTAATGCTCAGATAACTATTTTTGAGCTCCTTAAAATCTCCCCTGCTCATAGGGAAATCCTGGACAAAGCCCTCACTGAGGCAAATGTCCCAAAAGATCTTGATCTCGACCGGTTTCAATCTATGGTAAGTCACTTGACCTCCCCACATTACTTGTCTTTCTCTGAGGAAGATGACCATTCTTTGAGTCACCCGCATAATAATCCTCTGCACATTGAAGTCATGATTGGTCCCAAGCGTGTTCGTTGTGTTCTCATAGATAATGGTGCTGGCCTAAATATCTGCTCTGCTAGTTTCCTTATTGAGTTAGGCTATGGCGAAGACCACATTGATGCTCACAAAAAGATAACCATTAAAGCCTATGATGAGGAAGAACGTAAATCCAAGGGTTTAGTTGTTTTACTAATTAGAGTTGGTCCTGTTGAACACGATGTTATCTGTCAAGTGTTTGACATCCCTTTGGCATACAACATCCTACTAGGAAGGCCATGGATTCATGAAATGCAAGCTGTCCCTTCAACATACCATCAGTGCATTAAGTTCCCATTCCAAGGCTCTGAGGTGACTATACCTGCTAATACACACTATGATTGCAATGCCCTCACTAAATCTGCTGACATTCTTGTGCCGACCAATAGGGAATCTATTGAAATCCTTGAGGATAAATTAAAAAAATGGAAAAGAACTTGACTCTCAAAGAAACTGATATGGGAGGATATCAGATTGGACCTGTATTATCCATTACATCTCTGCCTTTGTCTTCCCGTTCTTTTGGGAGACCTTCTGAGAACACTAAACCTTCTACAGTTTCTCCTCCAACAAAATATGGTGGTACCTTTGTACAAGCCACAATACCATTAGAAGAAGAAGCTAAAAACAGAGCCATCAAAGCTTGGATCTATAAAGGAGAAGATAATTCTGAACAAAATCCTCCTTATGACATGAAAACTGAGAATTATGGAAAGGGTTTATCTATCATGCAACGTTTTGGCTATAAAGGAGATGGCCCCATAGGTGCGAATCATAAGGGCTTGATTGCACCACTTGAAGCTATTGGTCGCAGAACACGTGACTCTACAGGTATAGGCTTCCAAAAACTCACATTCCAATTGGGAATAAATAAGTTTGTACCTCGAGAAGATAAGAAACCAACATCTGAGGAAACACCTCAAGTTGCAAAACCTGAAGACAACTCTGATGAGGATACTTTTCCTTATCCAATTCCACCAGACCTGGCAGCATTCTTTGTTGAACCAGATAAATTTGTGCCATGCGTCAGTACTGTAGACACTGATAGTGATTATTACACCACTAGCTCCATTGCTCCATTAACTTATGAAGAGTGGAAAGACATATATACTCTGAACCCTAGTCATCAGAGTGATTTATTCATACCACCGAACTTTCAAGAATGGTTTGATCAAGAATTCCAGTCACTTCTCCTTACACAAGATGCAAGTGATGATGCAAACACTACTGAGGTATCCGGGTCCACAGGTACTCATTTAACCATAGCAGAATTTCTAGGTAGAACTCATCCCAACTGGGGACAAAGAGTTGATTTTACTCATGTCCTGGACATGAGACCTAATGATGAAACAAACTCCCATGAATATGAGTTCGATAGCTTATCCTATGCCACTTCTGACAGAGATACAGATACAACAAATGCATATGAAAACCTTCTTGAAGTAGGTGAACGGTCTAGTGTAGGGCCACATGAGTCTGACTCCCTAGGTGTTGACATGTCATCTACTACGATCATTAGGAATCAAAGGAATTTGATTATACCTTTGGAAGAGATTGCTTTGGGTCTCAACTTACTTGTTCATGCCTTTGATGATTATACCGTGAACGCACTTGAACCCGTCGCTCCTCTTTCACTTCGCCATCTTGAGCTTATAGACTAGAACTCTACCTCCCCATCTAATGAAGTCCTTACATTCCAGAATGATTACGCTCTTGCCTTTTACCTACACGCTATCAAACATGTAACGTCTCCTACTAGCGAAGGAAGTGTCAACATGACTAAGGCCGACATCAAGTATCTTAGTCACAAAATAAAAAGAAGAAAAAATAGGCGCTCTGATGGTGAAAACCATGTTGTGGCAGTATCAGAGCCTAAAATAGTCAAAATAAAAGACGTATCCAAAGGTGAAAACCTCTATGAGGCGCCTGAGGATGAGATATTTGATGCGCTCCTGAGTCATTTTCAAGAAAGATCATCTGTTCTTATTGAACCAAATCAACCTATCAACTTGGGTACAGAGGCAGCACCTCAGATTATTCACTTGGCATAATCCCTATCAGAGGCAGAAAGAGAGGAATTCATCACATTCTTCAGAAAGAAAAAGATTAGCTTTGCATGGAAATATTCAGATATGCCTAGATTAGACCCTAATCTAATCATGCATCATCTACCATCACACTAGGTGTTAAGCCTATCAAGCAGAAGCTTCGCAAAATGCATCCACACGTAGATCTACTCGTCAAAGCTGAGTTAGAGAAATTACTTAAAGCAGTGTTTATTAGAGTCATTGATTATGCAAAATGGATCTCTAATATTGTTCTAGTGTCCAAACATGATAAATCTATCAGAGTCTGCACAGACTTCAGAGATCTAAATTTGGCATGTCCTAAGGATGAATTTACATTTCCTAACATCGATATGATCGTAGATATGACAGTTGGGTATGAAATGTACTCATTAATGGATGGTTTCTCTGGTTATAACCAGATAAAGATTGCGCTGAAGGACCAAGAGAAAATAGCTTTCACATGTGCTTGGGGCACCTTCTATTGGAATGTGATGCCCTTCATACTCAAAAATGCTGGAGCTACATATCAGAGAGCAGTTACCACTATATTTCATGATATGATGCATAAAACAATAGAAGATTATGTGGATGACACTTTGGCTAAGAGCATGCACCGAAATAGACATCTTGCTGATCTAGGTCCTATCCTAGATCATATGGAACAATTCAGTCTCAGGCTCAATCCTAAGAAATGTGCATTTGGCGTAACATCTGGTAAGCTACTTGGCTATATCATCTCTTCCAAAGGTATTGAAGTAGATCCTGCAAAAGTCTAAGCTATTCTGGAAATGCCGCCACCTAAAAATATCAGACAAATGAGAGGACTTCAAGGCCGACTGCAGTCTATCCGGTGTTTTATCTCTCAACTAGCGGATAAGTCACAACCATTTACCAAGAATCTGCACAAGGGTGTGACTTATCAGTGGAATAAAGAATGTGATGAAGGGTTCATGCAAATCAAGCAGTATCTTGCCAACTCGCCAATCTTGATGCCTCCCATTCATGGGAAACCACTTATACTTTACATATCTACTACGGATACATCATTGGGTATCCTATTGGCTCAGGAAGACCAGCACAAGAAAGAAAGGGCTATCTATTACATTAGTCAGACTCTGGTCTCCTATGAAACAAAATACTCTACTATAGAGAAGACTTGCCTTGCAGTGGTGTTTGCTTCACAAAAATTGCGACACTATATGTTGGCTCATACTACATGTTTGATTGGTAAAATTAACCCTCTAAAATACTTGCTCAATAAAGCTACCTTCACAGGTAGAGTAGCTAAATGGGTCATGCTTCTCAGTGAGTTTGATATTGAATATGTTTAAAAGAAAGCCATTAAGGGGCAAGTAATAGCAGATCAGTTGGCGGAGGCACCTCTAGTTGATCATCAACCATTACACATTGAATTTCTAGATGAGTCCATATTACTTCTTACACATCGCTCATGGACTATGTTTTTTGATGGTTCATTTACCCAGCAGGGGTTAGGTGCTGGGATCCTATTCATTACACCTCAAAGATACTCATTACCAAAAGCATACAAAATGTTGTTTCCTTGTACAAACAACATTACTGAGTACGAATCTCTCATCAACGGTATGAAGATCACCCTTGAGTGGCACGTGGATGAACTAAATGTTCTTGGAGATTCCCAATTGGTCATCAATCAGGTCAATGATATCTATCAGACAAGAGATGACAAGTTGATACCTTACAAACAGTTGGTTGATGATCTTAAACAGTATTTTACTCACATCACATTTCAATAGGTTTCAAGGGCAGACAATAAAGCAACAGACACCATGGCTACTCTTGCCTCTATGCTGCAAAAGCCTAAAAATGATTTTAGACATGAATTCCTGGTGGAGACGTTACGCTACCCAGCTTATGACTCCCTTGACTCCTAGATGATCTATTCTATCATAGGACATGACTCATCCCGCTACCACCACATATTCTCCTACCTACATGACCAGATCATTCTAGACACTTACTCCCAGAATGAGAAACGTCACCTAATCCATAGTGCTTCACGGTTTGTCATCATTGCTAATGACTTGTATAGACGTGGTCTAGACGATACCCTCCTTAGGTGTTTAGAACCCGATGAGTCCAAACAAGCATTAGTAGAGGTGCATGAAGGCATCTATGGGTCACATTCTAATGGCTTGACATTAGCTCACAAACTTATTAGAGCTGGTTACTACTGGCCAGACATGGAAAAAGAAGCAACGCAGTTTGCTAAGTCCTGCAAACAATGTCAATTACATGGAAACCTGATTCATGCTTCAGCCAAGGAGCTGAGTCCATTCATTACTTTCTGGCCATTTCAACAATGGGCCTTTGATTTAGTGGGTCAGATCTACCCCTCGTCCTCCAATGGACATAAATTTATCATTACAGCTATGGATTATTTTACTAAGTGGGTGGAGGCAGTCCCTCTCACCGTTGCCAGTGGCAGAACAGTAGCAATGTTTATTCTCAATTACATCATTTGCAGGCATGGTGTACCCTCAACGATTATCACAGATAATGGGGGACAATTTAAAAATAAGGATTTGACAGAGCTATGCTCTAAGTTCATAATTACTCAACACTGGTCTTCCATCTATTATCCTCAGGGTAATGGACAAGCAGAAGCTTCCAACAAAACAATCCTTAAGATCCTGCATCGCACAGTACATAAATCTGGATGAGACTGGCATCTCTGGATCAATCCAACTCTTTGGGCATATAGGACAAGTATAAGAACACCAACAGGGGCTACACCCTATGCATTGGTTTACGGAGCAGATGCTATGCTACCTATTGAGGTCGAGATTCCTTCTCTGCAAGTCTCTCTGAAGGGCCTCATTACTGATGAAGACACTAGAATATCTTGGCTACAAGAGCTGGAATTACTTGATGAACATCGCCAAGTGGTGTTCGATCACCTGAGAGCATACCAAAAGAGGATGTCTAAAAGCTATAACAAGAAGGTCTGACCAAGAGACTTCCAAGCAGGTGATCTCGTTCTAAGAGAGAACCCTAAAAATCAGCAACATCGGGTCTAGAAAGGAAAGTTTGAACCTAATTGGGTCGGTCCATATATTTTTACTGCAATGTTTGGGTCTAGTACCTATCAACTCTCTACTACTGAAGGCGAACAACTCAAAGAGCCCATCAACACTCTTCATCTGAAGCGGTTCTATAGCTGAGACATCTTCAGTATGCTCATGTATATACTAAAGTCTTGAAAAAATTCTAAAAATCTGAAAAAGTCCTGAAAAAATGATCATCTTAATGAAAAACTAGCAATAGGCGCTTTGATGTATCTCCAAAAAAATCATATATTCCAAAAATACAAAAAAATACAAAAAATTGAAAAATACAAAAAAAAAAGAGAAAAAGAAAAAAAAAGTGCCATTGATGAAAACCTCGCAAACAGGCGTCATGGTAGCAAAAAAAAAAAAATTTCTACCAAGAAGGTGAAAACCTGGTAAACAGGCGCCTCTTGTTCCACAATGCTATATCCATCGCAGCACCCCTTGGCTTTATGCATTTGCTCTCCCGCATTGTTGCTTTCCTGCTTTCATTTGCTTTCAGTTACCTATCAAGACACCAACTCACATGGATTGAAACTGGTCATACTCTCAGGGCAAACCTCCTAGTCTTGGGGGCATTGTCTTATTATCTTTTGGATCTACTTTGTGACAGTCACCAGTGATTCTCATTGTGTTTGCCTACTGTCACTTAGCTTATACAGAGCTCTCTCTTCTTGAGAATCTCACTCACATCAGTCACCAGTGGTTCTCACTGTGTCTGCCTATTGATGTATAGCTTATACCACGATCACTTCATTTTGAGCATCTCTCTCACATCAGTCACCAGTGGTTCTCACTGTGTCTTCCTACTGTCACTATTCTATTAAGATTTATCACATCCATTACAATTGGAGTTATACTCAAACGCTCTATCTATCGATACTCAATCTTGACAATTCTATGCTTTAGTTTGTACATATCTTTCGGTCACTTTTGTGATACTCTGGTTCCTTTGCGAACCCTCCTGACTTGTCATTGATTCAGCGCCATACGCTTGGGGGCAATCACATCTGGTTTGTCCTCACAACATACGTCAAGTCAGTCATCATTAATTGGGGGCATGGGCCCCCCATTTGATCCAATCTTTGGTTTACACCTGAGTCAGTAATCTTGTCATTTCTCAAGGACAACTCTCTACTGACACAAACTGATGTTTTTCAACACCACCATAAACAATGTTTTTTAACACTATCTTTGGACACATCTATTTTTTTTAACACATATCGGATATCTCAAACATAAACACCTATTGATAACATTCAAACACAATGCATGCACAAGCACAATGGTGTTGTTCAACACCTCATACACATCTACATTCAAAAACTTTAAAACAGGCTGAGCTCTGCTTGAATATTTCTTTGTATGCTATCTATTCTTATTGATTTCATTGACATTTTCTTTATCTACTACTTGTTGGCATAGTCCCGATGATCCGGCAACGTAAAATAAATAGGGTGTATGTGATAAGAGCTCCTGCAATAAGGTGGAACAACCTCACATCCCTCGATCTTGTTTATTTGTACGCCATGGTGAGGTTGGTACTATCTCCTTACTTGTTCTTGCTATGTTTGTTATTGTTTTGCTTGTTATTTGATCCGTTTGTTTACACACGATCGCACTCATGATTATCTTGGATTTGAATGCCTCGATACTGGTGTACTCTTGCAACATTAATTGGAAACAATGTTCAGGTCATCTTGGCTTTTATGCCCTGGTGCTTACGTTCATTTCCTACATTTTATCCGATGATAAGTCATATTCATATCCTTATGGTTGCATTGTGGCACCAGTAAGGGTTGTATCGACTTTGATGTTCCAAAAAATGCTCAATGATGATGATTATACGATGGGTCTCACAACCATGTCCTAGAATTGCACTTTCATATTGTATCTAGCATAGGATTGCATTTTCATTTTAGACTTGCATTGTGGCAGCAATTCAGTGTTTTCTTCTTTGCATTCTCTTGGGTTCATACATAGGGGAGTTCTTCTTTAGATTCTTGGTTTCATCATGACTGCCCAAGTGTTTGATCCTCATTCTCTATCTTCAGCTATATGCTCAATCCATTTTCGTGATCCAAATCAAAATCTAACACTTCTATATAGCCCAAAATCGCATTTTAAATTTTTCGGGACCGATGCGATAGGACGCTTGTGCAGTCACCCTTCTGACATCGCTTTCTCGTCAGAATCTTATCCTACCATCATTTCTAAAATCTTTGATTTTTTTTTTCAAAAGTCAACTTTGGTCAACTCTAGTCAACCCCAGTCAAACTTGGTCAACCCAACCTTGAAATCACTTGAAATTGATTCTGAATCTTCTGAATTCTTCCATAATCTGTTCTGAGTTCTTCTTGATCTTTGACTTAACATCTATCTACGATTTTTTGCTCTTCATCATCATTATGACGTGTCATCTTTCGATTTCACTCCCGAGGGGGCAGGATGATTACATCATTGAATCTATTCCAATAAATCTGATCTGATTTTCAAAAGTCCTCATTGCTAGGGGCATCTCATCACTTGGGGCATATTCAGTTTTTCATACCTCACGGTCAAAACTGGGTGTTCCATGCTTTTCAATCACTTGGGGCATGTTCAATTTTTCGTACCTCACGGTCAAAACTGGGTGTTCCATGCTTTTCAATCACTTGGGGCATGTTTAGTTTTTTGTACCTCATGGTCAAAACTGGGTGTTCCATACTTTTCAATCACTTGGGGCATGTTCAGTTTTTCGTACCTCACGGTCAAAACTGGGTGTTCCATGCTTTTCAATCACTTGGGGCATGTTCA
>MU227450.1:568186-607835 GCA_018584345.1 Thuja plicata
AATTTCTAGAATAATGGCATTTAGCAATCATGTTTAGATTATCTCACATCTTTCATTTCTTAGCATAATCTTGCATTGTATTGCATTCATCATGATAAATTCTTCGTTCTTAGATTGGTCCATGGTTATGAGACTCTCGTTCTGAGAGCAAATTTCAAAAACCCCATCTAGATAGAAGGCAATAGGTCAAATCACGCAGACAGATAAGATGAATAACCTCATATTTAGTCTTGTATGTACCTGGTGAAGAAGGACTATGTTGAAGTGTGTGGTTGATTAACAAGGCCAAAATTAACACATACACATATAGGTCTTCTCTTGAAGATCACCATGTAGGAAAGCACTCTTCACATCCATCTGATACACTAACCAACCCTTCAATGCAACAATAGAAAGTACAAGATGAATGGAATCCATTTTGGAAACTAGAGAAAAGGTCTCAGAATAGTCGATACCTTCAACTTTTGGAAACCCCTTAGCCAATAGACAAGCCTTATACTTATCAACATAACCATTAGCTGCAAATTTGGTATGATGCACCCATTTGTATCAAACCATCTTTCTTCCCTTAGGTTCAGAGGAACCAAATCCCAAGTATTTTTTTTCATCAAAGTAGAATGCTCCTCATCCATAGCACTATCCCATTCTTGTATACCTGAGGCATCCAAAAATTTATGAGGATCAGAAGAGACTGCATGACTCAAGGGTATGTGCACAAAGTTGTGAACCAAAAAGGGGGGTATAAGTGGACATATTTTTCTGAAATTGGGTAAACCTGAACTTGGAATAGACGTTTGAGGGTCATGTACTCAAAATAAGAAGATGTGTAAAAAAGAAAAGCTGTAGTAATCTAAATCTAGTTTCTAAAATACTAATTTTTTTTAAAAATTGATAAGATTAAGAGGGTCAAACCCCATGCACACAAAAACCTATTCCTAATTTTTTCAGAAAAACATAACAAAGCTATTTTTGTGTGTTGTACAAAAGATATAGTTATATTCAGTATTTCTCAAATCCATTTGGTACGATGATAGGTAAAAGTGAGATCTAGAAGTTGTGTATTTTTTTATAATTTTCTGATCAGTATTTTTTTGTGTGATTTTTGAAGTGACCACATCTTGAAAATTTGGTACCTGTTCGTGCGCAAGGCATAACTTGCACCAAAATAATTGAAAGCTAAGAAGACATATGATATTATGGTGAAAATTATAGAGCTACCCTCTTAACAAATTCCAAAGCTGATGAAGATAAAGTTGAGAATTCATCTTACAAGATGAAAAAACATCTAAAAGAACAAAAAAGGAAAGAAAATGAACCTCCAAGCCTTTGGGTCATTTTCCAAGCCTTTTCCCAAGCCATAACCTGATCAGGAATCTAAATTTCAAATTACCCGATTGGGTTCTTTAGAGAAAAAAGTACTTTTTTAACTCGTACATAACCCAATCGGTTTCTAGAGAATAAAATGTATAATTTTCACTTCTTTAAAACCCAATAGAGAAATGAAGAAGTAAAAATTATGCTCTCTCTCTCTCTCTCTCTCTCTCTCTCTCTCTCTCTCTCCTCCTTTATTATTAGTTTTTTAGAACCCGATCAGTTTCTAAGGAATTAGGAGTATTGAGCCTTTAGGTTCTCATAACCTGATCGGGTTCTGAGGAAAGAGGAATGTTGAACCATTAAGTCCTTAGAACCCGATCGGGTTCTGTTGAATTAAGAACATTTATTTCTTCAATGGTCTAAATAAAGTCATTGCAAGTTGTCCCGAGGTCTCACTGCTTCTTTTATGTTGTTTTACACCAGTAACAAACATGTTTGCACTTTATTGCATGTTTTTTCTTTGCAATGATTGAATTGTGTTGTTTATTGGTGTTTTTAATGTTATTTTATCATTGTAAGTTCACATTTCAAGAAAATGATTGATTTGTTCTTATTTTTTGGATTTGATGTTCACATGTTATTCTATGTTCATGATATTATTTGTAGGGTCCATTCAATATGAACAATGGGAAAGAACAAAATAGGAACAATTAAACAACGAGAGACAGAAAAGGAAAGACAAAAAGAGCGCATGAGGAGAATATGACAAGGTACATGATCAAATGCATCAAATGTAAGTGATGAAAATTAAAATGTTAATAATAATGTGACAAATACACCTAATTCATTTATGTTAGGAATAACAGTCCACAATAAAACTAAGAGGGGGGAGGGGGGGTGCATTAGTTGTGATATAGATTATTAAACTTTAAAATTTATAAACCAACTCTACAAATGTAAATGATAACATAGTAAATGCCAACACCATAACACAATAATTGTTGTCAAGAAAACCTTGTTAAAGGTAAAACCCTGGTGGGAATTAACACCCGCAAATAATGTAATGAGAGTATAGTATGCCTGTTAAAATATTTAGCTCTGTTAGGATCTTATTACAATATTACAGTACATAGTCCCTGTTAGGAGACAGACCCTGTTAGGAGTCAAAAGAAATAGTAGGCTCACTGCCAAGGCACACTGCCCAAAGAAGGTTAAAGCCACCCTCAAGGATTCACAATTTGAACAAGTGTATAAAGAAAATACACAATCAACTGTCTTTGCTTGGTCAGTTCCAATGAAGTAATCTTATTATAAACTCTGCTCTACATCCAGCAGCCAAACAAGCCTCAGAGCTTTCACTTCTTCTCCTTTTCAATCTATGTCACATATTTTCAAAATAAAAGATCACTAATATACACCCTGTTACAATAATTTATTAGGTCGACCAGTTAAGCTTTCCTAATACACAAATAATTAATTAGGCCAACCAATTAAGGCTTTCCAATATACAAATAATTATTTAACCCCTTGCTAAGATACACACAGTACCCATAACAAGTAAACATCAATTACAATCCATTGATTATGCTTCTAGATCTGCAATCCACGCTCATAATTCATTCTACAAGCTACATGTCTAAAGTCGGCCACCAATTAGGTCTTCTTCAGAATACATGCCACAACTGACATCACCAGTAACCAAACAACAATCAAACTCAACCTATTACTCCAACATATGTTAGATTTTCACCAGTAAGCTTGTATCATCTTAAATATCTTCGCCAGAAAGATATACCAGAAACACAGAGACCTTCTCTGTCCAAAATCATAGTTACAGTCGCGAAACTAGTCTTCACCAAATCAACTGTAACATCCATAATATGCAACATAAAGCTAAGTGACCTTAGGAATAACGTCAACACACATCCTTATGTATAAATCCAAATTTGATCATTCTGAATCATCCGTACAGTATCCATACACTTCTTCCAGTCAAGTAACCAGTCTGTCCTCTCCATTGAAATATATGTTGACATCAATGAAAAAACATTAATATCAACAACATGATTAGTAACTAAAATTGATATCATTCAACAATATCCCCCTTTGGCATTGATGGAAACATATTGAAAAATCCATATGCATCAACCCAAAAGTACTCTCTCTCTCAATACAATCTTCTCAATATCCTCAACACAAATCTCTCAAAATAGTAGGGATTTTCACATAGATTCCTTCCCCCTTTGGCAGCAATGGAAAAGGGTGTTGTTATGCCCTGCATACCCGTTCCTACATTTTGTGAGAAAAATGTTGGGTCCCCCTTTTTTGCTTTGGCTCTTCCCTCTGGTTTCTTTTTTTTTTGTTTTCCCTCCGGGCTTTGCTTCCACGAGGGTTGCCCTTCTCTTTTCTTTTTCCTTCTTGTGTCTTCGGGACCCGGTTCCAGAGTTTCGTTTGTTCTTTTGAGAGACAGATTCCAGAATCCGGGATTCTTTTCCATCCTATCTTCTTTTGTGAGGAGATGTGGCCACATAGGATCCCCGGGCCTAGAGTCTGGAGGTTTGGTTGTTCCAGAGTTTGCGGAAATAATGCAACGTGTTTTTACCCTAAGGTATAAATAGAAGTTACCTATCATTTTCATGTTTACCACGATCAAATACTTACAACACTCAGAGCAATTTCAAAGGAGATTAAACATCAAATTACTCCATGTGCTTAGTTGTTAATTGAATGGTGATTTGCAATGCTTTCTCATGGTGGTTTGAAGGTTAGTTTGTTGCAGAGTGCCAACCATGCTCATCTTTCCCGCATCCTCCATGTTTCCAGGTAGGCCTTCGGCTCTCTCTAGTTTCTAGTTTTCTTATTTTTTTAGTCATTTTTGCTTCATTTCCTTTGTTTTGTTTCCTCTTTTTGTTTCTCCATCACCTCCTATTGGTGGGTTGGCACTGCCAAAGGGTTGTTCACCCTTTGTGCAGCTATATTTTTAGTATAGGTGCTTTGTATATTTCAGTAGGTTTCCGTGTAGATGCCTCTGTAGTTTCTGTATATATTGTATATTGCGTGTCTATTTTCTATTTCTGTACATATGTATGTTTTAGGCCAGCCTATGAGTCATTCTTTGGCCCTCATTTGGGCTTTAGCTCTGTATACATTTCTTGTATATTCTGTACTCTGCCTAGTGGCGAGCTCATCGCCCTCCATTTATTGAGAATCCCAAATGTGGAGCTCATCCGAGAAAGCTGGTTGCCTGGTTCAAACTTGGCACCTCACTGGTTTGGCCATGGTAGTTTTCTCTCTCCTCCATCAAGTCAGTCTTAATTATGGGTTAAGTCTCCCACACATGCATTCAAGTCCGACCCAAGTGGCATACTTTTCCTCACATGTTCGGACAGTTGTCAACGTAAATGCCATAACTCCCATTAATGCATGACCACGTGACACCCCAATGTCAGCCTAATATTGCTCATTTCTAGTCCCGTCAGTAACTGTTAGTTTTCTAGACTCTAGGTCCCAGGTCTTCATTGGTCCTTTGTTTCTTTTTCATCGCATGTGTTGGAAATCCCTGGAGGTCCGGGAAGAGGTGAAATTCCTAAGTCACTCTTATTGCGTATGTATCTTTTCGGGGTTTGACATGAGATAACAATTATTTCAGACACAGGTGAGATGTGATGGTAAGATCTATGGAATCCAGAATAGTAATCTATTTTATATAAATATTGACGATCGTCCTGCCTTGTTGGTTGCCGAAATACCATTCATCAATCATGTCAAAATACCATTAAAGGGCGACACCATTGTGGGATCGAACATCGATTCCAAACTTCAACAGACGACCGGAGATCTATTGGCCATCAATGTGGGTAATTCTGGGATCCTTAAAGCTACTTGCTTCCCCTGCTCTATGCAGGCCCCAGAGCTCATTCTCACTCTAGCAGGACACTACAATACCGTCATCTGGGCCATCGTGCTTTCCACCCTAATCCCAACTGGATATCCAACACCTATGGTGTCTCTGGATGCCACAAATTTCTAGGAAGCACTGGAAATTACCCAATTTGATGATGTAGCCATCCTCACCCAAGCACTGGCCCTGGAAGAATTTTAGAAGTTAGAACACATGGCCCGACAATACCTCAACAACAAATGGCTTAAGGTGCCAAGGAAAGACTTCAGAAAGATGAAGCTTGAAATCCCCCAGACTGAATTCAAAGAAAGCATACAGATGGGGATTATCGCACTATGTAGGGTCTTTAGACAACCCCATGCCCAGGAATTCTCTAAATGGATGTACTATTTCCTATTGGGCATCTCCTCTAGTGAGCAAAACTTCGATTGGGCCACCATTATTGCAAATCACATGGACTCCATATTTCTCCAGGTCACCAAATCCTCCAAATTCTACATGACATCTTATGTTCTTTTGGCTCTGGCACAAAAACACCTCATCACAAATGGATTACTTATAGCAGGTGTACTCAGGATTAGCCCGGACTAGAATGCTCCTTGGGATTATTTCCCACAGATCCAATGGGAGGCTAGTTTCCTCAGCTTCTGTCGGGTGAATGATGCCTTCATCTACTACAACCTCCTCACACCTACTTGAGATGCTAGATAGAAGCTCTCCAAGGAGGAAATGGACTTGGTTAGAACTTATGGCCATTATTATATTCAATTTCAACAACATACCTACATTTGGGTGACCGACTTCTCCTGGAAACCCTACTTATTGCCCAAGGATTATGGGGATAAAATAATCATTTTAGAATACTGCAGGCAGATCCTAGACCTGCATTCCCTCTTCATAGTGAAGAAGGTGAAAAATTTCCCATTCCCAATCACTTGTGGGAATTACTCTTGTAGTCTGGCCGTGGAAAAAGAGGCAGACAATGAGCTCAAAAGTTTGGGACTATTAGAGTTTTATCTAGAGCGGAAGAATTTTGATCCGCTAGGAAAAATAGTAATGGCACTTCCCCAGGCATCAGAGCTCCTTGAGTATCACATGGAGGACTTTTGGGAAGACTATAAGGATGATTTTGAAGTCTGAAACTAGCATTTCATTCGGATGACAATGGGAAAGATGAAGAGGCTCAAGCTTCGAAAGTTCCTGGATGACTTTTTAGATACTAGGTCCTTAGTAGACCCACAATACAAAGAAAAAGGAGTAGATAAAATGGCCCTCCCTCCATTAGATTGGGATGCGCAGGAGGGACAAATAATAGAGGACCTCACCCAAGACATGATCGAGTGCAGTCACACATATTTCAAGGAGGCATGCCCAAGGAGTACACGTAAAGTTGGCCCATTTGTGTGGGGTTCAACTTTCAGGGCTAGAACCTCCTCGTAGGGCAAGGACAGAGGAAAGAGGATAGTAGGGACCCCATCTATAGTCTCAGACACCACTCCCATAGTAGAAAAAATTCAAAAAATGCTAGGCACCTCCTAGAAAATGAAAGAAAACTTAATCACTCAGTTGGCCACATCGGCCATTATGACCGGACCTGTCTGCCCTCACACTTCCCCTTCACTTGTAGCATTCATGGTCTGAGTAACAGGGACTGGGGACGAGAAGGCAACCATATTGGATGCAGGGCCCCCATTGGTTACAAGGAGGAAAAATAAGAAGACAATTAGTCCTTAACCAAAGTTGGAGCCAGAGCTCGGGATGCCTAGCATCCCTGAAATATAGATTGTCTCCTCAGAATCTCTGGAGCTAGAAAATTGACATGAAGATCCCTCAGAGACCTCCCCTCTACATGATGAGTTTGATGACATATTTGGGACGGATTAACTGGTGAACTTACAGGGGGATATCGGGAAGGCACTAGAAGAAATAGCTGCCCAAGAGGAAGTGGTGATCTCTCTTGAGAAGAAAACTCCAGAAAAAGAAGCTGGCCAAGAGCAGGAAGTCTAAGTAGAGATAGAAAAGGAGCTTGAATAGATTCACATCTCTGAAATCTTGGAGATACAGGTTGCAAGTACCATAGAGGATAGGCAAATACAAGACAAGTAACCAACATCGGCCAAGGGAACCAGACCTATAGGAACAACTGTAACCTCAGCTGCAATGCTCTAGACACCACCTCAGAAGAAGGTGACATTCAGTGAGGTAGTTTCAACAGATGCATTGTTGAACTTTGGCTAGATACCTCACCTACCTCCATAAGATATTCTTACAGAAGAGAACATCCCGACAGAAAAGGCTGAAGAACAACAACAATAGAAAAAAGACGAGGGCCAGTACCCCAGGAATACAAATGAAGAATCTGACGCTGCTAAAGATGTGGACACTAGAGTAGATGATACTAATGCCACTAATGTGGATGATGTTGGTGGTCCTAAAGATACAGGAAAAGAGTCCGGAGAGACTCAGAATACTGGGGATACACCACAGAACCCCAGAGGGGATTCACAGGATCAAAATTTGGTAGCAATACCACCCCTACCACCATAATGGTTGGTGGAATCAACAAAAAGGAAGGCCCCAGCACCAGCCAAGGCCCATCTCTCCTTCGTAGAGATGATGGGGCAAGCACAAAATTCCCCCAAATCAAAGAAAGCCTGAACAGTCCATACCCTCTATACTGGGCTAGACAGAGATACGGTTGCGGTAGTCGCAACACCTTCCCTAGATGCAGATGAGGCAATGACCAAGGCTGAAGAGTACACAATCATAGAGATACCTTTGGGGAAGAGGGGAAAGTAGGGTGAGTTAGACCTACTGAAAGAAGTAGCCAAGGCGGTAGAAGCCCGCTATCAAATGGAGGCCCAGAAGTTCAGGGAAGAAAAGGAGAAGAACGTAAATCTTGTCAAACTTCTGATGGAGCTTACCCAACCCATCAATGCCATTTCTCTGGAAGCTTCCTCATCCAAAGCGTCACTCTCATAGGGTGATATTGACACGCTTACAAGTATGAAGAAGAAAGTGCATGCAACTGATGATTAGGTAGCTGAACATGTAGGAAACATTTGGCATTGCCTAGTGACAACTCTCCTAGACCTATATGCCACTAGCAATGTTATACATAAGGTGAAGACTACTATTACCATCTGGGAGGGAGAGGTTGAGAAGTACGAGGCTTGGGTAGGTGATTTAGGAGAACTCATGAGCATCAAGGAGGAAATTATCTCCGAAGATGGAATTTTGGGAGAGGAGTCCTTTGATTTTGTCTAGACCCAACACTCTAGACTTGACCTGACATTAGAGGTAACCAAGCAATTGGTAGGGGCCCTGCAGAACAAGGTACTAGAGGTTGATTATTCTTTGAATTTATACAAGGCATTCATTACAAGGGTTTCAAGAGTTGATCCCTTTAGCACTGAGACATGTACTCCATATGAGTATGTTGTTGGGAAATTTGATGAGCTGATGGAAGCTCAATACCAGTCCCCAGAAGGAATTAACAGAGCAGCAATGTCCCATATATCATGCATGGTGATCCAGGGCCATGACGCCATGAATATGGCCACTGAATTCAAGGCAAAAAATCTAGATCTGGGTCAACACATGGAGGTGGCCAAGTACCGCCAGGCTGGCCTCAAAGACATCAATGAAGATGGAATCGCCCAACTCCTAGAAATGTTTAGTAACACTAAGGAACAATAAGGTCCTTCAGAGTCCAGAGATTCTCGCCAAAAACACTTTTTTGTATTCATTATTCTTTCAGAGCGTAAGCTCCCAGATCCAGGAGTTTCGGATCTACAGTTTTGCAATCTTTTGATGGCCCGTGTCCAAGTTCCCCAGAGCTGACCGGTCATCACTAGGTAGTTAATAAGGGTGTCAAAAAGTGGGTAACCCCAACAAGGCATGTCAATTCAAGGAAGGTGTTCTTCCCAAGGCACCGCTCCAATAGAACACCTGGCATATCAGAGACAGTGAGCCACTTTGACATTGATGAGGCATGTAACCTCGATCCCTGGGGGATTAGATTTCTTCTATTCTCCCTCTGGCTCTCTTCTCAAGGATGATTCTTCCATACCTCCTTTCTTGTCTCATTCTTCTGACATGCCAGACCTCTATTCTTCTCTAGGTTGTTGTAGCGTGGTTGAGGTAGTACTGGCCACCAAAAATTATATTTTATTGATTGAGTGTAAAGATGAGTTAGGTTAATTTTAGGGAAAATCTATGTATAAGTAGTAAGTCTGACCTCATTCCAAGGGTCAACATAATTTATTATTTTACAATCCATAGATATAGCATTTCAGTGCTTCATTTCTAGAAGTTACATAGCTCAATGCTCCTTATTTCTTAGAAGTTTGGTGGATAGACACTCCGTTGGAGCCATTGTTGATGTACTCACTAGTGATGCTGGAAAACCATTAATGAAGAATGAATGATTCTCGCAATGCTATTGTTGGTCTCTTGATCTCTAATTTAATACTCTTTTTTTTTTAATGTTTCTTATGTCCCTTGCCCTAATATTTTAAGTAGATTAACGACCTTCTTTTCCCCTCGCTATTGAATATGAATGAACTGATGGTTCTGTGTGTATTTTGTATTTTAGTGTAGTATGTTAGAGCATGGTTGATGTTTTAAATGTATTTTCATGACTATAGGTAGATAGAATACTTCTAACCATGGCCTAGAATACTTCTAACCGGTGACAACTTACGTCTGTTGGCGGACCCAGTCACAAAGTCCTGTCAACAAAAACTAACGCTAGAGGGAGGGCATGAGCTCATCCCCTTACGAGGATTTAGGTTTTACACTGCCTAAGGGTTCCCCAAACCATAGTTTTAGGAAACAAGCCTTTAGTGGGATTGGATCATTTTCACCTACCCGATTTAAAAGAGTCCTTAGATAAGCTCCCAATCATGGAAGGTTTGTTGAACTCGAGCCTCCCGCTCGAAAGAAGCGGACCCTGAAAGCCAAGCCAACCAACATTATCTGGGGATCTACTACATCCTAGGATACTCAAGTTTCCTAGACAACCCTAGGGATTAACACTCATTCTAGCAAAAATCCAACACCCTCAATGGCTGCATACTTTGGTAACACCAAGTCCCTAATGGGATAGTTTCTAGGTACGATGAATGACCTTCCCGCACACCCAGAAAAGATCTGCCCCTGATATGAGCACCTAGGCTCACAAAAGGTAGAAGAGCATCTACAGGCATACAAAGATGCCATGAACCGACACCAGATCCAACATCAAGACATTGTGACTCGGATGTTCCCTCTGTCCCTAGGACAGAATGAGCTGAATTGGTACCTTAACCTACCCACCAACTCCATCAATAGTTGGCAGGATATGGAGGATGCCTTCTTGTCTATCTTCCATGTACATGTGGACCTAGTGTGGTCCTATAGCCAGTTCATCTCCATCCGGAAGGAACCAAACGAGCCCCTTGAAACATTCAATCATCGGTTCCAACGTGCCTTGAAGTGGTGCACGGGTCCTTTCATCCCATCCCGAAAGTGACCATCCAGACATACCTGAATGCAATGGAACCTTTCATTTCCACTCTCCTATGTAGAACTACCACCCCCACTAACCGGGATACTCTGGAAAAGGTTTACAACCTAGCCTTATAAGAGTTGTCGCGTGGCCTAAATAATTCTCTGGGCGAGATTGGGTAGAGTATGCCTTTCAAGATGATACCCGACGAAAATTCTTACGCCGAGGGTTAAAACCTCAATCAGGAAATGGGTGCCCCTATGATTGCCATGAATCCCCCATATCTAATGTAGTTGGCATTGTTGGAAGATTTGCAGCTGAACCCATGTAGAATCACCTAATGGCAATCAAGAGGATATTCAGATATCTAAAGGGAACTAAGAAGGCATCCCAGGTGGGTGTGAGTAGATTGTAGTAGATGAAGGAGTCATTAACCTGGCAGAAGATGAGGAAACTAGCCTCCCACTAGATTTGTGGGAAATAATCCCATGGAGACTTTTTCCCTGGGCCAACTCCAAGTTCACCTGATGTGAGTAGCCCATTTGCAATGGGGCATTGTTGTACTAAGGCCCAGAAAACATAGGACGTCATAGAAAAATTATGGTTCTGGGCCACCTGAAGGAAGTGTGAGTCCACATGGTTCAAAATGATCACAACCCAATTAAAGTATTGCTTGTCGGTGGAGATGCCAAGTAAGAATTAGTACATCCACCCTGAAAATTCCCGGGCATGGGGTTGCCCGAAGATCCGGCATAGTGCTCTAATCCTCATTTGGATACTTTTCTTAAATTCAGATCGGGGGATCTCTATCTTCATTCTCTTTGAATCTTTCTCTGGGTTCTTTAACCATTTATTATTCAGAGATTACCGGGCCATAACCTCCAGCTGTTTAAATTGTGGCAAGGCATCAAATCTGGTGATGACGGCTGGTTTGTCAAACTGGGGGATTCCCAATCCTGCCTGAAAAGTTGCGGTGTCAAGAGATACCATGGGAGTGAGATATCTGATCGGGACCGGAGTGACAAGAATGATAGCCTGGATGGAGAAGTTGTAATGTGCCATGAGGGTGAGAATGCGTTTTAGGGCTTGCACAGAGCATGGGAAGCAAGCTGCCTTAAGGATCCCAGATTCCCTGATGTTGATGGCCAATTGGTCCCCAGCCTACCACTGAATGAACATCATCTTAACCAGGGCCTCCATC
Organism: Thuja plicata; assembly: GCA_018584345.1. NCBI lineage: Eukaryota > Viridiplantae > Streptophyta > Pinopsida > Cupressales > Cupressaceae > Thuja > Thuja plicata. The sequence goes on from MU227450.1 coordinate 580,094, forward strand.
TCTGAACACATCCCGATGCTAGTGTCAGTGCCCAATTAAACTTGGGATTCAATTTTTGATCCCACAATAGCATTGTCTTTCAAATATTTCATGCTGAGGGGCAATTTTTCCAAGGCCCTCTCAATCTTGGACCTGACGGCTGCCCTAGTGACTGCCATGGAGGGGAGCTCTGGACTCCCAAGTGGTGAAGACGTAGAAGCTTCTAACATAGTGAAAGTGGGATGTTTGAAAACCTTCAAGGTAAGGCAATCGTAAGAATACTTATAAGATAAAAAAATGCTACTCCAGATTCTAGAGAACTTACCACTGTGTTGCGCATTTCACCTGAAAATTTAGTTTAGATAAGAATCTGGAAAGATATGCATGTGATGACAGCCAAGGAATTCAACCATAGTTTGGGCCCAGGAGTTTCAGCATACTTGACAAGAGTAAGATATGGGCGGGGCGAGGGTGTAGGACGTGGGGTCTAGAAAACTAACTGTTGGGAGATGTGACTAAAAAGTGAGCTGTCAGGCCCACGTGGGCGTCACATGGCTATATAATAAATGAGAAGTTACGGAAGTGATGATGCAAACTATCTGAATGTTCACAAAGTAGAAGCCACTTGGGTAGTCTTGATTGCATGCATGGGACATAAATGCACCATAAAGGTTGATTGATGATAGAGAGAGAAAACTGCCTGGTTGAAACCAGCAGAGAGCTGAGCTTCAACCGGGTGGTATTCTATCATGGGGCGAGCTCACAAACTTGGATGGAATATAGGAAAGGGCACAATGAGCTCGGCATAGAACTAAAAGGATATACATGAAATATATAACCAATGTACAATAGAGCCGAAGGGTATATACATAAAGATATAGAGGGCCAAAGGCTGAGACACATATGTACAAAATATGCAGAGCTTACAAAATGTACAAATGGACAACACCATGCAAAAGCATGGAAACTCCCTACACTACAACCATGAAGAGGGAAGATAACCCTTTTCTAGTGCCAACCCACCAATGGGATGCGAAGAAAAACCAGCGCCACAAGACGCGGTGACAACAGTGAGCAAAAACTAGATAGGAAACACAAACATCGAGCAAAAACAAGGCCAAAACTAGAAAACCAAAAAGAACGATGAGACCAGAGCTGAGAGCTTACCTAAAAATGAACATGAAGAAGGAGGTAGCCACGGAAGGCACCTAGCAACAATCTAACCTCAAGGATTACCGGGGACAATTACTGCCAAAGCACTGGTAAACTGCCACTAAACACGGGAGTAAAAATAGTTTCAAGTCACCTTAATTTGCTTTGATTCGCTCTGGATGCACAAGTGTTTAATCATGGTAATTGTAAAAGTGATGTTTAATCCCTATTTATACCTGAGGTAAAATCTAGTTACCCTCTTTCCTACAAACTCTGGAATAGGCAAAACTCCGCACTCTGGGCCCAGGGATTCCCTGGCACCATGTGTTCTTGCAGGAAGAAGACATCGTGGTGAAGAATCCCGAAGTTTGAAATCCTATTCTGGAAAGAACAACCAACTCTGGGACTGGGTCCTAGAGACACCAAAGACAAAAGGAAAAAAAAAGGAAAACAAACCCCCCCGGGGAGGGAAAACCCGGGGAAGAAAACCAAGAAAACAAAAGACAAGGCAAATCAAGCAAGAGCTAAAAGTGAAAAGAGGGGACCCACCATTTTGCACACAAAATGTAGGGATAGGTATGCAGGGCATAACAAATGGCGGCTATCTAGGATGAATTCCTTAGCACATTTGAGAACCATAGAATCTCTGGTTACCAAAAATGGAACAAATCATTACTCGGAGCGTCCTATTTGTAAGGTGCAAAGCTTCTTAGAATATCTGGCTCATACATGACTCAATCCTTGGTCATTCATCAGTTGTGAAGTGTGTGATTTGAAAGAAAATCAAGCCAATGACCTTTGGGAGAAGTAGAGAAGAGGCACTAAATATATCAATCCAAAGTTGTCAAATTTTCTTGTTTCTCCCAGATACCTGACTTTTCATCCCATCTTTTCTTTCCTTTTCATTTTATTCTTTTCTGGATGAGAGGGCAGTACTTCTTTCACCATTAAGCTCAAGCTTAGCTCAATTTAATGGTGGTACTTCTTTCACCCTTCCATCCATCTTAATTTGCTACATGGGGAAGAAAAAATCCGGATCTGAAAAGAATTTTAAAAATTTAGACTTGGGCCAATAAACCAGTGCGACCGATCTACTCTCAGTGTGTTTGATTACTTGTTCTTTTTGATTTTGATTTAATTGATTGCCAGACTTTCAGGGATAAACCCGATGAAGATTACTCTAGCTTGTTACCGAACTTACAAAATAACTCCGGAGATAGGACCAATTCCACTACGCTAACAATAGATTCCAAGTTCACTGTAATACAAAAGGTACCATACCGTAGACTAGATGTTATGTGAGGCATACCAACCTACAAAAGGGGGAGCAAAAACACTAGAAACCTAAAAAAAGGAAGAAAAAAGCTGAAAGTAGAACAAAAGAAAAGGGGCAGTCCTGGAGGATGGCTAACAAAACTATTTACAAGACAAGGCACTCCAAATGGAGCATCGGAGGGGAAATATTTACAAGCAAGAAGATTTACATAGAATACAACTCCGGTCAAACCTACCTCACTCAAAATAATGTTTGAGAAACTATCCATTGATGGGAAATGGGATGAGTTCTCTAGTCATGGAATTAAGGTGATAGGTATTTGCCCCGTAGATATTTGAGATCAAATATGGTCCAAGCCAGAGCCATTGGAATTTAGTGTGCTTTCCTTTCTTTTCCTAGGCTTTATCCCACAAGAGAACCAAGTCCAAATTTTGAAAGGCCTTATTCTAGGCTCTTTGGTCAAACCATCATTTCACTACTGCTTGGTGACGCGCAAAATGTTCAAGAGTAGCATCTCTTTGTTCCTCCATCCGCACCAGATTTAGGAGCCGAACCTCCACAATATAGTGCTAGTTGCTGAATTCCACCAAAAACTGTAAAACTGGGATTTGTAAGTTAATGTGGAACACTGGGTTCTGGCCGTAAACCAGATGGAATGGGGATGTCCCCAGGGTAGCCTTAATGTGAATATGATCCACCCAGAGGGTGAATCTCAACTTTTGGTGCTAGTCCTAGGGATTCTATTCTAACAGATGTTTGATCACTTCAAGCAAATTTTTGTTGGTTGATTTGACAACACCATTCCTGTGGGGGTAATAGTTGCTAGAAAAATTTAGAGTGATCTTCCAGTCATAGGTCCATTCAAGTAATTATGTCAAAGAAAATGCCAGACCATTGTCACACACTATAGAGAAGGGCATTGCAAATCTTGTGACAATGTTTTCTTCCATAAATTTTATAACTACGTCTGCCGTATTGTTTTTGCAAGGTATCGCTTCAGACCACTGGGTGCAATAATCAATAGCTGTCAAGATGTACCAGTTGTTGGCAGATGATTTGGTGTTGAGTTCCTCAATAAAGTCAAATGCCCATTGGGTGAAAGGTCTAGCTTCAAAAATTGGCTGTAAAGGCATAGCCAGGTTACGTTCACAATGTGTCATAGTTTGGCAAGTATGACACTTCTGGATGTGAGTATAGACGTATTTGAAGATACAAGGCCAATAGTATCTAGTTCAGAGAATCTGATGGGCAGTGGCATCAGCTAAGCCATGTCGGGTCCCAAATTGCCCATGAAATTCTTTGATTATTTTTTCATCTTGAACCCTATCAATGCACCGAAGGTACACCCCCTCATAGTTCCTACAAAAAAGCATGGCATTTTTGATCATGAATTGGGCACTTTTCAACCGCAGGGCACGATGTTTGTTTGGAGGCAATCCCTTTGGGAATCTATTATTCAACAACAAGTACACCAGGTCTATGTACCATGGATCCTAAGTGATGGACTCCACTATATACATTTGACATTCAATGTGGGGAGTCTCTTTTGCCATCACTCTACATAGTCCCTGGCCTTAAACTATTTTCATGGGTTGCATTTCTAAATCGTATTCCTGGAAGATGGCCATCCATTTTCCCCTTCTCTCACCCAACTCACTCTACATCAGTAGAGACTTCACCACTTGGTCTAGGATGATAGCATGCACCTTACTCTGGAGAATATAATGTTGGAATTTCTTCACGACGCAAATGAGAGAAAAGGCCTTCTTTTCCAAGGATGAATACTGGACTTTGGCATTCTTGAAAGGGGAGCTCATGAAAGCTATTGGTCATTCTTCCCCTTTGACCTTTTGGGTCAATACTGCCATGACAGAATGAAGTGAAGCAAAGGAATAGATATAAAAAGGGAGGGAGTAGTCTGGGCTAGCCAGAACTGGTGCCTCCATTATCATCTATTTAATCTAGGTGAATGCCCGCTTTTCTTCAGGACTCCACTCAATTTTGGTATCCTTTTTCATCATTTCATTGAGGGGCTTTACGATCTCGGCAAATCCAGTGATGAACCGCCAAACAAAGTTGATCTTTTCAAAGAAAGACCACATTTCTTTCTTGCAGCTGGGCATTTGTAGGTTTAGCAGTGCTTCAACTCTCTCAGGGTCGATGGATATACCCTACTTGGAGACAACATGCCTAATCAACTTCCCTTCAGTGACCCCAAATATACATTTCTTAGGGTTGAGGGATATTCCATATTGGCGACATCTTTCACAAATCTGGGTGAGGTGGGGGGAATGATCATGCCTGTCCCAGGAAAAGACGGTCAAATCATCCATGTAGATGATTATACACTAGTTTACAAGGCCCTCGAACACAATTTACATAGCCTTCTGAAATGTTGCCCATACGTTAATCAAGCCAAAGGGCATTCTCCAGTATGCAAATGTTCCCCACTGGTAAATGCCATTTTGTTCCTATCCTCAAATTTAACCATGACTTGGTTATATCCGGAGTACCCATCCAAGAAGGACATCATTTGTGACCCATTCACGATTTGCAACACCTCATCCAACGAGGGGAAGGGACGATTATCTTTCTTGGTGGCCTTGTTCAAATTTTGGAAATCCATGCAAAGGCAGATTTCACTACTTTTCTTCCTCACAGGGACTAGGTTGGCCACCCACATAGTATGCCAGATTGGGAAGATTATTTGGGCTGACAGTAGTTTCTAAACCTCTTGGTGAATTAGGGGTTCGATCAGCGGGTTGATCAGTTTTTGCTTTTGCCAGAAAGGTTTAGCATCAAATTTGAGTGGGATACTATGGGTCATGATGAATGTATTATATGTCTTCAGATCCTCATACCCCCATGTGATCACATCAATGTATTCTCGGAGAATCATGAGAATCTTCTCCTTCTGCTCAGGGGAGCAGGAGGTGCCAATGTATATCATTTTCTCTTCACCTGGCTGGTCGATGTTCACTTTCTCAATTTTCCCTCCCTCAGAGGAGGATGATATCTTTTCTCAGCCCCGAGGGTCTGAGTTGAAGATCCATTCAAGTGAAACCATCCCCTTCAGAATGGTTTTGGTTGGCAGGTCCATGATCCCATGATCTTCATCACCCTGCCCAGTGTCATCGTGATCTCTTTCTTCCAATATCTGGTCCTCAAAGACACCAACATTGGCCATGAAGGCCAGGATATACTGATCATCCTCAAAGACCTAAAAATGGGTGACATTATCTTGAATAGATGTGGTGGGGATCATCTCAACAAAAAATCTCTGGAGTCACAAGCTAGCCATTGGCTCAAGTGTGCTGGTAGAGATGGCAAGGGCGTCCGGGACATAATTCCATCTCCAGGGAATATGATCGATGCGAAAGGCATCAAAATCCTTAATAAGGCTCCATGCTCGACTGCGGTATGTAGCCAACCTCTTATCATGGCAAGTGTATTGACTCTGGACCTGTTTAACAATCAACTCTGAATCACCCAGGGCCCGGAGGCGAGTGATTCCTTTCCTTAGTGCAAATAGGAGCTTCAGAACCAGAGCCTTGTACTCTATGAAATTTTTCGTGCAATTGAACTACAGCCTATAGGATGTGAGAAAGGATTTTCCCCGTAGGTTAATTAATTCTACTCCAGCTCCACAACCTTGTTTGGATCGGGACCCATCAAACTTAAGGGTCCACAAATCGTCGTTTGTTGTTTGGGGCTGGGAAGACGAAGTGGTCTTTGGATTATTTTTGGGAGGGTTGGGAGGATTTTCTTCCAGTGCTGATGGTATGTGGGTGAGGTTTGTCTCTAGAGGGGTGTGTGATTGAGATCCCCAAACATGTGGCACTGAGGAGGTGCTTCCAATGGGAACACTAGGTTCCAGGGAATCAGTTGCATGTTCTTTCTTCCAGAGGGCATTGATGTGCCAGGTAGAAGTGGAAAGACAAGGCTCACACTCTAGCTCCAAATGTTTTTGATAATGCACCCGACACCAAGTACCACACAAGATTGTGGTGGGGGTCGCTACGGTACCCTGAGAGTTAACCTCGACCTTCAATTTTTCTTCTAAGTCCTGGGTTGTCTACAGAATTATGAGATCCTCCCCAGGGGTGAAATCAAATGTTAAGATCTCAAGGGGTTGGTACACCCTAGGGGAGGTCTTAGAGAATAAGACCTCATTCACCCTCCTAACTTCTATGAGGGTCTATCTCTGTTGGAAAGTTGACTACCTGAGGATGCATGACTAATTTTGTGTTGTCATCATGGAAACAAAGTCATGTTTAGTCTCTATCTTAAAAGACAAAATGACTAAGGAAAACATGGTAGACAGAGATACTCAGTGATCAACACATCAGCACATGTGCAAGAGATTGATTTAGCATATGCACATTCAGATATAAGTTTCATGACACATGTACATGCTACATCCAGACATGCATAGTATGGAACTACAGTACAGAAAAGTTACAAGCAGATCAATAGACCAGCAGTCCAGGAGACAGAGCATGGAAGCCGACTAAGTGTTTTGATCAATGTGTGTTATTTTATAATGTAATGGCTAAGTACCTTTTGGTATATGATTGTAATGATGTAATTAACATTTTAGTAAACACGCTTAAGCCAACTTGTTCGAAAGCATTGTATATTTTGTTTTAGGGCTGACTAGTGTTCTATTTTGGGTCGCGCCTATTCGGATTTGAATGTATAAGTATGTAATGTAAAGATATGAAAGAAGTGTTGATTATTATTCAAGAGGAAGATAAAAAGGGATAGTACTATGAAGTCAGTATATGATATAGCTCTTTGAGAGAGTAAGAGCATTCGCACATACACGGAACTGATTAGACAAACAGTGTCATCACAACAGTTCATTTTGATATAGTGCATATCATCTTTTAGAAGGTTGCAGCCTTCATCTTATTGAGCATTGAGCTTAGGCAGTGAGCCATATACCTTTAAAAAGGTTTTTTAAAAGACTCCTAATAGGGTCCGACCTTTAACTAGGTCATTGTACTCATATTGTAAAGATTGCTTCTAACAGGGCAAATGAACTCTCACAAGTTCATTATACTTAGTACAATATTTTTGGGTACTAATTCCCACCGGGGTTTTCCTCTGATCAAGGTTTCCCCGTAATCATATCATGTGTTATGAGTTGTTATGTTAAGCTTCATTCTATGTATGATTGATTTATGTTTAAGTTGATGAAAAAGTAAGTAATAAGACAAACACTGATTCACCCCTCCCTCTTAGTGTTTCTAACAATTTGTATCAGAGCTCTGGTCCTCAGCAAATAAGTTTAACCACTTGAGGAGATCATGGACTTAGCAGAAGTAAAATATTTTAAAAATAATCTTGAATCAGCTCTCGAAGATCTTGATAGATCTGAAAAAGAAAATGAAGAACTTAGACTGGAAGTTGATGGCTCACAAATGCTTATCAAGAAACTAAGAAAAGATTTGAAAGATTGTTCTACAAGTGACTTAGGGAAAATGAACAAAAATCTCAATGAAGAGAATATGTCTCTAAAAGATAAAGTTGAGAGTCTGGATGAACAACTCACAGATAGCCAAATTGCTATTGAAGAAAAGATCAAAGAAAGCAAACAACTAGATTATGAACTCTTGAAAGCAAACATGAAAGTTTTGGAATTGGAAAACATAAAAAGGAAGTTGGAATCTGAATTTATAGAAGCAAAGGATAAGATTGACAAAATTCACACAAGTTCTGATTCACTTCAATCTCAGCTCAATGTACAAAAGCAAAAAGGTGACACTACTGGTCTTGGATTCAATATAACACAAACTGAAGTCAATTCATTACAAGAAAGAGAGAAACCACATGAAGCACTTTTAGAAGCAAGGAAAGTTGAAAATATTGAAGAGATTAAAGAAGATCTACCAAAAAGGGAAATCAAGCAAGTTAATAGAACTTGTTATGCATGTAAAAAACATGGTCATTTGGCAAGAAATTGCAAAAAGGTAAGACCCTTCAATGGTTATTGTTTCTCTTGTAATAAATTTGGTCATAAGGCTATACATTGTAGAACTTAGTCACAGTAGAATAAAAGAGAATGAATCAAAATAATCAGAGAAATCAACCTCAAAAGAATTTGCAGAACACTACATGTTAGATATGTAACTACAATGGACACACAAAAAAGCAATGCAGTATGATGAACAAAAGAATTAGACCTCCTATCATTTGTCACACATGTGGAAAGGCAGGACACATCTCAAAGTTTCGTAGATCCAAAACTTAGAAGCAAGATGAACCTAAGAAATCACTATTTGAAGAAAAAGGAGAAGTAAAGTTTGTTCAAGAAAATGAAGATTCAAGAAAAATTTGGGTTGAAGTAAAGAAGGACAATGATTTTGAAAAAGTAGTTGATGCATCCACAGTGGACGCACCCTCTACTTCTACTTAATTATACCTTCTTGGTCTTAGGGGGAGCTATTCTAGCTCAGGACCCCTGCGCAGTTGGTACACTCACCTCTGAGTATGTGCCTATGATATCATGGTTACAAGAACATAATATTGATATGTGTATTCACGCATTGTCTAAAATGCATTAGGATCAAAGTTTCAGAATTTTTGGGTAATTTGCATACGGTTGCAAATATTAAATGCGGTAGATTGTATAAAGGAAAGAAAGTATTCGATCTTCTTCACACTTTCATTTGAAGAGCACAGAATTTGAAGAGCATTGGAGCACTAGACATCAAGGCACGAAGGCATAACAGATTTGGCAGTTGAGCAAATGGACAAGAAGTTTGAAATGGAACCCTAGCAGTCGCGCCGTTTCAAAATTTTGTGAAACCCTACTTAATAAAATTCCAAGTAATTATGGAAACTCTAGTTGTGTTTGATATAGCAGAGAGGAAAATATTTGTATTCAAGAAGCATCCATTCAAATCCATAATGGATGATGTGGAAGGGGATTTATCCAAAACCCCACTAGGTGTTGTTCACGTGGAAGATATCCGCGCGTACATTTACTATAAGAAGGAAACAGTAGGAGATGTCAAAATAGCTACTCATATGGAATCCATGATGAAACCTTACTACACATTCAAAGATGAATTCATGCACTTGATTGATAACCCTATCTTCGAGTATTCTAATGCGCACGAGTTTGATGAGTTTGAATGGGTAAAGATTTTGTTGAGCAGAATACATGATGATATTTACTGGATTGGTGAGGTCCCTGTGTGTATCACCATAGACCTAATTCATGAATTAACTGGACTTCCCAAGATGATACCACTCTTTCCCACTGGCAACGATGTCAAAAAGGAGATTAAAAAAGTTTGTTTGTCCAGAAGTGACAAGCACAGAATGACAGTTGACCCTATCAAAGAAGATGATATAAAACCTCTGACAATGATACTCGGATATAAGTTTCAGAAAGCCAGCAGATTGAATAGTGTCTCTGTAGCAACAATCCTAGCAGCTATCAGAATGGTGAAGGATAACACTCAATACAACTTATGTGAGATCTTGCATGGTTAATTAATTGACAACATCTGAATCATCAAACATGACAGAAGAAAGACATTCAAGTTTGGATCTCTAATCATCTACTTGTATTTGCATATAGTTGGAAAGGTTGCAAACCTCTACCTAGACAGGAGAAAACCCACAATGTCTTAGATATCACTCAAGGTCACATTAGAAAGCAGTGCAAGGGATGCCATGGATATGGATATAAAGACATTCAGGATCAAAATGCAGAATAGGTACAGATTATTTGAGAAAATAGTTGACAAATACAAGGATACCATATGCTTCATGGTAGAAATAGATTGCACATGCATGGAGGCAGTTGAACCTAGAACCAAATGGATTCATCCTCTTGGTTATGAAGTGGAAGAACATGTGAAAGCAGGATATGCGCAATTTCTATTGTCAGTGCCCAAAGATCCTAATGAGCCTAGGTGGGGCACTTATAGAGAGAAGACTAATGAAGTGGATACTATCTTACACAGTGCTGATAATAAAAGGAAAGCATCTAGAATTACATCCAACATAACGAAAGTTCATGGAGTCACCCAAGAAGATCTTGACAAAGCCAGAGATGCCAAGATACCAAAAAAACTTGAGAAAGTTGAACAGATCTAGAAGAAGAAGAAATTAGAGAGCACCTCTGCGCCCTCTACCACCATTGACTTAGATTCATCTCCACTGTCTACACCAAGCAAGAAAAATAGAGGAAGAAAATAGGCGCCTACAAATCACCCATCCTCAAGGAACACTCAGAGCAAAGCTAAGATTACTCAAGCTCCTCCTGAGGTAGGATTCAGACCTAGTCTAAATGTTTATGGAAGAAGATTGTTAATGAGGGAATATTAGATACACTTTCTAAAATATATGACAAGTATCAAGAAATTGATAAAACTGAGATACACTCTATGATCATATCTCATATGATCAAGTTCAAGAAGAAAGCTCTTGAACTCAAGATAGTGATACCGGATAAGTTATGGAACTTATTAGAGATCATGAAAAGACATGCAATTGAGGAAGATATGAGGATAAGAGAAGAAACATTGGATACTCTTCTTCCTGTATGCTCGCATGATGAGAAGGCTATATTGTTAGATCTGGTGAAGCCTCATCTCAAAAATAAGACAAGGACCCTACAAATTATGAACAAGGAGTATGAACAGATAGGTAAGGAGACTGAAAAGGAATTTGCACAATTCTTTATGGACAGAAACATGTATCCACCAATGACGCCTACAATAAAAGTTACTCCAGCTCCTCCCGAACAGGCTACAGAACCAGTAATTCAGATTTCACCTATGATAGGTCCACAGGTCTCAATGATCATAGTGATAATAACTTATGATACAAATAAAGACTCAGAAGATACTATAGTAGTTGACAATGTTAAGATATCAATGACTGCATCTGAAAAAGATATGGACAAAGTTGATAAGGCATTTGTAAGCACTGAAGAAATGTGCACTGATGATGCCTCTACACAACAAGATGAAGTTCCCATCAATGATCAAATTGACACAAATGAAGATACTCAAGATGATACTCAAGGTAACAAGACACCAATAAAAGAGAAACCAGTAAAGGTTGAATGCATGGATACCAGTCAGAACACTATATTCTCACCGTCCACTCAACCATCTACCTCATTGTTGTCAAGGTTAACTCATGATTCAGCAAGTTTGGATGCATGGGGAGAAGAAGACCTAATAAAAATCAGCGTTCTTGCTATGGAAAAAGAAAAGGAAAAACAAGTGATGAGGAACCCTCACTTTTTGGAAATAGTGAACATTTTGAATAACTTAGTGCCGGCTAACCAGAAAGTAGCCAAAGTCCAATCAGTTGTAGATGTCGACAATATTTTGTCAAACTTCAAATCACACTTTATAAGCTTAGTAGACTCTACTACTAAGATTGTAGAAGATGAATACAAGAAGGAGAGACTGAATGATTTGGTAAAGAACTTTACCTTAGACTTGAACTCTTTAAAGACTGGACAATCTATATTGAAGGAATTGGCAGATAAAGGAAAGAGAGTCATAGAAAACTGTATGGACAGAGTGAAGCTCACCTCTGAGCACACCAAAAAGGTAGAAGAAGTAGATTTAATGATAGATAGCATAAGAAAATTAGTTGAAACTTCCATGCAAGACATGAACATATGTAACTATGTCTACCAAGGGCAGTTAGATAAAATTGAGAAAGCAAAGTTAGAAATCAGCAAGATAAGGGCAAGGCAAACCCAGTAAAGAAATGCACTTGCGCCATCCTTAGCAGTCCTCAATGAGAACATCAAATAGATTGATACCACTATTGTGATATATGATCAAGGTCCCTACATGGATCTGATAAAAATGGAGAAGCTGACATATGCATTGTGTGCGCATCTACAAACAGGTGATGCTATGAAGGTATTTTGGTAGAAATAGATCCAATCTCTTAAAATTGTGTACCCTAAAGTGTCTATGGAGTAAGTATGCAGTATAATTACAATTTTTTGTACACCTTTGTCATTAATGTCAAAGGGGGAGTAATATAGAATGTGTATATGAGGAGAAGTATATGTATATATGATGTTATACAGTCACTTTTTGTGTTAAGTCATTTTGAGTAACTTGACCACATTCCTTTGTTGCCATAAATAAAAAAGGGGGAGATTATTGGAAAGTTGACTACCTGAGGATGCTTGACTCATTTTTTGTTGTCATCATGGCAACAAAGTCATGTTTAGTCTCTATCTTAAAAGACAAAATGACTAAGTAAGAAAAATAGGGCAAACAAAGATACTCAGCGATTAGTACATCAGCGCACGTGCAAGAGATCGAGTCAGCATATGCGTGTTCAGATATAAGTTGCATGACACATGTACATGATACATCCAGACACACATAGTACAGAACTACAATATGGAAAAGTTATAAGAAGATCAATAGACCAGCAGTCCAAGAGACAGAGCATGGAAGCCGACTAAGTGTTTTGATCAACATGTGTTATTTTATAATGTAATGGCTAAGCACCTTTGGTTATATGATTGTAATGATGTAATTAAAATTGTAGTAAAAATGCTTAAGCTGACTTGTTCGGAAGCGTTGTATATTTTATTTTAGGGCTGACTAGTGTTCTATTTTGGGTCGCGCCTATTCAGATTTGAATGTATAAGTATGTAATATAAAGATATGAAAGAAGTGTCAATTATTATGCAAGAGGAAGATACAAAGGGAAAGTACTATGAAGTCAGTATATGATATATCTCTTTGAGAGAGTAAGAGCATTCACACATACACAGAACTGATCAGACAAATAGTGTCATCACAGTAGTTCATTTTGATATAGTGCATATCATCTTTTAGAAGTTTGGAGCCTTAATCTTATTGGGCAGTGAGCCTAGGTAGTGAGCCATATACCTTTAACAGGGTTTTGTAAAAGACTCCTGATAGGGTCCGACCTTTAACCAGGTCATTGTACTCATATTGTAAAGACTGCTTCTAACAGGGCAAAGGAACTCTCACAAGTTCATTATACTTAGTACAATATTTGTGGGTACTAATTCCCACTGAGGTTTTCCTCTGATCAAGGTTTCCCCATAATCATATAATATGTTATGAGTTGTTATGTTAAGCTTCATTCTATGTATGATTGATTTATGTTTAAGTTGCTGAAAAAGTAATTAATAAGACAAACACTAATTCACCCCCCCCTCTCAGTGTTTCTAACAGTCTAATCTAGGGTTCACTTTCAACCTAGATCTTGTTAGATTCTCCTTCCAAGGAGAGCCACAACTGGGAGAAGTCAGTCAAAAAGTACCCATTCAGGTATTTAGACCAATTCCAACAAAGCAACATCCCATAAGTCTCTAGGATGTCCACCACTTGGATGTCTATTGTACTGGCTATCCTGGGGTCCTGGATGAGTTGAATCCGGACATTCTTCATTTCACCCACCATTTTTACAGTAGTCTTGTCCAGTTGGATCACTGCACCATTAGACGGGGTGGGGTGGAATCTGAGCTTCTGGCATATGGATAAAGGCATGATGTTTCCCAAAGCCCCAAAATCTACTAGGAAGTTGTGTATGTTCTTTCCTTGTATGTTTAAGCCTATAAAGAAGGGAGGATCCTTAGTGTTTCCCCAGAAGACAGCCACGTTGGCGTCCTTAAAAGAGACTATCTTGGGTGGGCGAATGATGGCTTCTGGGTTTCCCAAGAGCTTCAGAAGGGACTTCTTCTGCTCAAGACAATTTAGAAAAACCTCCATCAAGGAGGTGGTGGTTTGTTCTAATGCCTTCATAATGTCAAACCTTCCTCCTGGGAACTAGTGGCTTCCCTCAGTCGAGTCTTTAGCTTGGTTAGAGCTAGAACCTTTTGGAGGGACAGACCAATTGATCATGTAGTCTCAGGGAGGAGTGTCCTTGGGAGGTGTGGGTGTGTAATTTGGTCCCTTACCAGCCTGACTTTGAGTGTTGTAAGGAATCCGTGGGTTAGTGAAGGCATTGGCCTCAAAGGCTGGAATAGATTCATCAAAGAACCCCTGTAGTTTGGGTTCTTCTTCATCTTCTGTGGCAGTCCCAAAGAAGATGGTCTCACAGGCGAAGGCACCGTGAGTGGGCTCTTATATAGGAGGCTCTAGGGGAGTAAGGTTAGGGTCTTTTTGTCTGTCCAGTAGGGAAATGATGATGACTTTCTCCAGCGTGGCATAATTTACCTCATTGTGAGAGCCTGTGTCATGCAATCTACACCAGTTGGTCATGGGTTGGAAATCTGTGACTGGCATAAAATGGGATGGTCCAGTACCACCCTAATTGGTGTTTTGGTTCAGATGCGGGCCTCTGACATTGGCATTGTTATTCCATTACTGCTGGTTGGGCCGAGGCTTGTTGTTGTAGTTTCTTCCTTCGACATTGTTGTTTCGTTGGCCGGGGAAAATATTCCCTCTCTAGGATTTGGAATTCTGGGGTGCGTAGGACCCCGCCTTTAGTTGACCCATGCCCACAGTCAGGGTGGACAATATTCACCAAAGGGATTTAACCTCGACAGTCAATTGGGTGTTCACATCACATTAGGACAGTTGTTATTGTTGGTTCCCTGGGAAAGCAACAGTATTTGTTAGAGTTGATGGTGACAATCCTATAGCCACAGATGACTGGAAAAAAGGCACTCCGAGTAGTTGTGTATATGGTTTTTGCATTTTCTATGACTGGTTACAGGGAAAATATTCGAGACCCAGTATTGTCTAGGTCTGAGATGGATATACGTACCAGGCCTGCTGGTCTATCGACGGTGGTGGGGGATTCATGGCCATTACAAGGGATCCCATTTCCTAATTGGGGTTATATCCCCTGGCATAAGAAGTTCCATTGGGTATCATCTTAAATGGCATGCTCAGCCCAATCCCGCCCGTGGATTTGTTAAGGCCATAAGACAGTTGTAAGGCTAGGTTGTAAACCTTTACCAAAGTATCCCGGTCGCTCGAGGTGGTTATTCTCTAGAGGAGAGTGGAAAAAAAGGGGTCCATCAGATTGAGGTAGGTCTAGATAGTTACCTCCATGGATGGGATGAAGGGACCTGTGCACTGTTTCAAGGCACGTTGGAACCGATGATTGAATGCGGCAAGGGGTTCATTTGGTTCCTCCCTGATAGAGATGAACTAGTTGTGGGACCATGCTAGGTCCACATGTATGTGGAAGGTGGCTAGGAAGGAATCCTCTGTGTCCTACCAACTGTTGATGGAGTTGGTGGGAAGGTTAAGGTACTAGTTCAGTTTGTTCTATTCCAGGGACAGAGGGAACATCCGGGTCACAACGTCTTGATGTTGGATTTGGTGTTGGTTCATGGCATCTTTGTATGCCTGTAGATGCTATTCTTCTATTTGTGAGCCTAATTTCTCATATCAAGGACAAATATTTTCTAGGTGTGAAGGTAAATTTTTGGCTTCACCCAGAAGAGTTTCCATTTAGGACCCTGTATTTCCAAAATACGTAGCAATTGGAGGAGTTGGATTTTGACTGGGTTGAGAACTAGTTTTTGGGATCGTCTAGGGGACTTGGGAATTCTATGGTATGTCAGATCCCCAAAAAATGGTGGATGACTTGGCTTTCAAGGTCTATTTCTTCCGAGTGGGAGGCTCGAGTTTGACAAACCATCCAGGATTGGGAGCTGATCTAAGGATTCTTTCAAATCTTGTTGGTGAAAAAGATCCAATCCCACTGAAGGCTTGACTCCTAAAACTATGGCTTGGGGAACCCTTGAGTAGTGTAAAATCTAAATCCTTGGAGGGGGATGAGTTCATTCCCTCCTTCTAGCGCTAGTTTCTGTTGACGGGGCTTTTTGACCAGGTCTACCAACAGAGGTAAGTTGTCACTGAGTACAAGGGTACTAGCCAACTTTTCCTGTAAAGGTTGTCTGGGGAAATGAGATTCCCCAAGCCTCCAAGCACATGAGAGTCAAGTCTTGATAGTGCGGGGCTCAGTTGGGAATGTGACTATTTTGTTTGAGGGGGATAGCTGGTTATCTTAACTCGTCTTCTCCGAGGACTCAAGTGAGTGGGGTTTCCTACAAACATGCATTTACTTAACAAATAAACTTCAAAAGATACTGTAGAGTTAGAAGTAGTTCATCTACCTATAGTTATACTAAACATTCAAAACATCAACAATGCTCCAACACACTATACTAAATACCAAAGAAATATACAACCATCAACTCATATTAGATCAGTAGCAGAGGAAAAGAAGGTTGTTAATCTACTTATAGCATCAGAGCAAAGGAAATAAAGAACACAAAGCATAAAATACCATTAACCAGATATCAGAATGCCAACAAATTCATTGATAGAACTCTTCCTTCTTCATTAACATGTCTTCCAACAAGCACTGGTGCATGGTGCAATGGTGGCTCCAGGGGAGCATTTAACTACTAAAGTCTTAGAAACTATGGAGCATTGAGCTCTACCACTAAGAACTGAGAAAACCAAATTACTATTAACTATGGACTACAAAATCATCAATTTCACCGACCCTTGGAATGAGGCCGGACTTATCATTTATACATGTCATTTAACCTAAAACCTAACCTAACTTATTTTACACTTTACAATATAATATTATTTCCAGTGTCTAGTAGTACCTACACCACGTTACAAAAGACCTCAAGATGGAAAAGGTCTATCATGTCAGAAGAATAAGACAAGAAAAGGGGAGGGGAAGAATCAACCTTGAGAAGAGAGCCGGTAGAAGAGAAGAAGAAATTTGATCCCCCAGGGATCGAGGCTACATGCCTCATAAATGGGAGGGTGGTTCATTGTCTCCGATGCGCCAGGTGTAATATTGAAGTGGCACCTTGGGAAGACCATCTGTCAGAAAACCTCTTGTCGGTCTGACATGCCTTGTTGCAGTTACCTACCTTCTAACAACCTTTATTAACTACCTTGAAAGTGACCGGTTGGCCTAGGGAACCGGGACACAGGTCACTTAAAGAATACAAAAAAAAGGGATCCAAAACTCTAGGATCCAGGAGCTGGGGCTCCCAAAGAATAAAGAACACAACATTTCTCCTAAAAGCTTTCTCCAGGATCCAGAGAATCTTTATTATTGTTTGCTATCATTGAAGGTCTAGAGAATATGGGAGATCCCATCTTCATCGATGTCTCTAAGGCCGGCCCTATGGTACTTGGCCACCTCAATCTGCTCACCCAGGTCAGGAACATTTGCCTTAAATTCTTCAGCCATTTTTTCTACATCGTGACCCCTGAGCACCATGCGAGTTATTCGCGCCATCTTTGCTCCATTTATCCCCTCTGAGGATTGATACCTTGATTCCATTAATTCATCAAACTTTTCCAAAACATACTCCTTCGGAGTGCATGGGTCAGTGCTAAATGGATTAGCTCCGAAGACCTTCAAAACAAAAGACTTATACAAATTGAAAGAATATTGGACCACATTGGTCTTATCACGTAGGGTCCCTACTAGTTTCTTGATTACCCCCAATGTGAGGTCAAGTTTGGAGTGCTGGGTCCTTACAAAATCAAATGGCTCCTCCCCCAAAATTTTGGACTTGGAGACAACCTCCTCTCCAATGCCGATGATTTCCTCCAACTCAACCCTCTATTCTTTGTAATTTTCAATATCTCCCTCACTGATGGAGATGGTAGTTTTGGCCTGGTGAAAGATGTGGCAGGCCGCATAGAGGTCTAGGAGTGTGAACACTAAGAAATGTCAACCATTTCAAAACTAAAAGGTAACCCATTCATCAACCACCTGGGCCTTTCTTTTCATCGTCTGTAATGAGTCTATGTCCCTTTGAGGAAGCGGCGCATCAGATGTGGAGGCACCTAGGGGAATGACGCTAATTGGCTGCACCAACTCCATCAATAGCCCCATAAGATTTGCATTTTTCCCCTTCTCTGCCCTAAATGTTTGGGCCTCTTTCTCATAATGAGCCTCTACTGCCTTGGCTTATTCTTTCAACAAGTCTAATTCACCCTATTTTCCTTTCTTCCCCAATTACACTTCTGTTACATTGTAATCTTTGACCTTGGTCATTGCTTCATCCACATCTAGGGAAGGTGTCACGATCACCGCAACTGTATCTCCGTCTGGCCCAGTCTGAAGAGTATGGACCGTCCAAGATTTCTTAGGCTTTGGTGGGTTTTGTGCCTGCGCCATCATCTTAGCCAAGGAGAGATGGGCCTTTGGTGTTGCTGGGGCCTTTCTCTTTTGAGATTCCACCAGCCATTGTGGCGGTAGGGGTGGCTTTGCAGCCAAAATATGCTCTTATGATTTGTCCTTGGGATCCTGTTGTGCCCCTTCAATAGTATGAGCTACTTCTTGCTCCTTCTCTGTACCTTTTGGTCCTCTGGCGATACCTGCTTTGGTGGTACTTGTATCTTCTACCTCGATGTCTGCATCCTTGGCAATATTAGGATCATCATTTGTTACCTTGGGGTTTTTTCCTTCATCTCGTTGCTTCTCTTTATCAACTTCTGCTACTGGGATGTCCTCTTCTACTCGTGTATCTTTTGAAGGTGGGGGAGGCATCAGGCCAAGATTTAGATTTTGGGCCACTGTGATTACCTCCCCAAACGATACCCTTGGTGGCGGTGTCTGGAACATGATAGTTGGGGTCATAGTTGTTCCTGTGGGTCTGGTTTCCCCAGCCGATGCCATCTATTCATCTTGAGTCTGCCTGCCTTCCAAAACCTCTTCAACATGTATTTTTGGGGCTTCAAAAACCTTCACCTGTTCTTGCCCCTTTTCTTCTTCTGCCCAGGCTTCTTGTTCTTACGCGGGCTCTCGCTCCGGGAGCCCTTCTTGTGCGGTGATCTCTTTCGCTGATTGTATGATGCCCCCCTACAAGTTGCCAAACTCATCAGCCCTAAAAACATCATCAAAATCATCATGGGGTAGAGGATTTTTTGGGGTGTGTTCCAGTTCTTTCTTCGACTCCGGGGAATCAGAAGAAATAATTTGTATTTCTGGGATATTTGGCATCCCAAGTTCTGGCTCAGTCCTCGACTTTGGATTGGCCTTCTTTCGCCTGGTCACCAAAGGAGGCCCCACATCCATTAGAGAAACCTGCTCCTCTTCCACTCCACTTCCTGTTGCTCAAACCATTAATGCGGCCAGCGAAGGGGAAGAGGGAGGGCGAACAGGCCTGGTCATGAGGACCGGGGTGGTCAACTTTGTGATCAATTTCTCCTTCATCTACTAAGAGGCTGCCAATGTTTGTTGCATTTGTTCTTTGATGGGGGCTGCAGATGGGGCTCATGAAGGAGTCCCCATGATTCCTTTTCCTCTATCCTCTCCATGCGAAGAGGTTCCGTCCCCGGGGGTCAATCTCAGCGCTGTCGGGCCCACTCAGCTCGTACTCCTTGGACATGCCCTTTTGAAATATTTGTAGCTTCGCTTGAACATGTCACAGGTGATATCTTCAATGGTTAGACCCTCCTGAGCATTCCAATTTATTGGAGGTAGGGCCATCTTATCTATTCCCCTTTCCTTGTACTGGGGGTCTATCGTGGACTCGGTGTTCGAGAAGTCATCCAGGGATTTACGAAGTTTCAGCCTCTCCATCATCCCGCTTGTCATCTAGATGAAGTGCCAGCTCTGGAATTTGAAATCATCTTGAAAATATTCCCAGAATCCCTCCATATGGAATTTGTGGGGCTCTAATGCATGGGGAAGTGTCATTGCAATCTTTCCTAGCGGATCAAAGTTCTTCTGTGCCAGATAGAATTCTATTAGTCCCAGGCTTTTAAGTTCATTGTTTGCCTCTTTAGCTGCGGCCAGACTGCATGTGTAATTCCCACAAGTTATTGGGAATGGGACATTCACCACCTTCTTTACAGTGTATAAGGCGTGCAACTCAAGCATCTATCTGTAGTATTCTAAAAGGATTATTTTGTTCTCACAATGTTTGGGCAACAAATAGGGTTTCCCAGAGAAGCCAGTTACCCGAATGTAAGTATGCTGCTAAAATTGGATGTAGTAGTGGCCATAACTTCTGACTAGATCCATTGCCTCCTTGGAGAGGCGGTACCCAACATCCCGGGTGGGTGCGAGTAGATTGTAGTAGATGAAGGCGTCATTAACGCGGCAGAAGCTGAGGAAACTATCCTCCCACTGGATTTGTGGGAAATAAACCCACGAAGTCTTTTGCCCTGGGCCAACTCCAAGTTCACCTGAGGTGAACAACCTATTTGCGATGGGGCGTTGTTGTGCTAAGGCCTAGAGAACATAGTACGTCACATAAAACTTATGGGTCTGGCCCACCTGAAGGAACTGTGAGTCCACATGGTTCAAAATTATGGCAGCCTAATCAAAGTATTTCTCATTGGTGGAGATGCCAAGTAAGAAGTAATACATCCACCCTAAGAATTCTTCGGCATGGGTTTTTTCGAAGATCTGGCATAGTGCTCTGATCCCCATTTGGATACTTTCCTTAAATCGGGATCGGGGGATCTCTATCTTCATTCTCTTTGAATCTTTCTTTGGGGTCTTTAACCATTTATTTATTATTATTCATTTATTCAGATATTGAATCTTTCTAGCTATTGAAATTGTGGCAAGGCATCAGATCTGGTGATGACAGCTAGTTCATCAAACTGGGGTATTCCCAATCCCACCCAAAAAGTTGCAGTGTCAAGAGATACCATGGGAGTGGGATATCCAGTTGGGACTGGAGCGGCAAGCATGATAGCTTGGACGGAGGAGTTGTAATGTGCCATGAGGGTGAGAATGAGTTTCGGAGCTTGCACAGAGCATGGGAAGCAAGTTGCCTTCAGGAACCTGGATTCCCTGATGTTGATGGAAAATTGGTCCCCAGCCTATCGCTGAATGAACATCATCTTAACCAGGACCTGCATCTCTGACCACATCCCGATGCTGGTGTCGGTGACCAAGTGAACCTGGGATTTGATTTTTGATCCCACAATAGCATTGTCTTTTTAAATATTTCATGCTAAGGGGCAATTTTTCCAAGGCCCTCTCAATCTTGGACTTGACGGCTACCCTGGTGACTGTCATGGAGGGGAGCTTTGGACTCCCAAGTCGTGAAGATGTAGAAGCTTCAAACATAGTGAAAGTGGGATGTTTGAAAACCTACAAGGTAAGGGAATCATTAGAATACTTATAAGATAAAAAAATGCTACTTCGAATTCTGGAGAACTTACCACTGTGTTGCGCATTTCACCTAAAAAGTTAGTTTAGATCAGAATCTGGAAAGATATGCATGTGATGATAGCCTAGGAATTCAACCATAGTCTGGGCCTAGGAGTTTCAACATACTTGATGAGAGTAAGATATGGGCAGGGTGAGGGTGTAGGACCCGGGGTACCGAAAACTAACCGTTGGGAGACATGACTGAAAAGTGAGCTGTCAGGCCCACGTGGGTGTCACATGGCTATATAATAAATGATAACTTATTGCAGTGCTGATGCTAACTATCTGAATGCACACAAAGAGGAAGCCACTTGGGTAGTCTTGATTGCATGCATGGGACACAAAAGCACCATAAAGGTTGATTGATGACAGAGAGAGAAAACTGCCTGGTCGAAACCAGCAGAGAGCCGAGCTTCAACCAGGTGGTATTCTACCATGGGGTGAGCTCACAAACTCAGATGGAATATAGGCAAGGGCATGGCAAGCTTGGCATAGAACTAGAATGATATACATGAAATATACAACCAATGTACAATAGAGCTGAAGGGTATATACATAAAGATATTGAGGGCCAAAGGCTGAGACACATATGTACACAATATGCAGAGCTTACAAAATGTACAAACAACCAACATGGCCATGCAAAAGCACAGAAACTCCCTATGCTACAACCTCATAGAGGGCAGACAACCCTCTGCCAGTGCCAACCCACCAACGGGAGGCGACAAAAAATTAGCGCCACAAGATGCAGTGACAATAACAAGCAAAAACTATACAGGAAACACAAACACCGAGCAAAAACAAGGCCAAAACTAGAAAACCAAAAAGAATGACGAGACCAGAGCTGAGAGCTTACCTAAAAATGAACATGATGGAGGTAGCCATAGAAGGCACCTAGCAATGATCTAACCTCAAGGATTATCATGGATAATTACTGCCAAAGCACTGGTAAACTGCCACTAAACACGAGAGCAAAAATAGTTTCAAGTCACCTTAATTTGATTTGATCCACTCTGGATGCACAAGTGTTTAATTGTGGTAATTATAAAAGTGATGTGTAATCCCTATTTATACCTGAGGTAAAAGCTAGTTACCCTCTTTCCTGCAAACTCTGGAATAGGCAAACCTCCACACTCCGGGCCTAGGGATTCCCTGGCACCATGTCTTCTTGCAGGAAGAAGACATCGTGGTGAAGAATCCCAAAGTCCAAAAGCTAGTTCTAGAAAGAAAAACAAAATCTGGGACTGGGTCCCAAAGACACAAAAGACAAAAGGCAAAAAAAAGGAAAACAAACCCCCCCGGGGAGGGAAAACCTGAGGAAGAAAACAAAGAAAACAAAAGACAAGGCAAACAAGGCAAGAGCTAAAAGTGAAAAGAGGGGACCCAACATTTTGCACACAAAATGTAGGGATGGGTATGCAGGGCATAAAAAATGGTGACTATCTGGGATGAATGCCTTAGCACATTTGAGAACCGCAGAATCTCTGGTTACCAAAATCGGAGCAAATCGTTACCCGGAGCATCCTGTTTGTAAGGTGCAAAGCTTCTTAGAAAATCCAACTCTTAAATGATTCAATCCTTGGTCCTTCATCAGCTGTGAAGTGTGTGATTTGAAAGAAAATCAAGCTGATGACCTCTGGGAGAAGTAGAGAAGAGGCACTAAATATATCAATCCAAAGTTGTCAAATTTTCTCGTTTCTCCCGGATACCGGAGTTTTCATTCCATCTTTTCTTTCCTTTTCATTTTATTCTTTTCTGGATGAGAGGGTGGTACTTCTTTCATCATTAAGCTCAAGCTTAGCTCAATTTAATGGTGGTACTTCTTTCACCCTTCCATCCATCTTCATTTGCTACATGGGGAAGAAAAACTCCAGACCTGGAAAGAATTTTAAAAATTCAGACTTGGGCCAATAAACCAGTGTGACCGATCTACTCTCAGTGTGTCTGATTACTTGTTTCTTTTGATTTTGATTTAACTGATTGCCAGACTTCCAGGGATAAACCTGATGAAGATTACTCATAGCCTGTTACCAAACTAACAAAATAACTGCAGAGACCAGACCAATTCCACTATGCTAACAACAGATTCCAAGTTCACCATAATACAAAAGGTACCATACCAGAGACTAGATGTTATGCGAGGCATACCAACCTACAAAAGGGGGAGAAAAAACACTGGAAACCTAGAAAAAGGAAGAACAAAGCCAAAAGTAGAACAAAAGAAAAGGGGCAGTCCCGGAGGATGGCTAGCAAAACTATTTACAAGATAAGGCACTCCAAACGGAGCACCGGAGGGGAAATATTTACAAGCAATAAGATTTACATAGAATACAACTCCAGTCAAACCTACCTCACTCAAAATAATGTTTGAGAAACTGTCCATTGACAGGCAATGGGACGGGTTCTCTGGTCATGGTATTGAGGCGATAGGTATTTTCCCTGCAGATCTTCAAGATCAAATATGGTCGAAGCCAGAGCCATTGGAATTTAGTGTGCTTTCCTTTCTTTTCCTAGGCTTTATCCCACAAGAGAACCAAGTCCAAATTTTGAAAGGCCTTATACTAGGCTCTTTGGTCAAACCATCATTTCAATACTACTTGGTGACGCGCAAAATGTTTGATGGAAGCGTCTCTTTGTTCCTCCATCCGCACCAGATTTAGGAGCCGAACCTCCACAATATTATCCTAGTTGCTGAATTCCTGCAAAAATTGTAAAACTAGGATTTGTAAGTTAATGGGGAACACTGGGTTTTGGCCATAAACCAGATGGAATGGGGATGTCCCCAGGGCAGCCTTAATGCAAATACGATCTTCCTAGAGGGCGAATCTCAACTTTTCGTGCCAGTCCCAGGGATTCTATTCAAATAGATGTCTGATCACTTCAAGAAAATGTTTGTTGGTTGATTCAAAAACACCATTCCCTTGGGGGTAATAGTTGCTAGAAAACTTCAGAGTGATCTTCCGGTCATAGGTCCATTCAAGTAATTGTGCTGAAGAAAATACCGGACCATTGTCACACACTATAGAGAAGGGCATTCTAAATCTTGTGACGATGTTTTCTTCCAAGAATTCTATAACTAAATCTGCCGTAATATTTTTGCAAGGTATCGCTTTAGACCACCGAGTGCAATAATCAATAGCTATCAAGATGTACCGGTGGTTCACAGACGAGTTGCAGTTGATTTCCCTGATAAAGTCATATGCCCATTGGGTGAAAGGTCTAGCTTCAAAAACTGGCTGTAAATGCATAGCCAGGTTACGTTCACGTTGTGTCATGGTTTGGCAAGTATGACACTTCCAGACGTGAGTATAGATGTCTTTGAAGATACAAGGCTAATAGTATCTAGCTCAGAGAATCTGATTGGCAATGGCGTCAGTTGAGCCATGCCCGGTCCCAAACTGCCCATGAAATTCTTTGATTATTTTTGCATCTTGAACCCTATCAATGCATCGAAGGTACACCCCCTCATAGTTCCTGCAAAAAAGCATGGTATTTTTGATCATGAAATGGGCACTTTTCAACCGAAGGGTGCGATGTTTGTTTGGATGCAATCCATTCGGGCATCTGTTATTCAATAACAAGTACACCAGGTCTATGTACCATGGATCCTAAGTGATGGACTCTACTATATATGTTTGACATTCAATGTGGGGAGTCTCTTCTACCATCGTTCTACATAGTCCCTGGCCTTAGACTATTTTCATGGGTTGAATTTCTAAATCGTATTCCTGGAGGATGGCCATCCATTTTCCCTGTCTCTCACCCAACTCACTTTGCATTAGCAGAGACTTCACCGCTTGGTCTGGGATGATATCATGCACCTTACTCCAGAAAATATAATGCTAGAATTTCTTCATGGCATGAACGAGAGCAAAGGCCTTCTTTTCCAAGGATGAATACCAGACTTTGGCATTTTTGAAAGGGGAGCTCATGAAAGCTATTGGTCATTCTTCCCCTTCGACCTTTTGGGTCAATACTGCTGCGATAGAATGCGGCAAAGCAAAGGAATAGATATAAAAAGGGAGGGAATAGTCTAGGCTAGCCATAACTGGTGCCTCAATTATCATCTGTTTAATCTAGGTGAATGCCCACTTTGCTTCAAGACTCCACTCAATTTTGGTATCCTTTTTCATCATTTCATTGAGGGGCTTTACGATCTCGGCAAATTCAGTGATGAACTGCCAGACAAAGTTGATCTTTCCAAAGAAAGCCCGCATTTATTTCTTACTGCCAGGCATTTGTAGGTTTAACAACACTTCAACTCTCTTAGGGTCGATGGATATACCCTTCTTAGAGACAATATGCCTGAGCAACTTCCCTTCAGTGACCCCAAATATACATTTCTTAGGGTTGAGGGATATCCCATACCGGTGACATCTTTCACAAATTTGGGTGAGGTGGGCGGAATGATCACGCCTTTCCTAGGAAAAGACAGTCAAATCATCCATGTAGATGATTATACACTAGTTTACAAGGCCCTTGAATACAATGTACATAGTTTTGGAGATTTGATTCTGAATAGTTGATTGATTGTATGTTTGTCATTGATGACAACATATAATACACAGCAGTACTTCTATATGTACTTATGCATATGATGACATAAAGACTTTCATGGATAGATACATGTTGTTGACATGTTTATTATGCTATATTAATACACACAGACCTAGATATGATGTTTCAGTAAAGATATGTAATTCTGTTATTAACAGTAACAGTTTTGGAGGTATAACGATTTAAGGCCGATGTATATAACATGTTTATGGAGTTGCACTTATCATCAAGATATGCGTGTGTATGTTCATGATTAATTATGAGTTGTTGATATTAATCTAAAGGCACCAAATGTGTTTCAAGAATATTGCAATGTTATGGTCAATTTGGTGAAGCCGACTTAGTGAAGCGAAGCGCCTATTCAGTTTGTACTTGCATGGTTGTAATTATGCTTGTGCGCTTAGTAGAGCTGACAAGGATGTTATGAAGAGTTGTCTAATAGGTCCCATGATCTCATACTTGGAGTATGTACTTATAGAAGGTCATTTGTGATAAGAAGAGTTGCGAAAGCCAGAGATAAGAAAAGAAGAGTAGAGTGTTAAAGCAATAGAGCTATATTTATCATATGTTGATAATATAGATATTGAAGTTGAAGTTTTTAGAATACAGATAAGATTGTTATAGTGCTTTACAAGAGGTTAAAGCATTGGTGCACAAAAGGAACTGATCAGACAAGCAGTGTCACAAGCAGCAGTTCATCTCGTTGATATAGTGTGTATCAAATATCCAGAAGGTTGTAGCCTTCACCATTTGGATAGTGAGTCCACCACCCCTAACAATGTTATTGTAAAAGAATCCTAAGAGGGTCAGACCCTTAACTAGGTTACTATACTACTACATTGTAATGAACAACTCCTAACAGGGTTGAATGATCTTTTAACAGGGATTACTATAAACCAGTATAGTTCTTTGTGGGTGCTAATTCCCACCGAGGTTTTTACCATTTGGTTTCCCCGTAACCAAATTGATTTGTTGTGTAATGTGTTATCTGAATGTGCATTTAATTTATATCAATCTGGATTAATAAGTACAAAATATTTAAAGTTGCAGATAACTGATTCACCCCCCCTCTCAGTTATCCCTAAAGTATTCTAACAATTGGTATTAGAGCCAAGTACCTTGGAGATAAATCCTAACAGCTTAAGGTAGATCAGATGGCATACTTCAGAAAAGAGAGTCCTAAGTTTGATGGAGAGAACTATTTGGATTGGAAGAACAAAATAATTACACATCTAAAATGTGTTGGCTTTGAGATCTTTGAGATTGCTACACAAGAAGTTGATATTCCATCTTTAAAAGACCTTGCAAAGGATGATGCTACAAACAAATAGGAGGTATTCATAGAAAATGCCATTGCCAAAGAAGCCCTTATTAGTTCCCTATCTGAAAATGAATTTTTTGAGATCAAGAAAGTTGACCGAGCTTACAC
Source organism: Thuja plicata (assembly GCA_018584345.1). Classification (NCBI taxonomy): domain Eukaryota; kingdom Viridiplantae; phylum Streptophyta; class Pinopsida; order Cupressales; family Cupressaceae; genus Thuja; species Thuja plicata. The sequence goes on from MU227450.1 coordinate 607,639, forward strand.
CATGTGAAATTATTTGGAAGATATGTTTGAAGGAGACATCCAAGCAAAGAATGCGCGCAAAAAGACATGCAAAAAGAAATATAATAGTCTTGAAATGTTACCTGAAGAAAACATTAGAGCTTATAATCAGAGGATAAATGAAGCAGTATCTGGAATTAGAAACAATGGAGGAGAAATTTCAAAAGAAGACATAATGG
>MU227450.1:607935-625556 GCA_018584345.1 Thuja plicata
GTACATCAGTCCTATGTGACTGATGAATGGTTGACTACTCTACTTCTGGAGTAGTACCTGTGCATAATGGTTTATGACACCCTTTGCCATTGATGTCAATGGGGGAGTATGTACTAAAAACAAGGAAAACAAGGAACACATACAAGGAGCTTATACTCTGGGGGAGTATACATATAAAAAACAATCCATGTAACTACAGTAGTGTAGATGAATCTTTGATGAGGATATTGAGAAGATTGTAAAAGAAAGAAGACACCATGAAAAAAAGTTGTTTTTTATCATATGTTGCCATCAATTCCAAAGGGGGAGATTGTTGGAGATTTGATTCTGAACAGTTGATTCATTGTATGTTTGTCATTGATGACAACATATAATACACAATAGTACTTCTATATGTACTAATCCATATGATGACATGAAGACTTGTGTGGATAGATACATGTTATTGACATGTTTATTATGCTATATTCATACACATACCCAAATATGATGTTTCAATAAAGATATGTAATTCTGTTATTGACAGTTACAGTTCTAGAGGTATAACAGTTTAAGGCCGATGTATATAATGTGTTTCTAGAGTTGCGCTTATCATCAGGATATGCGTGTATATATTCATGATTAATTATGAGTTGTTGATATTAATCTAAAGACATGAAATGTGTTTCAAGAAGATTGCAATGTTATGGTCAATTTGGTGAAGCCGACTTAGTGAAGCAATGTGCCTATTCAGTTTGTACTTGCATGGTTGTAATTATGAGTGCATGCTTAGTAGAGCCGACAAGGATGTTATGAAGAGTTCTCTAACAGGTCCCATGATATCATACTTGGAGTATGTACTTATAGAAGGTCATTTGTGATAAGAAGAGTTGCGAAAGCCAGAGATAAGAAAAGTAGAGAAGAGTATTAAAGCAGTAGAGCTATATTTATCATATGTTGATAATATAGATATTGAAGTTGAAGCTTTCAGAATACAGATAAGATTATTGTAGTGCTTTACAAGAGGTTAAAGCATCGACGCACAAAAGGAACTGATCAGACAAGCAGTTTCACAAGCAACAGTTCATCTTGTTGATACAGTGTGTATCAAATATCCAGAAGGTTGTAGCCTTCACCACTTGGATAGTGAGTCCTTGGACAGTGAGTCCACCACCCCTAATAGGATTATTGTAAAAGACTCCTAATAGGGTCAGACCCTTAACCAGGTCACTATACTACTGCATTGTAATGAACAACTCCTAACACGGTTGAATGATCTTTAAATAGGGATTACTATAAACCAGTATAGTTCTTTGTGGGTGCTAATTCCCACTGAGGTTTTTACCATTTGGTTTCCCCGTAACCAAATTGATGTGTTGTGTAATGTGTTATCTGAATGTGCATTTAATTTATATCAATCTAGATTAATAAGTACAAAAGATTTAAAGTTGCGGATAACTGATTCACCCCCCCCTCTCAGTTATCCCTGAAGTATTCTTACACATAGCCTTCTAAAATGTGGCCCCTGCATTAATCAAGCCAAAGGGAATTCTCCGGTATGCAAACATTCTTCACTTGGTGGTAAATGCCATTTTGTCCCTATCCTCAAATTTAACCATGGCTTAGTTATATCTGGAGTACCCATCCAAGAAGGATATCATTTGTGATCCATTCACGATTTGCAACACCTCATCCAACGAGGGGAAATGATGATTATCTTTCTTGGAGGCCTTGTTAAAATTTTGGAAATCTATACAAAGGTGGATTTCACCGCTTTTCTTCCTCATAGGGACTAGGTTGGCCACCCACATAGTATGCTGGATTGGGAAGATTATCCGGGCTGATAGTAGTTTCTTAACCTCTTGGTGAATCAGGAGTTTGATTAGCGAGTTGACCGATCGTTGCTTTTGTCAAAAAGGTTTAGCATCAGATTTGAGTGGGATAGTATTGGTCATGATGGATGTATCATATGTCTTTAGATCCTCATATCCCCATGCGATCACATCAATGTATTCTCAGAGAACCACGAGAATCTTCTTCTCCTCAGGGGAGTAGGAGGTGCCAATGTGTATCATTTTCTCTTCACCTGGTTGGCCGATGTTCACTTTCTCAAATTTCCCCACCTTAGAGGAGGATGATATCTTTTATCAACCTCGAGGGTCTAAGTCAAAGATCTGTTCAAGTGCAACCATCCCCTTCAGAATGATGTTGGTTGGCAGGTCCATGATCCTGTCATTTTCATCACCCTGCCCAGTGTCATCGTGATCTCTTTCTTCCACTATCGGGTCCTCAAAGACACCAACATTGGCCGTGAAGGATAGGATATATTGATTTTCCTCAAAGACCTAAAAATGGGTGACATCATTTGGAATAGATGGGGTGGGGATCATCTCAATAGAAAATTTCTAGAGTCGCAAGCCAGTCATTGGCTCAAGTGTGTTGGCAGAGACAGCAAGGGCGTCTGGGACATAATTCCATCTCCAGGGAATAAGATCGATGCCAAAGGCATCAAAATATTCAATAAGGTTCCACTCTCAATTGTGGTATGTAGCTAGCCTCTTATCGTGGCAAGTGTAATTACTCCGAACCTATTTAACAATCAACTTTTAATCACCTAGGGCCCAGAGGTGAGTGATTCCTTTCCTTAGTGCAAATATGAGCCCAAGAACCAAAGCCTTGTACTCTGTGACATTTTTCATGGAGTTGAACTACAGCCTATAGGACATGAGAAAGGATTTTCCCCGTAGGTTTATTAATTCCACTCCGGCTACACAACCTTGTTTGGATCAGGACCCATCGAACTTAAGGGTCCACAAATCATCATTTGTTGTCTAGGGTTGGGAAGACGTAGCGGTCTTTGGATTATTTTTTTGAGGGTTGGGATGAGTTTCCTCCAATGATGATGGTACATGGGTGAGGTTTGTCTCTGGAGGGGTGTGTGATTGAGATCCCCAGACACGTGGCACCGAGGAGGTGCTTCCAGTGGGAACACATGATTATGGGGAATTAGCTGCATGTTCTTTATCCCAGAGGGCATTGATATGCCGAGTAGCAGTGGAAAGACAAGGCTCATACTCTAGCTCTGAATGTAACTGATAATGCACCCGACACCAAGTACCACACAAGAGTGTGGCAGGGGTCGCTATGGTACCCTAAGAGTTAACCTCAACCTTCAATTTTTCTTCCAAGTCCTGGGTTCTCTACAGAATTATGGGATCCTCCCTAGGGGTGAAATCAAATGTTAAGATCTCAAGGGGTTGGTAAACCCCGGGGGAGGTCTTAGAGAATAAGACGTCATTCACCGTCTTGACTTATGTGAGGGCCTATCTCATTCAGGGTTCACTTTCAACCTAGATCTTGTTAGATTCTCCTTCCCAGGGGAGCCACAAGTGGGAGAAGTCGGTCAAAAAGTACCCATTCAGGTATTTGGACCAATTCTAACTTAGCAACATCCCATAAGTCTCTGGGATGTCCACCACTTGGATTTCTATTGTATTGGCTATCCTGGGGTCTTGGATGAGTTGAATCCATATATTCTTCTTTTCACCCATCATTTTTACAGTAGTCTTGTCCAGTTGGATCACTGCACCATTAGATGGGGTGGGGTGGAATCTGAGCTTCTGGCATATGGATTAAGGCATGATGTTGCCCAAAGCCCCAGAATCAACTAGGAAGTTGTGTATGTTATTTCCTTGTATGTTTAAGCCTAGAAGGAAGGGACGATCCTCAGTGTTTCCCTAGAAGAAATCCACATTAGCATCCTCGAAAGAGACAGTCTTGGGTGGGCGACTGACAGCTTCCGAGTTTCTCAAGAGCTTCAAAAGAGACTTCTTCTGCTCAGGATAATTCATCAAAACCTCCATCAAGGAGGTGTTGGTTTTTTCTAATGCCTTCATGATGTCAAACCTTCCTCCTGGGAACTGGTGGCTTCCCTCGGCCGGGTCCTTAGCTTGGTTAGAGCTAGAACCTTTTGGAGGGACAAATTAATCGGTCGTGTAGTCACAGGGAGGAGTGTCCTTGGGAGGTGTGGGCATGTAAACCTGTCCCTTACCAGCCCGACTTTGAGTGTTGTAGGGAGTCCATGTGTTAGTGAAGGCATTGGCCTCAAAGGGTGGAATAGATTCATCAAAGAACCCCTGTAGTTTGGGTACCTCTTCATCTTCTACAGAAGTCCCAAAGAAGATGGTCTCATAGGCGAAGGCACCATGAGTGAGCTCTTATATAGGAGGCTCTAGGCGAGTAGGGTCAGGGGCTTGTTGTCTGTCCAATTGGGAAATGATGATGAATTTCTCCAACGTAGCATAGTTTACATCATTGTGATATCCTATATCATGCAATCTACACCAGTTAGTCATGGGCTAGAAATTTGTGACTAGCATGAAATGGGATGGTCTAGCACCACCCTGATTGGTGTTTTGGTTCAGAGGCAGGCCTCCAACATTGGCATTGTTATTCCATTGTTGCTGGTTGGGCTGAGACTCATTATTGTAGTTTCTTCCTTTGGCATTGTTGTTTCATTGGTCGGGGAAAATATTCCTTCTCTGGGATTTGGAATTATGGGGTGCGTAGGACCCCACCTTTAGTTGACCTATCTCCATAGTCAGGGTGGACAATATTCGCCGTAGAGATTCAACCTCGATGGTCAACTGGGTGCTTGCGTCATAGTGGGATGGTTGTTATTGTTGGTTCCTTGGGAAAGCAACAATATTTTCCAGAGTTGAGGGCGACAATCCTCCACCCACGGATGACTGGAAGAAAGGTACTCTGGGTGGTTGTGTCTGTGGTTGTTGTGTTTGCTATGAGTGGTTCCAGGGGAAAGATTCCAGACCTGATATTGTCTAGGTCTGAGATGGATATATGTATTGGGCCTGCTGGTCTGTCGCTAGTGGTGGAGGATTCATGGCCATCGCGGGGACTCCCATTGCCTAATTGGGATTATATCCCCTGGCATAAGAAGTTCCATCAGGTATCATGTTAAATGGCATGCTCTGCCCAATTCTTCCTGAGGATTTGTTAAGGCCACAAGACAGTTCTAAGGCTAGGTTGTAAACCTTTGTCAAAGTATCCCGGTCGCCCGGGGTGGTTATTCTCCAGAGTTGAGTGGTAAATAAGGGGTCCATCGCGTTGAAGTAGGTCTGGATAGTTACCTCCACAGATGGGATGAAGGGACCCGTGCACCGTTTCAAGGCGCGTTGGAACCGGTGATTGAATGCTGCAAGGGGTTCATTTGGTTCCTTCCTGATAGAGATGAACTGGCTGTGGGACCATGTTGGGTCCACATATACATGGAAGGCAGCTAGGTAGACATCCTCCATGTCCTGCCAACTGTTGATGGAGTTGGCGGGAAGATTAAGGTACCAGTTCAGTTTGTTCTATCCCAGGGACAGAGGGAACATCCAGGTCACAATGTCTTGATGTTGGATTCGGTGTCGGTTCATGGAATCTTTGTATGCCTATAGATGCTATTATGTTGTTCATGAGCCTAAGTGCTCATATTGAGGACAAATATTTTCTGGGTGTGAAGGTAAATCGTTGGCTGCACCCAGAAAAGTTTCTATTGGGGACCCTGTATTTCCAAAATACGTAGCCATTAGAGGAGTTGGATTTTGACTGGGTTGAGTACTAGTTTTCAGGATCGTCTAGGGGATTTGGGTATTTTGTGGTATGCTAGATCCCCAAACAATGGTGGATGACTTGGCTTTTAGGGTCCATTTCTTCCAAGTGGGAGGCTCTAGTTCGAAAAACCATCCAGGATTGGGAGCTGATCTAAGGATTCTTTCAAATCTTGCTAGTAAAAATGATCCAATCCCACCGAAGGCTTGAATCCTAAAACTATGGCTTGGGGAACCCTCGGGTGGTGTAAAATTTGAATCCTTAGATGGGGATGAGTTCATGCCCTCCTAGCACCAATTTTTGTTGATGGGGCTTTGTGACCGGGTCCGCCAATAGAGGTAAGTTGTCACCAGGTACTGGGGTACAAGCCAACTTTTCCTGTAAAGGTTGTTTAGGAAAATGAGATTCCCCAGGCCTCCAAGCACGTGAGAGTTAGGTCTCGACAATGCGGGGCTCAGTTGGGAAATGTGACTGTTTTATTTTAGGGGGATAGCTAGTTATCTTAACTCCTCTTCTCCGGGGACTCAAGTGAGTGGGGTTTCCTGCAAATGTGCATTTACTTAACAAATAAACTTCAAAAGATACTACAAAGTTAGAATTAGTTCAACTATAGTTAGAAGTAGTTCATCTACCTATAGTTATACTGAACATTCAAAATATCAACAATGCTCCAACACACTACACTAAATACCAAAGAAATATACAACCATCAGCTCATATTAGATCAGTAGCAGAGGAAAAGAAGGTTGTTAATCTACTTATAGCATCAGAGCAAAGGACATAAAGAACACAAAGCATAAAATACTGTTAACAAGAGATCAAAATTCCAATAACTTCATTGATAGAACTCTTCCTTCTTCATTAACATGTCTTCCAGCAAGCACTGATGCATGGTAAATGATGGCTCTAGGGGAGCATTTAAATACTGAAAGCTTAGAAACTATGGAGCATTGAACTCTACCACTAAGAACTGAGAAAACCAAATTACTATTAACTATGGACAATAAAATCATCAATTTCACCGACCCTTGGAATGAGGCTAGACTAATCATTTATACACGTCATTTGACCTAAAACCTAACCTAACCTATTTTACACTTTACAATATAATATTATTTCTGGTGGCTGGTACTACCTATACCACGTTACAGAAGACCTCAAGATGGAAAAGGTCAGTCATGCCAGAAGAATAAGACAAGAAAAGGGGAGGGGAAGAATTGGCCTTGAGAAGAGAGCCGATAGAAGAGAAGAAGAAATCTGATCCCCCGGGGATCAAAGCTACATGCCTCATAAATGGGAGGGTGGTTCACTATGTCCGGTGTGCCAGGTGTAATGTTGAAGCAGTGCCTTGGGAAGACCATCTGTCAAAAAACCTCTTGTCAGTTTGATGTGCCTTGTTGTGGTTACCTACCGTTTGACAACCTTTATTAACTGCCTTGAAAGTGATCGATCGGCCTTGAGAACCAGGACACGGGTCACTTAAAGAATACAAAAAAAAGGGATCTGAAACTCTAGGATATGGGAGCTCAGGCTCTCAAAGAATAAAGAACACAACATTTCTCCTGAAAGCTTTCTCTAGCACCCGGAGAATATTTATTGTTGTTTGTTGTTGTTGAAGGTCTGGAGAAGATGGGAGATGCGATCTTCATTGATGTCTCTAAGGCTGGCCCTATGGTACTTGGCCACCTCAATCTTGCCACCCAGGTTAGGAACATTTGCCTTAAATTCTTCAGCCATTTTTTTCGCATCGTGACCCCTAAGCACCATGCGAGTTATTCACGTCATCTTTGCTCTGTTTATCCCCTTCGGGGATTGATACCTTGATTCCATTAATTCATCAAACTTTCCCAAAACATACTCCTTTGGAGTGCATGAGTCAGTGCTAAACGGACCAGCTTCAGAGACTTTCAAAACAAAAGACTTATACAAATTGAAAGAATATTGGACCGCATTGGTATTATCACGTAGGGTCCCTACCAGTTGCTTTATTACCCCCAATGTGAGGTCAATTCTGGAGTGCTGGGTCCTTACAAAATCAAATGGCTCCTCCCCCAAAATTTTAGACTTAGAGACAACCTCCTCTCCAATGCCGATGAGTGCCTCCAACTCAACCCTCCATGCTTCGTAATTTTCAATATCTCCCTGCCAGATGGAGATGGTAGTTTCAGCCTAGTAAAAGATGTGGAAGGCCGCATATAGGTCTGGGAGTGTGAACACTAAGAAATGTCAGATGTTTCCCAACTATAAGGTAACCCATTCATCAACTATTGGGCCTTTCTTTTCATCGCCTGTAATGAGTCTATGTCCCTTTGAGGAAGCGGCGCATCGAATGTGGAGGCACCTGGGGGAATGATGCTAATGGGTCACACTTGCTCCATCAATAGCCCCATAAGACTTTCATTTTTGTCCTTCTCTACCCTGTACTTTTGGGCCTCTTTCTCATAACAAGCCTCTACTACCTTGGTTGCTTCTTTCAACAAGTCTAATTCACCATGTTTTCCTCTCTTCTCCAATGACACTTTTCTGACATTGTAATCTTCAGCCTTGGTCGTTGCTTCGTCCACGTCTGTGGAAGGTGTCGTGATCACCGTGACTGTATCTCTACCCGAACTAGTCCAAAGAGTATGGGCTATATGAGATTTCTTAGCCTTTGGTGGGTTTTGCACCTGCGCCATCATCTCAGCCAAGGAGAGATGGGCCTTGGGTGTTGCCGGGGCCTTTCTCTTTTGAAATTCCACCAGCCATTGTGGCGGTAGGGGTGGCTTTATAGCTAAAATATGCTCTTATGATCTCTCCCTGGGATCCTGTTGTGCCCCTTCAATAGTATGAGCTACTTCTGGCTCCTTCTTTGTACCTTTTGGTTCTCCAATGATACCTACTGCAGTGGTACTTGTATCTTCTACCCTGATGTCTACATCCCTAACAATATTAGGATCATCATTTGTTACCCCAGGGTTTTTTCCTTCATCCTATTGCTACTCTTTATTAGCTTCTACTACTGGGATGTCCTCCTCTACTGGTGTATCTTTGAAGGTGGGGGAGGCGTCAGGCAAAGATTTAGATTTTGGGCCACTATGATTACCTCCCCGAACGATACCCTTGCTAGCGGTGTCTAGAACATGACAGTTAGGGTCACGGTTGTTCCCATGGGTCTGGTTTCCCTAGCCGATGTCATCTGTTCATCTTGAGTCTGTCTTCCTTCAAAAACCTCTTCAACCTATATTTCTGGGGCTTCAAAAACCTTCACTTGTTCTTACCCCTTTTCTTCTTTTTCCCAGGCTTCTTATTCTTGCGTGGGCTCTCGCTCCGGGAGCTCTTCTTGTGCGACGATCTCTTTCGTTGATTGTATGATGCCCCCTGCAAGTTTCCAAACTCATCAACCCTAAATACATCATCAAAATCATCATGGGGTAGGGTATTTTTTGGGGTGTGTTCCAGTTCTTTCTTCAGCTCTGGGGAATTAGAAGAAACAATTTGTATTTTTGGGATATTTGGCATCCCAAGTTCTGGCTCAGCCCTCGGCTTTGGATTGGCCTTCTTCTTTTTCTTGGTCACCGAAGGAGGCCCCACATCCATTAGAGCTACCTGCTCCTCTTCCACTCCACTTCCTATTGCTTGAACCATTAATGCGGCCAGTGAAGGGGAAGAGGGAGGGTGAGCGGGCCCGGTCATGAGGACCGGGGTGGTCAACTTTGTGATCAGTTTCTCCTTCATCTGCTCATAGGCCGCCAGTGTTTTTTGCATCTGTTCTTTGATCGGGGCTATAGATGGGGCTCATGAAGGAGTCCCCATGATTCCTTTTCCTCTATCCTCTCCATGCAAAGAGGTTTCGGCCTCAGGGGTCAATCTCAGCGCTGCTAGGCCCACTCAACGCGTACTCCTCATACATACCCTTTTGAAATACTCGTGGCTTCGCTCGACCACGTCGCGGGTGATATCTTCAATGGTTGGCCCCTCCTGAGAATTCCAGTTTATTTGAGGGAGGGCCATCTTGTCTATTCCCCTTTCCTTGTACTGGGGGTCTATCGTGGACCCGGTGTCCTAGAAGTCATCTGGGAATTTATGAAGCTTCAGCCTCTCCATCATCCCCATTGTCATCTGGATGAAGTGCCAGCTCCGAACTTTGAAATCATCTTGAGAATCTTCCCACAAGTCCTCCATATGGAATCTTTGGGGCTCTGATGCCCGGGGAAGTGCCGTTGCAATCTTGCCTAGCAAATCAGAGTTCTTTCGTGCCAGATAGAATTCTGTTAGGCCCAGGCTTTTAAGTTCATTGTCTGCCTCTTTAGTTGCGGCCAAAATGCATGTGTAATTCCCACAAGTTATTGGGAATGGGACATTCATCACCTTCTTTACATTTTATAAGGTGTTCAACTCAAGCATCTGTCTGTAGTATTCTAAAAGGATTATTTTGTTCTGAAAATGTTTGGGCAACACATAGGGTTTCCCAGAGAAGTCGATTACCCGAATGTAAGTATGCTGCTTGAATTGGATGTAGTAGTGGCTGTAACTTCTGACCAGATCCACTGCCTCCTTGGAGAGGTGGTACCTAACATCCCGGGTGGGTGTGAGAAGATTGTAGTAGATGAAGGCGTCATTAACCTGACAGAAGTTGAGGAAACTAGCCTCCCACTAGACTTGTCAGAAATAATCCCACATAGTCTTTTTCCCTTGGCCAACTCCAAGTTCACCTGATGTGAACAACCCATTTGTGACAGGCGTTATTGTGCTAAGGCCTAGAGAACATAGGACATCATATAAAACTTATGGGTTCAGGACACCTGAAGGAACTGTGAGTCCACATGGTTTGAAATGATGGCAACCCAATCAAAGTATTGCTCACCGATGGAGATGCTGAGTAAGAAGTAGTACATCCACCTTGAGAATTCCTGGGCATGGGGTTTCCTGAAGACTAGACATAGTGCTATGATCCCCATTTGGATACTTTCCTTAAATTTGGATTGGGGGATCTCTATCTTCATTCTCTTTGAATCTTTCTTTGGGGTCTTTAACCATTTATTATTCAGATATTGCCAGGCCATAACCTCTAGCTGTTGAAATTGTTCCAAGGCATCAGATCTGGTGACGATGGCTGGTTCATCAAACTGGGGGATTCCCAATACTGCCCAAAAAGTTGCGGTGTCAAGAGATACCATGGGAGTGGGATATCCGTTCGGGACAGGAGCGACGAGCATGACGGCGTGGACAGAGGAGTTGTAATGTGCCGCGAGGGTGAGAATGAGTTTCGGGGCTTGCACAGAGCATGGGAAGCAAGCTACCTTAAGGATCCCAGATTCTCTGATGTTGATAGCCTATTGGTCGCCGACCTGCCGTTGAATGAACATCATCTTAACTAGGTCCTGCATCTCTGACCACATCTCGATGCTGGTGTCAGTGACCAATTGAACCTGGGATTGTTTTTTTGATCCCACAATAGCATTGTCTTTCAAATATTTAATGCTGAGGGGCAGTTTTTCCAAGGTCCTTTCAATCTTGGACCTGACGGCTGCCCTGGTGACTACCGTGGAGGGGAGCTTTGGACTCCCGGGTGGTGAAGATGTAGAAGCATCTGACATAGTGAAAGTGGGATGTTTGAAAACCTGCAAGGTAAGGTGATCATCATAATACTTATAAGATAAAAAAATGCTACTTTGAATTCTGGAGAACTTACCACTGCATTGCGCATTTCACTTGAAAAGTTAGTTTAGATCAGAATCCAGAAAGATATGCATGTAATGACAACCTAGGAATTCAACCATAGTCTAGGCCTAAGAATTTTAGCATACTTCATGAGAGTAAGATATGGGCAGGGCGAGGGTGTAGGACCCAGGGTCCAAAAAACTAACCTTTTGGAGACATGACCAGAAAGTGAGCTGTCAGGCCCACGTGGGCATCACATGGATATGTAAGAAATGAGAAGTTATGGTGGCGACGATGCCAAATGTCTAAATGCGTGTAAAGAGGAAACCACTTTGGAAGTCTTGAATACATGTATGGGACAAAAATGTGCCATAAAAGTTGATTGATGATAGAGAGAGAAAATCGCCTGGTCGAAACCAACAGAGAGCCAAGCTTCAACCAGGTGGTATTCTGCCATGGGGGGAGCTTTCAAACTTGAATAGAATAAATGCAAGGGCATGGTGAGCTCAGTGTGGAACTAGAAGGATATACATGAAATATACAACAAATGTACAACAGAGCTAAAGGGTATATATATAAAGATACAGAGGGCCAAAGGCTGAGACACATATGTACATAATATGTAGAGCTTACAAAATGTACAAATGACCAACACCATGCAAAAGCATGGAAACTCCATATACTGCAATTGTGCAGAGGGCGGACAACCCTCTGCTAGTGCCAACCCACCAATAGGAGGCGACGAAAAACCAGTGCCACAAGACACAGTGACAACAACGAGCAAAAACTAGACAAGAAACAAAAACACCAAGCAAAAATGAGGCCAAAACCAGAAAACCAAAAAGAACAACGAGACCATACATGAGAGATTACCTGGAACAAACGCGACGAAGGAGGTAGGCACAAAAGGCACCTAGCAATGAGCTAACCTCAAGGATTACCACAGTCAATTACTGCCAAAGCACTCGTAAACTGCCACTAAACACAGGAGAAAAAATAGTTTCAAGTCACCTTAATTTGCTTTGATTCACTCTGGATGCACAAGTGTTTAATCATGGTAATTGTAAAAGTGATGTGTAATCCTTATTTATAACCAAGGTAAAAGATAGTTACCCTCTTTCCCGCAAACTACGGAATAGGAAAACCTCCAGACTCTGGCCCCAGGGATTCCCTGCCACCATGCCTTCTTGCAAGAAGAAGACATCGTGGTGAAGAATCCTGAAGTCTAAAATCCGGTTCTGGAAAGAACAACCAACTCCGGGACCGGGTCCAAGAGACGCGAAAGAGAAAAGGAAAAAAAATGAAAGCAAACCTCCCTTGGGGAGGGAGAACCCAAGGAAGAAAACAAAAGACAAGGCAAACAAGGCAAGAGCCAAAAGAAAAAAGAGGGGACCCAACATTTTGCACACAAAATGTAGGGACGGGTATGCAGGGCATAATAGGTACTACTATATACTCATTTTTTAAGCAACTACAATATATCAAGTTTAAGTTTAAAAGGTGGAATCAAGCCTATTTGGGTAATATTTTCCTTGCTAAAAATAATTCTCAGTTGTGGATTTATTCTATTACTCATCAAATTAGGGATCATATCTTATTTGATTCTCTATATTCAGAGGAAGCAGATGGGAATAAGGAGTTGGAAGATTGGGAACTTTGAGAAGAGATCTACTAGAAAAAAAAAGGCTCAAATGGATAGGCTACATGAAGGGGACATAAAAGCCAAGTTTTTCCATAATATAATTAAGGATAGAAGACATGGGAGTTATATTACTTCTCATATTTCCTCAGAAGGTACACTTCTTTCTTCTCAAAGAGATATTTATTGGGATGCCATTAGTTTCTTTGTGAATTTGTTTGTGGAGGATTTTGCTCTAGGTATTGTGGACAAAGATTAGTGCTTGAGTATATACCTTCCATAGTCATCAATTAAATGAATTAAGATCTCATTGATCCTATATCATTATCTGAGGTTGACGCAGTGGTGTTTGGCATGAAGTAGGGAAAAGCTCTATGGCCAGATGGATTCCCTATTGAATTCAATCAAGAATTTCAGGAAATTATTAGGATGGATATTTTTGAAGTTATAAATTAATATTTCAAGAAAAAGAAAATGCTAAAGGCTTTGAATGCTACTTATCTCACACTTATTCCAAAAAAGGAAGGTGTCAATTCTCTTGACTCCATTACACCTATAGCATTGTGTAATGTGATTTATAAAATAATTAAAAATTTTATTGTGGAAAGGATTAAGCCATGGCTTGATAGATTAATCTCTAAAGAGTAAGGGGGTTTTGTAGATGGAAGAAAAAATCTAGACAGGATTATTATAGTAGCATAAGCTATGCATTCTATGACAACTTCTAAGGAGAAGGTCATGTTCACAAAATTAGATATGGCCGAAGCATATGATAGAGTCAAATGGAGTTTCTTACTCAAATTTATTTCTTCCTTTTGGTATGGTGCTTAGTGGATTAGTTGGGTAATGAGTTGTATAGCTTCTAAGTCCTCTTTTGCAATCCGTATTAACAGTGAGACCACTAAGAAGTTTGTTTCTTCCAGGGGCCTTAGGAAGGGGGATCCCCTCTTCCCATACTTATTCATCTTTATGGAACATGCGTTAGAAATATTTATCAAATTTCAAGTTAGGAAAGGTCTTATTTAGAGATGAAATTGGGGTCATGGTCTTTCTCCTTCTTCTAATCTTCAATTTTTTTATGACATTGCTTTAATGGGTGCTGTCAGAATTAAAGAAGTAGACAACTTTAGAAAATATTTAGATATCTATATGGTAGCCTCAAGATACAATATCAAATAAAGAAAACAAATTATTTTCTTCTTTAATACTCATGCACTAATTAAGGCAAGGATTTCTAGGATATTATGGTTTCAAATTGGGACTCTTACTTTTTTTTATCTTGGAGTTTTCCTATAAGAGTGGCGATTTCTAAAGGTGTACTAGAAAGAAATTATCGATAAGCTAAGGAAAAATCTCAGTCATTGGACTGATATATGACTCTCTACTATTGGCAGAATGACTCTCTTGAAGTCAGTTATTCAGGGTCTTCCCATTTATATATGCCTTGTGCAAACAATTCCAATAAGATTTATTAAGGACTTTGATACTCTCTCTAGAAAACTTTTATGGATAGGTAATTTACTTTCCTTGAAGTAGAGTCTAGTTAAATGGGACTCTATTTGTAGGAAAAAGAAGGATGGTAGTCTAGGTCTACGTTAGGTAGGCATGAATGGTCCTGTTCTAGAAACTAAGATTTATTTGAAATGGTGCATGAATCAAGAACATGGCTGATCCAAAATCCTCAATGTTAAATGTATATGGGGATGGATGGAAAGGATTTTCTCCAGTGTAATTTGATAGGTAGCTCAGTTCTATTATTTGGGACACTATGAAGAGAGGGGTAGAATTGATAAAGAAAGGCCCTTTTTGGATTTAGAACAAGGGTGTTAAGGCCCTCTTTTGGAGGGACTCTTGTGATGGGTTTCCCATATTATTTCTAAATTTACTCACCTTCAACTACTTAATGATATTTTGCTCAAGAAGGTTAGAGTCACATTGAGGAGTTCTAGGTTATTTTACAGTTGGGTCAAGGGGAGGTGGCTAGATTGAAAGAGCCACACGAGTGAACCACTTGAGGTTTGGCGACAAATAGGGAGGATCTTGCCAAAATATTGTAGTATAGAATGTGAAACTCACTCAAAGGAGTAGACATTATTTCATAGGGCCCTAACCTGAAGGGAAAGTTTACAATAGCTTCAGGGTATAGGGAGATTGATAAGTCAAGTTTTTGTGAGGTGCATATCCCTTGGTGGAAGAAGGTTTGGAATAAATTTATTGACCTAAATGTAATTATTTCTTGTGGATGGTGGTTCAGAATAGATGTCTTACTTAGGAGAATATTTGAAACAGAGGTTTTCAAGGACCTTCTTTTTGTGTTTTGTGTGGTAAAAATGAGGAGACTAATTCTCATGTTTTTTTCCAGTGTTCTTTTTCTAGGGGGCTTGGCATTGGTGGTAGGGAGTTTGGAAACACACTTTTATTCATCCCAACTCTTTGGCTTATTTTTGGAACAATTTGAGCATAATCCTTGCTAAGACTTCAATTCTTAAGGTGGGTTGGGATATTTGGTCTAGCTTCATTCTTTGGCAGTTATGGCTTGAAAGAAACTGAAAGATTTTTCAAGATAGGAAGATGTTGCTGGAGAAAGTTTGTTTGTGTGTTATGCATATGATACAAGAAACTTTGATGGCTAAATGTGATCTTTCTGAGGTAGTTGATCCTGAAAATGTGGAAGTTCTTCATAATCTAAATATTTTGGGTATGAGCTTAGGAGATGAATTTTATGGAGATAAAAGGGAAGGTATCACTAGGTTAAGTAGAAGGACCAATGTGATGGTAAGTGGTTTCATTCTCCTACAGGATCACTTAAGGTTAATACTAATGGGTCTTTTAGGGGGAATCCAACACATGTGAGAGTAGGTGGATTTGATAGAGATAACTCTGGTAATTTCATTTTCTTATTCTTAGTGTATAAGGGTCATTAAACCAATAGCTACATGGAGGCTCTTGTTGTCCTATTAGCTCTTGAGAAAGGTTGTGCTCTTGGACGGAACAAGATTATTTAATAAGTCAAATTCTCAAGTGGTGGTGAATATGCTGAATAATTAAAATATGGATGATGTGGATTGACATTTGTTTCATGGTGGTTCATCATATCCTTTATTTGAGAGACTCTTTAGGGTATGTTTCCTTTCATTGTGTTCCCAAGTCATTGGAATAGGTATATTGATTGTTTGGCCAAGTGGGCCTTTGAAGGATTTCATGGTTGGAATGTAGGGGAATGGGGTTAGTTTTCCTTGTATTATACTTAGGATTTAGAGAGGCTGATTAGGGAGGTTAGGATGGGGTAGTGTTTTTTCCTCTCCTAGGGGCTTGTTGGTCCTTCGCCTTGTACTTTTATTCTTGATTTAATAAATTTGTAACCCTTTTTTTCCTAAAAAAGGATCACTTTGGTAATTCCTATAAAGTAATATAGGTCACATGGGCGATGACTAAAAAATAAAGAAATAGAAATAACTATAAAGTCATTTAAATGACGAGAATACACCGGTGAGAGGTGAATGGAGATATCAATAATCCAATCTACCTTATACATTTGTTGGGTATAGGGTGACATCACTGATGAACCTCCCCTCATCAATAGTAGCTTCGCCCTCCTCTTTGTCTTTATTTGGTGTAAGTGAAATCACCATAGCTAGTCATTTCAAGGAGTTTGGCCAACCACTACCTCCACTAGTTGTAGGCCGACTACTGCCACAACCACAATATAGCCTCACTCCCCACCAAAGTTCACCTAGATGAAAAGTCATTGTGAAAAGAAGCTAAACCCTATTGGCCAAAGTCACTCCCACCACCAAAATAGCGCATGAGGGACTCGGGGGTCTAAGAGTGTTGACTTAAAGAACTTTGGCCATGTTGGCGATCATGAGGTGGAGAATAGCTATAGGAAGAAGAAATATCTAGGGGGTCCTTGGCTATAGTGTAAGGGGAATTTTCCAAGTGATTAGGAAGCTTCTAGAGGTGGGCCACCTCTAGTGCCACTTTGTTGGCTTGAACCTGAATCTTAAACATAATATTATTACAGATAAAAGCTTTAGTAAAAAGTGAAATACAAGTGTCAATAGAGATATGAGAAAATATAACAACATTCTTATCTTTCCAAAAGGGAAAAAAATCTCCACGCTAAAAGCATGCCATATTTGGGTATATTTGTAAGGGATGGAAGGTTGATTTCCAAATAAATATTATGCCAGGAAAAAGAATTTGTCCAAAAGGAAAAATAAGATAATGAATAAAAATCCATAATACTTTAGTTGGTTGTAGAATAGACAATGAGGGTCCAAAATACCCATATATCGAAGACACGAACCTAGAAGCAAGCCTTGGAAAAGAAACACCAAATAAAGTGGGCAAGCTTAAGCTCAATGAATCCTACTGTATGTTGAGAAAATGTCATTGTTAAATAGACAAAGATGAATGAAAATGCTGCCAAATATTCAAAGAAGGTACCATATGAAGGTGTAAATAAAGGCAACGGTACCCCAAACGTGTCTTGTAATTTTAGAAAGAAAATTTAAGTCATAATTCTTTAGGGAATTTTTTTCACAAATTCAAAGTAGGCATTGAAGTTCTAAAATACTCTTATGCCAATTGTATTAATTGTGGGATTTAACTTATTAGGATGTGTTGAGTCGAAAGGACTCTCATCTTGCAGTTGACCTATTACAGTGAAGGAAAATGTGAGTGTGCAAAGGATTTTTAAATGTGTTATGCATGTTCGACAAATTGGATATGGAGAGTGTTCGACTTC
>MU227450.1:629832-660423 GCA_018584345.1 Thuja plicata
TTTGTTTATAAACTCATTTTAAGTTTACTTAAGTGTATTTTTCTCATGCATTCACACTTGACATTATTCTTAGTAAGTTCAAGTATTTGAAAAGTGTATTTTCCATACATTTTAATCATGTATGTGTTGCTTTAGTTTTACATGTTTGCATTTAAGGTTTCCATTGGTAAATGTTCATTCATGTTGTATCTTCACTTTTTAATTTTTGTTTCAAACCTTAGATTTTATTTGTCATTTTTTTTAAATTTTTGCATTACAATCTATGTAGTCAATGGTTTATTTTGATTGCAACATGTTTTTGGTTCTTTGAAAACTGTAATGGAAAATTGACTACACCATTGATTCATTTGTAATCGGTTATGTAACACCCAATTAAAAGGATTCCATTCCTAATCACCATGGCTTGAAATCAAATCTTATCTTTATCAAAAGGACAGTTCGCTTCAACTTAAGGCCATTCATCATTCTCAAAGGTATTTCTCAATACGACCAACCAAACAAAGGTATTTTTTCAATACCGCTGATCAGAACGCATTTCAATCAGCAAACCAAAGTGTCTTAACACTCATATTTTCCTCAAGTGATCAAATCATCCAATATCTCAATCAACACACAAGTACAACTATCTTATACCCAGAATTCAGTCTTCAGACATCCACCAAAAGAGAGCAGTTATCAACACTAAAAATGTATTGATTGAGGTATTTATAAGCATACAATAATATCTTCTTATATAAGCAAGAGCATATAGAAAACAAGGATAGGGTTGAGACACTTTTCTCAACATGGAGGAAGTAGAGTTCTAATAAAACTCTATAATATCATCAAGATACGTTAGAGTCCAAATAATAATCAATAATATCCATCTACCTCATTAATGTGGTTACCTAAGTAAACTTAGCTATAGAGTAAATTGATGACACAATATTACACCAACACCCCCCCTTAAGTGCAACTTAGGGATTAAAAAATAATGTATTAGAGAGCTATATGGGTCCTGGAAGAAAAGCCATGTTAGGTACCCATGTACATCTACAAAAAAATCTCTCATAACAGGCAAAAAGGAGAAAACCCAGTGGGAGAAAACTCCTCTCCAAAAGAGAAAACAAACAAATGTTGAAAATTTTTGAAAAGGAAGGAAAGAGGACTCCTCAAGACCCCCCCAAGGACTAATTCCTTGACCCCTAACATCATATGCAATTGAAGATAGCGTGGAGATGCTAAAGGTTTGGTGAATATATCTACAACTTGTTGATCTGTAGGCAAATACTCCAAAGACAAAATACCATCTTGAATGAGCTCTCAAATGAAGTGCATGTAGATTTCAACATGTTTGGTACGTTGATGTTCCACAAGATTGCAAGAAATATGGATGGAAGTCTAATTTTCACACCAAAGAGTAGTAGGATGAGTTATCATAAATCCAAACTCAGCCATCGACTGTCAAAGCTAAAGAATCTCTTGACTAGCCAAGATAGCTCCTCGATACTCAACTTCAATTGAGGATAGTGCAATAGTAGTTTTCTTTTTAAAAGACCAAGCAAATGGACAAGAACAAGGGTAGAGAACAAAGCCTGAGGTAGAATTTTGATCATCAACATCACCAGCCCAATCTGAGTCAGTGAAGCCCATAATCTCAGTAGCATCTCATGTGTAGTGAATGACAAACTGTAAAGTGGCCTCAATATACCACAGAATGCACTTAGCTATCTGCAAATCACTCTCATGAGGATCTTGAGAGAACCGAGAGACAAGACTAACTACAAAGGAAATAATAGGGAGATTTTGTGTCAGGTACAAAAGGCTTCCAACTAATTGCCTATACAAGGTAGAAACAACTGATGGAGTAGTAAATTTAGTAGAGAACACAAAACCTAAGTGAAAAGGAGTAGCGGATGGTTTTCAATTAGCCATTCCAAACCATTGGAAAAAATCAAGAGCATAATTCTGCTAGAAAATGGAAATACTGGCAGAAGAGTGATGAATTTGAAGAACAAGGAAATAATGCAAGAAACGAAGGTCATTCATGTAAAAATGTTTCATCAAATCTCTTTGAGTTTTATCAATAATAGCTTGCAAACTCCCTGTGAGTATCAAGTCATCCACATAAAGAACAAGAATGAGAAGATCCCCTTCATGTCGTTGAATATAGACTGCAGGATCAGAATGGCATCTAGTGAATCTAGAAGCAGGCAAAAAACCATCCATCTTCTCATACCAAGCTCTAGGAGCTTGCTTGAGACCATA
Organism: Thuja plicata; assembly: GCA_018584345.1. Lineage (NCBI taxonomy): Eukaryota > Viridiplantae > Streptophyta > Pinopsida > Cupressales > Cupressaceae > Thuja > Thuja plicata. The sequence goes on from MU227450.1 coordinate 632,080, forward strand.
TAATAAACGTCAAAGCATAAAAACAAGTGAAGAATCAAGTACAAAACCTGGTGGTTTCTCCATATAGGTCTTCTCTTGAAGATCGCCATGTAGGAAATCACTCTTCACATCCATCTGATACACTAACCAGCCCTTCGATGCAACAATAGAAAGTACAGATGAATGGAATCCATCTTGGAAACTAGAGAAAAGGTCTCAGAATAGTTGATACCTTCAACTTTTGAAAACCCCTTAGCCACTAGACAAGCCTTATACTTATCAACATAACCATTAGCTGCAAATTTGGTACGATGCACCCATTTGCATCAAACCATCTTTCTTCCCTTAGGTTTAGAGGAACCAAATCCCAAGTATTTTTTTTCATCAAAGTAGAATGCTCCTCATCCATGGCACTATCCCATTCTTGTATACCTGAGGCATCCAAAAATTTATGAGGATCAGAAGAGACTGCATGACTCAAGGGTATGTGCACAAATTTGTGAACCAAAAATGGGGGTATAAGTGGACATATTTTTTCTGAAATTGGGTATACTTGAACTTGGAATAGACGTTTGAGGGTCATGCACTCAAAATAAGAAGATGTGTAAAAAGTAAAAAATGTAGTAATCTGAATCTAGTTTCTAAAATACTAATTTTTAAAAAAAACTTATAAGATTAAGAGGGTCAAACCCCATGCGCACAAAAACCTATTCCTATTTTTTTTAGAAAAACATAACATAGCTATTTCCGTGTGTTGTACAAAAGATATAGTTATATTCAGTATTTCTCAAATCCATTTGGTACGATGATAGGTAAAAGTGAGATCTAGAAGTTGTGTATTTTTTTGTAATTTTCTGATTAGTATTTTTTTGTGTGATTTTTGAAGTGACCACATCTTGAAAATTTGGTACCTGTTCGTGCGCAAGGCATAAATTGCATCAAACTAATTGAAAATGAAAACTTTTTTTTGAAAGTGTATAGAATCAAGTGTGGAACAATAACATATAATTTATTTTTAATTTGGTTGAGTATTTAAAAATTTATTAAAAAAATGGTAGACATATGTCTGTGAGGACGGTTAAGACACTGGTAAAGAAAATTAAAGTTTACTATGCTAATGTTGTCCAAAAATAGAAACAATTATATGGTTAGAAAGCTAAGAAGACATATGATATTATGGTGAAAATTATAGAGCTACCCTCTTAACAAATTGCAAAGCTGATGAAGATAAAGTTGAGAATTCATCGTACACGATGAAAAAACATCTAAAAGAACAAAAAAGGAAAGAAAATGAACCTCCAAGCCTTTGGGTCATTTTCCAAGCCTCTTCCCAAGCCATAACCCAATCAGGTTTCTAAATTTCAAATAACCCGATTGGGTTTTGAAAAGAAAAAAGTACTTTTTTAACTCGTACATAACCCAATCGGTTTCTAGAGAATAAAATGTACAATTTTCACTTCTTCAAAACCCAATAGAGAAATGAAGTAAAAATTATGCTCTCTCTCTCTCTCTCTCTCTCTCTCTCTCCTCCTTTATTATTAGTTTTTTAGAACCCGATCAGTTTCTAAGGAATTAGGAGTATTGAGCCTTTATATTCTCATAACCTGATTGGGTTCTGAGGAAAGAGGAATGTTGAACCATTAAGTCCTTAGAACCTGATTGGGTTCTATTGAATTAAGAACATTTATTTATTCAACGGTCAAAATAAAGTCATTGCAAGTTGTCCCGAGGTCTCACTACTTCTTTTATGTTGTTTTACACTAGTAACAGACATGTTTGTACTTTATTGCATGTTTTTTCTTTGCAATGATTGAATTGTGTTGTTTATTGGTGTTTTTATGTTATTTTATCATTGTAAGTTCACATTTCAAGAAAATGATTGATTTGTTCTTATTTTTTGGATTTGATGTTCACATGTTATTCTATGTTCATGATATTATTTGTAGGGTCCATTCAATATGAACAATGTGAAAGAACAAAATAGGAACAATTAAGCAATGAGAGACAGAAAAGAAAAGACAAAAGGAGCACATGAGGAGAATATGACAAGGTACATCATCAAATGCATGAAATGTAAGTGATGAAAATTAAAATGTTAATAATAATGTGACAAATACACCTAATTCATCTATGTTAGGAATAAAAATCCACAATAAAACTGAGAGGGGGGGTGCATTAGTTGTGATATAGATTATTAAGCTTTAAAATTTATAAACCAGCTCTACAAATGTAAATGATAACACAGTAAATGCCAACACCATAGCACAATATTTGTTGTCAAGGAAACCTTGTTAAAGGTAAAACCCTGGTGGGAATTAACACCCACAAATAATGTAATGAGAGTATAGTTTGCCTGTTAAAATACTTAGCTCTATTAGGAGCTTATTACAATATTATAGTACATAGTCCCTGTTAGGAGACAGACCCTGTTAGGAGTCAAAATAAATAGTAGGCTCACTACCAAGGCACACTTCCCAAAGAAGGTTAAAGCCACCCTCAAGGATTCACAATTTGAACAAGTGTATAAAGAAAATACACAATCTAGCGAACTGTCTGATAGAAACTGTCTTTGCTTGGTCAGTTCCAATGAAGTAATATTATTATAAACTCTTGTCTACATCCAGCAGCCAAACAAGCCTTGAAGCTTTCAATTCTTCTCCTTTTCAATCTATGTCACATATTTTCAAAATAAAAGATCACTAATATACACCCTATTACAATAATTTATTAGGTCAGCCAGTTAAGCATTCCTAATACAAAAATAATTAATTAGGTAAGCCAATTAAGGCTTTCCAATATACAAATAATTATTTAACCCCTTGCTAAGATACACACAGTACCCATAACAAGTAAATGTCATTTACAATCCATCAATTATGCTTCCAGATCTGTAATCCACGCTCACAATTCATTCTACAAGCTACATGTCTAAAGTCGGCCACCAATTAGGTCTTCTTCTGAATACATGCCACAACTGACATCACTAGTAACCAAACAATAATTGAAATCAACCCATTACTCCAACATATGTCAGATTTACATCAGTAAGCTTGTATTATCTAAAATATCTTCGCCAGAAAGATATACCAGAAGCACAGAGACCTGCTCTGTTCAAAATCACAGTTACAGTCCCGAAACCAGTCTTCACCAAACCAACTGTAACATCCACAATATGAAACATAAAGCCAAGTGACCTTAGGAATAACATTAACACACATCCTTTTGTATAAATCCAAATTTGATCATTCTGAATCATCCGTACAGTATCCATACACTTCTTCTAGTCAAGTAACCAGTCTGTCCTCTCCATAGAAATATATGTTGATATCAGTGACAAAACATTAATATCAACATCATGATTAGTAACTAAAACTAATATCATTCAACAATCTCCCCCTTTGGCATTGATGGAAACATATGGGAAAATCCATATGCATCAACGCAAAAGTACTCTCTGTCAATGCAATCTTCTCAATATCCACAACACAAATCTCTCAAAATAGTAGGGATTTTCACATAGATTCCTTCCCCCTTTGGCAGCAATGGAAAAGGGTGTTGCTATGCCCTACATACCTGTCCCTTCATTTTGTGGGAAAAATGTTGGGTTCCCCTTTTTCACTTTGGCTATTTCCTCTCATTTCTTGTTGTTTGTTTTCCCTCTAGGCTTTGCTTCCATGAGGGTTGCCCTTCTCTTTTATTTTTTCTTCTTGTGTCTCTGGGACCCAGTTCCAGAGTTTCATTTGTTCTTTTGAGAGACAGATTCCAGAATCTGGGATTCTTTTCCATCCTATCTTCTTTTGCGAGGAGATGTGGCCGCATGGGATCCCTAGGTCTGCAGTCCATAGGTTTTCTTGTTCTAGAGTTTGCGGAAATAATGCAACGTGTTTTTACCCTAGGGTATAAATATAAGTTACCTGTCATTTTCACGTTTATCGTGATCAAATAATTAAAGCACTCAGAGAAATTTCAAAGGTGATTAAGGAGATTAAACATCAAATTACTCCATGTGCTTAGTGGTTAATTGAATGGTGATTTGCAGTGCTTTCTCGTGGTGGTTTGAAGGTTTTGTTTATTGCAGAGTGCCAACCATGCTCACCTTTTCCGCATCCTTCATGTTTCCAGGTAGGCCTTTGGCTCTCTCTAGTTTCTGGTTTTCTTATTTTTTTGGTCATTTTTGCTTCATTTCCTTTGTTTTGTTTCCTCTTTTTGTTTCTCCATTGCCTCCTATTGGTGGGTTGGCACTGCCAAAGGGTTGTTTGCCCTTTGTGCAGGTATAATTTTAGTATAGGTGCTTTGCATATTTTAGTAGGTTTCCATGTAGATACCTCTGTAGTTTTTGTATATATTGTATATTGCATGTCTATTTTCTGTTTCTATACATATGTATGTTTTAGGCCAGCCTGTGAGTCATTCTTTGGTGCTCTCCTGGGCTTCGGATCTATATGCATTTCTTGTATATTATGTACTCTACCTAGTGGTGAGCTCGTCGCCCTCCATTCATTAAGAATCCCAAATGTGGATCTTGTCTGAGAAAGCTGGTTGCCTGGTTTGAGCTTGGCACCTTGCTGGTTTGGCCATGGCAATTTTCTCTCTCCTCCATCAAGTTAGTCTTAATGACAGGTTAAGTCTCCCACACATGCATTCAAGTCTGGCCCAAGTGGCATACTTTTCCTAGCATGTTTGGACAGTTATTAGCGTAAATTCCATAACTCCCATTACTGCATGACCACGTGACACCGCAATGTCAGCCTAATACGGCTCATTTTTGGTCCCGTTAGTAATTGTTAGTTTTCTAGACTCTAGGTCCCAGGTCTTCATCGGTCCTTTGTTTCTTTTTCATCGTATGTGTTGGAAATCCCTGGAGGTCTAGGAAGAGGTCAAATTCCTAAGTCACTCTTATTACGTATGTATCTTTTCAGGGTTTGACATGAGATAACAATTCTTTTAGACACAGGTGCGATGCGATGGTAAGATATCCAGAATCTAGAATAATAATATGTTTTATATAAATATTAACAATCGTCCTGCCTTGTAGGTTTCCAAAATACCATTCATCAATCATGTCGAAAGCTTCTGTATCATCCCCACACGGGAGTCCAGATATCCCCACTATTGCTGCCACCCGGGTAGCTGTCAAAACCAAGACTGAGAAGGCCCTGGAAAATCTCCCATTGACAATGAAATACAGAAAGGGAGACACCATTGTGGGATCAAAGATCAATTTCAAACTTCAACTGATCACCGACACCATTGTCAGAATGTGGGTTGAAATGTAGGCCTTAGTAAAGATGATGTTTATTCAATAGACGGCCGGAGATCCATTGGCCATCAATGTGGGTAATTACAAGATCCTTAAAGCTACTTGCTTCCCCTACTCCATGCAGGCCCCGGAGCTCATTCTCACTCTGGTAGGACTCTACAATATTGTCATCCGGGCCATTGTGCTTTCCACCCTAGTCTCAACCGAATATCCAACGCCTATGGTGTCTCTGGATGCCGCAACTTTTTAGGAAGCACTGTGAATTCCCCAATTTGATGATGCGGCCATCCTCACCCAAGCGCTGGCCTTGGAATAATTTCAGAAGTTAGAACACATGGCCCAATAGTACCTCAACAACAAATGGCTTAAGGTGCCAAGGAAAGACTTCAAAAAGATGAAGCTTGAAATCCCACAGACTGAATTCAAAGAAAGCATACAGATGGGGATTATCGCACTATGTAGGGTCTTCAGACAACCCCATGCCTGGGAATTCTTGGAATGGATGTACTATTTCTTGTTGGGCATCTCCTATATTGAGAAAAACTTTGATTGGGCCACCATTATTGCAAATTATATGGACTCTATATTTCTCCAGGTCACCAAATCCTCCAAATTCTACATGACATCTTATGTTCTCTGGGATCTGGAACAACAATGACCCATCACAAATGGATTAATTATAGTGGGTGTACTTGGGATTGGCCTGGACCAGAATGCTCCTTGGGATTATTTCCCACAGATCCAATGTGAGGCTAGTTTCCTCGGCTTTTGTCAGGTGAACGATGCCTTCATCTACTACAACCTCCTCACACCTACTTGAGATGTCAGATACCTACTCTCCAAGGAGGCAATGGACTTGGTCAGAACTTATGGCCATTATTATATTCAATTTCAACAACATACCTACATTTGGGTGACCGGCTTCTCTGAGAAATCCTACTTATTGCCCAAGCATTATGGGGATAAAATAATCCTTCTAGAATACTGTAGGCAGATCCTGAACCTGCATTCCCTCTTCATAGTGAAGAAGGTGAAAAATTTCCCATTACCAATCACTTGTGGGAATTACTCTTGTAGTCTGGCTGTGGAAAAAGAGGTAGATAATGAGCTCAAAAGTTTGGGACTATTAGAGTTTTATCTGGAGCAGAAGAATTTTTATCCGCTAGGCAAAATAGCAATGGAACTTGCCCGGGCATCAGAGCTCCTCGAGTATCACATGGAGGACTTTTGGGAAGACTGTAAGGATGATTTCAAAGTCTGGAACCGGCATTTCATTTGGATGACAATGGGAATGATGAAGAGGCTCAAGCTTCATAAGTTCCTAGATGATTTTTCAGATATTGGGTCCATAGTAGACCCATAATACAAAGAAAAAGGAGTAGATAAAATGGCCCTCCATCCAATAGATTGGGATGCACAGGAGGGACCAACAATAGAGGACCTCACCCATGACGTGATAGAGTATAGTCATGCATATTTCAAAAAGGCATGCCCAAGGAGTACACGTAAAGTTGGCCCGTTTGTGTGGGGTTCAACTTCCGGGGCTGGAACCTCCTCATAGGGTGAGGATAGAGGAAAGAGGATAGAAAGGACCCCATCTATTGTCCTGGCCACCATTCCCATAGTAGAAAAAATTTAGAAAATGCTGGCCGCCTCCCAGAAAATAAAAGAAAAGTTAATCACTCAGTTGGCCACCTCAGCCATTATGATCAAACCTGTCTGCCCTCCCACTTCCCCTTCACTTGTAGCCTTAATGGTCTGAGTAACAGGGACCAGGGTGGAGGAAGAGAAGGCAGCCATAGTGGATGTAGGGCCCCCATTGGTAACAAGGAGGAAAAAGAAGAAGATAACTAATCCTTAACCAAAGTTGGAGCCAGAGCTTGGGATGCCTAGCATCCCTGAAATATAAATTGTCTCCTCAGACTCTCTGGAGCTGGACAATTGACACAAAGATCCCTTAGAGACCTCCCCTCTGCATGATGAGTTTGATGACATATTTGGGATGGATGAACTGGTGAACTTACAGGGGGATATCGGGAAGGTAGTAGAAGAAATAGCTGCCCAAGAGGAAGTGGTGATCTCTCTTGAGAAGAAAACTCCAGAAAAACAAGCTGGCCAAGAGCAGGAAGTCTGAGTAGAGATAGAAAATGAGCCTGAGCAGATTCATATCTCTAACATCCTAGAGATATAGGTTGCAAGCACCATAGAGGATAGACTAAATACAGGACAAGCAACTGGCATCATCCAAGTGAACCGGATCTACAAGAACAACTGTAACCTCAGCTACAATGCTCCAGATGCCACCTCTGAAGAAGGTGACATTCAGTGAGGTAGTTTCAGCAGATGCATTGTTGAACTTTGGCAAGATACCTCACCCACCTCCACAAGATATTCTTACAGAAGAGAACATCCCGACAGAAAAGGCCGAAGAAAAACAACAATAGAAAAAAGATGAGGGCCAGAACTCCGGGAATATAAATGAAGAATTTGACGCTGCTAAAGACATGGACACCAGAGTAGATGATACTAATGCCACTAAGGTGGATGATGTCAGTGGTCCTAAAGATATAGGAAAAGAGTTCGGAGAGACTCAGAATACCGGGGATACACCACAGAACCCCGGAGGGGATTCACAGGATCAAAATTTGGTAGGAAGGCCACCCCTACCAACATAATGGTTGGTGGAATCAAGAAAAAGGAAGGCCCCAGCACCAGCCAAGGCCCATCTCTCCTTGGCAGAGATGATGGGGCAAGCACAAAATCCCCCCAAGGCAAAGAAAGCCAATACAGTCCATACTGTCTGGACTGGGCCAGACGGAGATATGGTTGCGGTAGTCGCAACACCTTCCCTAGATGTAGATGAGGCGATGACCAAGGCTGAAGAGTACACAATCATAGAGATACCTTTGGGGAAGAGGGGAAAGTAGGGTGAGTTAGACCTACTAAAAGAAGCAGCCAAGGCGGTAGAAGCTTGCTATCAAAAGGAGGCGCAGAAGTTCAGGGTAGGAAAGGAGAAGAACTCAAATCTTGTCAGACTTATGATGGAGCTTACCCAACCCATCAATGCCATTCCTCTGGAAGCTTCCTCATCTAGAGCACTGATCCCATAGGGTGATATTTATGCGCTCAGAAGTATGAAGAGGAAAGCGCACGCAGCTGATGATTAGGTAGCTGAACAGGTAGGAAACGTTTGGTGTTTTCTTGTGATGACTCTCCCAGACCTATATGCCACTAGCAATGTTATACATAAGGTGAAGAATACTATAACCAACTGGGAGGGAGAGGTCAAGAAGTATGAGGCTTGGGTAGGTGATTTAGGAGAATTCATGAGCATCGGGGAGGAAATTGTCTCCGAAGAAAGAATTTTGGGAGAGGAGTGCTTTGATTTTGTCTGGACCCAACACTCCAGACTTGACCTCACATTGGAGGTAACCGAGCAACTTGTAGGGGCCCTGTGGGATAAGGTACTAGAGGTTGATTATTATTTGAATTTATACAAGCCATTTATTACAAGGGTTTCAAGATTTGATCCCTTTAGCACTGAGACATGTACTCCGGAGGAGTATGTTGTTGGGAAATTTGATGAGCTGATGGAAGCTCGATACCAGTCCTTGGAAGGAATTGATAGAGCAGTAATGTCCTATATATCTCGCATGGTGATCCGGGGCCATGACACCATGAAGATGGCAACTGAATTCAAGGTAAAAACTTTGGATCTGGGTCAACAGGTGGAGGCGGCCAAGTACCGCCAGGCTGACCTCAAAGACATCAATGAAGATGGAATCGCCCAACTCCTGGAAATGTTTAGTAACACTAAGGAACAATAAGGACCTCTAGAGTCTAGAGATTCTCACCAACAACACTTTTTTGTATTCATTATTCTTTCAAAGCGTAAGCTCACAGATCCCAGAGTTCCAAATCTACAGTTTTGCATTCTTTTGATGGCCCATGTCCAGGTTCCCCAGAGCTGACCGGTCATTACCAGGAAGTTAATAAGGGTGTTAAAAAGTGGGTAACCCCAACAAGGCATGTTAGTTCAAGGAAGGTGGTCTTCCCAAGGCACCGCTCCAACATAACACCTGGCATATCAGAGACAGTGAGCCACTTTGACATTGATGAGGCATGTAGCCTCGATCCCTAGGGGATTAGATTTCTTCTATTCTCCCTTTGGCTCTCTTCTCGAGGATGATTCTTCCATACCTCCTTTCTTGTCTCATTCTTCTGACATGCTAGACCTTTGTTCTTCTCGAGGTTGTTGTAGCGTGGTGCAGGTAGTTTCGGCCACCAAAAATTGTATTTTATTGATTGAGTGTAAAGATGAGTTAGGTTAATTTTAGGTAAAATCTGTGTATAAGTAGTAAGTCTGACCTCATTCCAAGGGTCGGTAGAATTGATTATTTTGCAGTCCATAGCTATAGAATTTTAGTATTTCATTTCTAGTGATTGCAGAGCTCAATGCTCCTTGTTTCTTATAAGTTCAGTGGATAGACGCTCCCTTGGAGCCATTATTGATGTACTCACTAGTGATGCTGGAAAACTATTAATGAAGAAGGAAGGATTCTCGCAATGCTGTTGTTGGTCTCTTGATCTCTGAGATAATACTCTTTTGTGCTTTATGTTTCTTATGTCCCTTGCTCTGATACTTTAAGTAGATTAACGACCTTCTTTTCCCCTCGCTATTGAATATGTATGAACTGATGGTTCTGTGCGTATTCAGTATTTTAGTGTAGTATGTTAGAGCATGGTTGATGTTTTAAATGTATTTGCATGACTATAGGTAGATGGAATACTTCTAACCATGGCCTCTCTTTTGAAGTTTATTTGGTTAACTAACATGTGCTTGTAGGAAATCCCACCCTACCTAAATCCCCGGAGGAGACGAGCCGAGATAACTAGCTATCCCCAGAACAAAATAGTGACACTCCCAGCTTAGCTCCCGCATTGTCAAGACCTGACTCTCATGTGCTTGAAGGCCCAGAGAATTTATTCCTTGGACAACCTTTACATGTGAAGTGGGTCGGTACCCCGGTACCTGGTGACAACTTACATCTGTTGGCAGACCCAGTCACAAAGTCCCGTCAACAAAAATTGACCCTAGAGGGAGGGCATGAACTCATCCCCTTATGAGGATTTATGTTTTAAACTGCCTAAGGGTTCCCCAAGCCATAGTTTTAGGAAACAAGCCTTTAGTGGGATTGGATCATTTTCACCTGCCTAATTTGAAAGAGTGCTTAGATCAGCCCCCAATCTTAGAAGGTTTGTTGAACTCAAGCCTCCCGCTTGAAAGAAGTAGACCCTGAAAGCCAAGCCAACCAACATTGTCTGGGGATCTACTACATCCTAGGATACCCACGTCTCCCAGACAACCCCAGGGATTAACACTTAGTCTAGCAAAAATCCAACACCCCCAATGGCTGCATACTTTTTTAACAGTAGGTCCCCGATGGGACAGTTTCTAGGTACGATGAACGATCTCCCCACACACCCAGAAAAGATCTACCCTCGATATGAGCACCTAGGCTCACAAACCACAGAAGAGCATCTGCAGGCATATAAAGATGCCATGAATTGAGACTGGATCCAACATCAAGACGTTGTGACCTGGATGTTCCCTTTGTCCCTAGGACAGAATGAGCTGAACTGGTAACTTAACCTACCCACCAACTCCATCAATAGTTGGCAAGATATGGAGGATGCCTTCTTGGCTATCTTCCATGTACATGTGGACCCAATGTGGTCCCATATCTAGTTCATCTCCATCAGGAAGGAACCAAACAAGACCCTTGCAGCATTCAACCATCGGTTCCAACATGCCTTGAAGTGGTGCATGGGTCCTTTCATCCCATCATGAAAGTGACCATCTAGACATACCTGAATGCAATGGAACCTTTCGTTGCCACTCTCCTATGTAGAACTATCGCCCCCACTAATCGAGATACTCTATAAAAGGTTTACAACCTAACCTTATAAGAGTTGTCACACGGCCTGAGCAAATCTCTGGGCGGGATTGGGCAGAGCATGCCTTTCAACATGATACCTGATAGAACTTCTTACACCAAGGGATACAAACCCAATCAGGCAATGGGTGCCCCTATGATGGCCATGAATCCCCCATATCTAATGCAGTTGGCATTGTTGGAAGATTTGCAACTGAACCCAAGTAGAATAAACTAATGGCAATCAAGAGGATATTTAGATATCTAAAGGGAACTAAGAAGGCATCCCAGGTGGGTGTGAGAAGATTGTAGTAGATGAAGGTGTCATTAACTTGACAAAAGCTGAGGAAACTAGCCTCCAACTGGATTTGTGGAAAATAATCCCACGGAGTCTTTTGCCCTGGGCCAACTCCAAGTTCACCTGATGTGAGTAGCCCGTTTGTGATGGGGCATTATTGTGCTAAGGCCCAGAGAACATAGGACATCATATAAAACTTATGGGTGTGGGCCACCTGAAGGAACTGTGAGTCCACATGGTTTGAAATGACCGCAGCCTAATTAAAGTATTGCTCATTGGTGGAGATTCCAAGTAAGAAGTAGTACATCCACCCTGAGAATTCCTGGGCATGGGGTTGCTCAAAGATCCGGCATAGTGCTCTGATCCCCATTTGGATACTTTCCTTAAATTCGGATCAGGAGATCTCTATCTTCATTCTCTTTGAATCTTTCTTTGGGGTCTTTAACCATTTATTATTCATATATTTTTAGGCCATAACCTCTAGCTTTTGAAATTGTGGCAAGGCATCAGATCTAGTGATGATGACTGGTTCGTCAAACTAGGGGATTCCCAATCCTGCCTGAAAAGTTGCAGTGTCAAGAGATACCATGGGAGTGGGATATCTGGTCGGGACCAGAGCGACAAGCATGACAACCCAGATAGAGGAGTTGTAATGTGCCGCGAGGGTGAGAATGAGTTTTGGGGCTTGCATAGAGCATGGGAAGCAAGCTGCCTTCAGGATCCCGAATTCCTTGATGTTGATGGCCAATTGGTCCCCAGCCTACCGATGAATGAACATCATCTTAACCAGGGCCTGCATCTCTGACCACATCCCGACGCTAGTTTCGGTGACCAATTAAACTTGGGATTTGATTTTTGATCCCACAATAGCATTGTCTTTCAAATATTTCATGCTGAGGGACAATTTTTCCAAGGCCCTCTCAATCCTGGACCTGACGGATGCCTTGGTGACTGTCGTGGAGGGGAGCTCTGGACTCCCGAGTGGTGAAGATGCAAAAGCTTCTAACATAGTGAAAGTGGGATGTTTAAAAATCGTCAAGGTAAGGCAATCGTCAGAATACTTATAAGATAAAAAAATGCTACTTCGGATTCCGGAGATCTTACCACTGTGTTGCGCATTTCACCTAAAAAGTTAGTTTAGATTAGAATCCAGAAAGATATGCATGTGATGACAGCCTAGGAATTCAACCATAGTCCAGGCCCAAGAGTTTTAGCATACTTGATGAGAGTAAGATATGGGTGAGGCGAGGGTGTAGGACTCGGGGTCTGAAAAACTAACCGTTGGGATACGTGACCGAAAAGTGAGCTGTCAGGCCCACGTGGGTGTTACATGGCTATATAATAAATGAGAAGTTATGTCAACAATGATGCCAACTAACTGAACATGCACAAAGCAGAAGCCACTTGGGTAGTCTTGATTGCACGCATGGGACATAAATGCACCATAAAGGCTGATTGATGACAGAGAGGGAAAACTGCCTGGTCGAAACCAACAAAGAGCTGAGCTTCAACCAGGTGGTATTCTACTGTTGGGCGAGCTCGCAAACTTGGATGGAATACAGGAAAGGGCACGATGAGCTTGGCACATAACCAGAAGAATATACATAAAATATACAACCAATATACAACAAAGCTAAAGGGTATATACATAAAGATATAGAGGGCCAAAGGCTGAGACACATATGTACACAATATGCAGAGCTTACAAAATGTACAAATGAAAAACACCATGCAAAAGAATAGAAAATCCCTACATTGCAACCGTGCAGAGGGTAGACAACCCTCTGCCAGTGCCAACCCAGCAACGGGAGGTGAAAAAAAACTACTGCCACAAGACGCGGTGACAACAACGAGCAAAAACTAGACAGGAAACACAAACACTGAGAAAAAACAAGGCCAAAACCAGAAAACCAAAAATATTGATGAGACCAGAGCTAAGAGCTTACCTAAAAATGAACATGATGAAGGAGGTAGCCACGGGAGGCACCTAGCAATGAGCTAACCTCAAGGATTACCGTGGATAATTACTGCCAAATCACTGGTAAACTGCCACTAAACATGGGAGAAAAAATAGTTTCAAGTCACCTTAATTTGCTTTGATTCACTCTGGATGCATAAGTGTTTAATCACAGTAATTATAAAAGTGATGTGTAATCCCTATTTATACTCGAGGTAAAAGCTAGTTACCCTCTTTCCTGCAAACTCCAAAATAGGAAAACCTCTGCACTCCGGGCCCGGGGATTCCCTGGCACCATATCTTCTTGCAGGAAGAAGACATCATGGTGAAGAATCCTGAAGTCCAGAATCTGGTTCTGGAAAGAACAACCAACATTGGGACTGGGTCCCAGAGGCATGAAAGACAAAAGGCAAAAAAAGGAAAACAAACCCCCCCCGGGGAGGGAAAACCCGGGGAAGAAAACAAAGAAAACAAAAGACAAAGAATACAAGGAGAGAGATAAAAGAGAAAAGAGGGGACCCAACATTTTGCACAAAAAATATAGGGATGGGTATGTAAGGTGTAACAAATGGTGACTATCTGGGATGAATGCCTTAGTGCATTTGAGAATCGCAAAATCTCTGGTTACCAAAACTAGAAAAAATCATTACTCAGAGCATCCTGTTTGTAAGGTGCAAAGCTTCTGAGAAAATATGGCTCATACATAATTCAATCCTTGGTCCTTCATCAGCTGTGAAGTGTGTGCTTTGAAAGAAAATCAAGCCGATGACCTCTGGGAGAAGCAGAGAATAGGCACTAAATATATCAATCCAAAGTCATCAAATTTTCTCATTTCTCCCGGATACCAGAGTTTTCATCCCATCTTTTCTTTCCTTTTCATTTTATTCTTTTCTAGATGAGAGGGCGGTACTTCTTTCACCATTAAACTCAAGCTTAGCTCAATTTAATGGCAGTACTTCTTTCACCCTTCTATCCATCTTAATTTTCTACATGGGGAAGAAAAACTCCGGATCCGAAAAGAATTTTAAAAATTTAGACTTGGGCAAATAAACTAGTGCGGCCGATCTACTCTCAGTGTGTCTGATTACTTGTTCCTTTTGATTTTGATTTAACTGATTGCCAGACTTTTGGGTATAAACGCGATGAAGATTACTCATAGCCTATTACCAAACTTATAAAATAACTCCGGAGACTAGACCAATTCCACCATGCTAACAATAGATTCCAAGTTCACCGTAATACAAAAGGTACCATACCAGAGACTAGATGTTATGCGAGGCATACCAGCCTACAAAAGGGGGAGCAAAAACACTGGAAACCTAGAAAAAGGAAGAAAAAAGCTGAAAGCAGAACAAAAGAAAAGGGGCAGTCCTAGAGGATGGCTAGCAAAACTATTTACAAGACAAGGCACTCCAAATGGAGCACCAGAGGGGAAATATTTACAAGAAAGAAGATTTACATAGAATACAACTCCGGTCAAACCTACCTCACTCAAAATAATGTTTGAGAAACTATCCATTAATAGGAAATGGGATGGGTTCTCCAGTCATGGTATTGAGGCGATAGGTATTTTCCCCACAGATTTCTGAGATCAAATATGGTCCAAGCCAGAGCCGTTGGAATTTAGTGTGCTTTCCTTTCTTTTCTCGGGCTTTATCCCATAAGAGAACCAAGTCCAAATTTTGAAAGGCCATATACTGGACTCTTAGGTCAAACCATCATTTCACTACTGCTTGGTGATGCATAAAATATTTGAGGTTAGTGTCTCTTTGTTCCTCCATCCGCACTATATTTAGGAGCCGAACCTCCAAAATATTTTCCCACTTGTTGAATTCCTGCAAAAACTATAAAACTGGGATTTGTAAGTTAATGGGGAACACTGGGTTCTGGCCATAAACCAAATGGAATGGGGATTTCCCTAGGGAAGCCTTAATGCAAATACGATCCACCCAGAGGGTGAATCTTAACTTTTTGTGCCAGTCCCACAGATTCTGTTCTAACAGATGTTTGATCACTTCAAACAAATTTTTGTTGGTTGATTCGGAAACACCATTCCCCTGGGGGTAATAGTTTCTGGAAAAATTCAGAGTGATCTTCCGATCATAGGTCCATTCAAGTAATTATGCCAAAGAAAATGTCAGACCATTGTCATACACTATAGAGAAGGGCATTCCAAATCTTGTGACGATGTTTTCTTCCAGGAATTTTATAACTACGTCTGCCGTATTATTTTTGCAAGGTATCGCTTCAGACCACTAGGTGCAATAATTAGTAGCTATCAAGATGTACCGGTGGTTGGCAGATGAATTGGGGTTGATTTCTATGATAAAGTCAAATGCCCATTGGGTGAAAGGTCTAGCTTTGAAAAATGGCTTTAAAGGCATAGCTGGGTTACATTCACGTTGTGTCACAGTTTGGCAAGTATGACACTTTTAGACGTGAGTATAGACGTCTTTGAAGATACAGGGCCAATAGTATCTATCTTAGAGAATCTGATGGGTAGTGGCATTAGCTGAGCCATGCCCGGTCCCAAAATGCCCATGAAATTCTTTGATTATTTTTACATCTTGAACCCTATCAATGCACCGAAGGTACACCCCCTTGTAGTTCCTACAAAAAAGTGTGGCATTTTTGATCATGAAGTGGGCACTTTTCAACAGAATGTGGTGAAGCAAAGGAATAGATATAAAAAGGGAGGGAATAGTCTAGGCTAGCCAGAACTGGTGCCTCCATTATCATCTGTTTAATCTAGGCAAATGCCCTCTTTGCTTCAGGACTCCACTCAATTTTGGTATCTTTTTTCATCATTTCATTCAGGGGATTTACGATCTCAGAAAATCTAGTGATGAACCACCAGAAAAAGTTGATCTTTCCAAAGAAAGACCACATTTGTTTCTTACTGCCGGGCATTTGTAGGTTTAGCAACACTTCAACTCTCTCAGGGTCGATGGATATACCCTACTCAGAGATAATATGCCTGAGCAACTTCCCTTCAGTGACCCCGAATATGCATTTCTTAGGGTTGAGGGATATTCCATACCGGTGACATCTTTCACAAATCTGGGTGAGGTGGGCAGAATGATCACACCTGTCCTAGGAAAAGATGGTCAAAACATCCATGTAGATGATTATACACTAGTTTACAAGGCCCTTGAATGCAATGGACATAGCTTTCTAAAATGTGGCCCCTACGTTAATCAAGCCAAAGGGTATTCTCCTGTATGCAAATGTTCCCCACTTGGTGGTAAATGCCATTTTGACCCTATTCTCAAATTTAACCATGACTTGGTTATTTTTGGAGTACCCATCCAAGAAGGACATCATTTGTGATCCATTCATGATTTGCAACACCTCATCCAACGAGGGGAAAGGATGATTATCTTTCTTGGAAGCCTTGTTCAAATTTCAAAAATCTATGCAAAGGCGAATTTCACCACTTTTCTTCCTCATAGGGACTAGGTTGGCTACCCACGTAGTATGCCGGATTGGGAAGATTATCCAGGCCGACAGTAGTTTTCAGAACCTCTTGGTGAATTAGGGGTTCGATCAGCGGGTTGACCAGTCGTTGCTTTTTCTGGAAAGGTTTAGCATCAGATTTGAGTGGGATAGTATGGGTCATGATGGATGTATCCTATGTCTTCAGATCCTCATACCGCCATGTAATCACATCAATTTATTCTCAGAGAGCCATGAGAATCTTCTTCTTCTCCTCAGGGGAGCAGGAGGTGCCAATGTGTATCATTTTCTCTTCACCTTCCTGGCCGATGTTCGCTTTCTCAAAATTCCCTCCATCAGAGGAGGATGATATCTTTTCTTGGCCTTGAGGGTCCAAGTCAAAGATCTGTTCAAGTGCAACCATCCCCTTGGGAATGGTGTTGGTTGGCAGGTCCATGATCCTGTCATCTTCATCACCCTGCCTAGTGTCATCATGATCTCTTTCTTTCACTATCTAGTCCTCAAAGACACCAACATTGGCCATGAAGGCTAGGATATACTGATCATCCTCAAAGACCTAAAAATAGGTGACATTATTTGGAATAGATGGGGTGGGGATCATCTCAACAAAAAATATCTGGAGTCGTGAGCTAGCCATTGGCTCAAGTGTGTTGGCAGAGATGACAAGGGCGTCTAGGACATAATTCTATCTCCAAGGAATAAGATTGATGCCAAAGGAATCAAAATCCTCAATAAGGCTCCATGCCCAATTGCGGTATGTAGCCAGCCTCTTATCGTGGCAAGTGTATTGGCTCCAGACTTATTTAACAATCAACTCTAAATCAGCCAGGGCCTGGAGGCGAGTAATTCCTTTCCTTAGTGCAAATAGGAGCCCAAGAACCAAAGCCTTGTACTTTGTGACATTTTTTGTACAGTTGAATTACAACCTATATGACATGAGAAAGGATTTTTTCCGTAGGTTGATTAATTCCACTCTGGCTCAATAACCTTGTTTGGATCGGGACCCATCGAACTTAAGGGTCCACAAATCATCATTTGTTGTCTGGTGCTGGGAAGACGAAGCAGTCTTTGGATTATTTTTGGGAGGAGTTTCCTCCAGTGCTGATGGTACATGGGTGAGGTTTTTCTCTGGAGGGGTGTGTGATTGAGATCCCCAGACATGTGGCACCGAGGAGGTGCTTCTAGTGGGAACACTGGGTTCCAGGGAATCAGCTACATGTTCTTTCTTCCAGAGGGCATTGATGTGCCAAGTAGCAGTGGAAAGAAAAGGCTCACACTATAGCTCTGAATGTTTCTGATAATGCACCCAGCACCAAGTATCACACAAGAGTGTGGCGAGGGTCACTACGGTACCCTGAGAGTTAACCTCGACCTTCAATTTTTCTTCCAAGTCCTGGGTTCTCTACAGAATTATGGGATCCTCCCCGGGGGTGAAATCAAATGTTAAGATCTCAAGGGGTTGGTACACCCCGGGGGAGGTCTTAGAGAATAAGACCTCATTCATCCTCCCGAATTCTGTGAGGGCCTATCTCATCTAGGGTTCAATTTCAACCTGGATCTTGTTAGAGTCTCCTTCCTAGGGGAGCCACAAGTGGGAGAAGTCGGTTAAAAAGTACCCATTCAGGTATTTGGACCAATTCCAACTTAGCAACATCCCATAAGTCTCTGGGATGTCCACCACTTGGATGTCTATTGTACTAGCTATCCTGGGGTCCTGGATGAGTTGAATCCAGACATTCTTCATTTCAGCCACCATTTTTATAGTAGTCTTGTCCAGTTGGATCACTGCAGCATTAGATGGGGTGGGGTGGAATTTGAGGTTTTGGCATATGGATAAAGGCATGATGTTTCCAAAAGCCCCAGATTCTACTAGGAAGTTGTGTATGTTCTTTCCTTGTATGTTTAAGCCTAGCAGGAAGGGAGGATCCTCAGTGTTTCCCCGGAAGATAGTCGCATTGGCGTCCTTGAAAGAGACAATCTTGGGTGGGCGACTGATGACTTTTGAGTTTCCCAAGAGCTTTAGAAGGGACTTTTTCTACTCAGGACAATTCAACAAAACCTCCATCAAGGAGGTGGTGTTTTGTTCTAAAACCTTCGTGATGTCAAACCTTCCTCTTGGGAACTGGTGGCTTCCCTTGGCTGGGTCCTTAGCTTGGTTAGAGCTAGAACCTTTTGGAGGGACAGACCGATCGGTCATGTAGTCCTAGGGAGGAGTGTCCTTGGGAGGTGTGGGCATGTAAACTGGTCCCTTACCAGCCTGACTTTGAGTGTTGTAGGGAGTCCATGGGTTAGTGAAGGCATTGGCCTCAAAGGCTGGAATATATTCATCAAAGAGCCCCTGTAGTTCAGGTTCCTCTTCGTCTTCTGCGGCAGTCCCAAAGAAGACGGTCTCACAGGCGAAGGCACCGTGAGTGGGCTCTTGTATAGGAGGCTCTAGGGTAGTAGGGTAAGGGGCTTGTTGTCTATCCAGCTGGGAAATGATGATGACTTTCTCCAGTGTGGCATAGTTTACCTCATTGTGAGAGCCTCTGTCATGCAATCTACACCAGTTGGTCATGGGATAGAAATCTACAACTGGCGTGAAATGGGATGGTCTAGTACTAGCCTGATTGGTGTTTTAGTTTAGAGGTGGGCCTCCAGCATTAGCATTGTTATTCCATTACTGCTGGTTGGGCTGAGGTTTGTTGTTGTAGTTTCTTCCTCTGGCATTATTGTTTCATTGGCTAGGGAAAATATTCCATCTCTAGGATTTTTAATTCTGGGGTGCGTAAGACCCCGCCTTTAGTTGACCCATGTCCATAGTTAGGGTGGACAATATTCGCTAGAGGGATTCAACCTCGACGGTCAATTGGGTGTTCGCATCATAGTGGGATAGTTGTTATTATTGGTTCCCTAGGAAAGCAACAGTATTTTCTAGAGTAAAGGGCGGCAATCCTCTAGCCGTGGATGACTTGAAGAAAGGCACTCTGGGCGGTTGTGTCTGTGGTTATTGCATTTTCTATGACTGGTTCCAGGGAAAATATTCCAGACCCAGTATTGTCTAGGTCTAAGATGGATATACGTACCGGGCCTGCTGGTCTATCGACGGTGGCGGGGGATTCATGGCCATCGCGGGGGCTCCCATTGCCTAATTTGGGTTATATCCCCTGGCATAAGAAGTTTTACCAGGTATCATGTTAAATGGCATGCTCTGCCCAAACCCGTCTGGGGATTTTTTAAGGCCACATGACAGTTCTAAGGCTAGGTTGTAAACCTTTGACAACATGTACGTGGAAGGTGGCTAGGAAGGCATCCTCCATGTCCTACCAACTATTGATGGAGTTGGCAGGAAGGTTAAGGTACCAGTTCAGTTTGTTCTATCCCAGGGACAGAGGGAACATCTGGGTCACAACATCTTGATGTTGGATCCGGTGTCGGTTCATGGCATCTTTGTATGCTTGTAGATTCTATTCTTCTATTTGTGTGCCTAAGTGCTCATATCGAGGACAAATATTTTCTGGGTGTGAAGGTAAATCGTTGGCTGCACCCAGAAAAGTTGCCATTGGGGACCCTGTATTTCCAAAATATGTAGCCATTGGAGGAGTTGGATTTTGACTGGGTTGAGCACTAGTTTTTGGGATCGTCTGGGGGACTTGGGTATTCTGTGGTATGCTAGATCCCCAAACAATGGTGGATGACTTGGCTTTCGAGGTCTGTTTCTTCTGAGTGGGAGGCTCAAGTTTGACAAACCATCTAGGATTGGGAGTTGATCTAAGGATTCTTTTGAATCTTGTTGGTGAAAAAGATCCAATCCCACTAAAGGCTTGACTCCTAAAACTATGGCTTGGGGAACCCTCGGGCGGTGTAAAATCTAAATCCTTAGTGGGGGACGAGTTCATGCCCTCCTTCTAGTGCCAGTTTCTGTTGACGGGGCTTTATGATCGGGTCTGCCAATAAAGGTAAGTTGTTACCGAGTACCGTGGTACCAGCCAACTTTGCCTATAAAGGTTGTCCAGGGAAATGAGATTCCTCGAGCCTCCAAGCACGTGAGAGTTAGGTCTCGATAGTGTGGGGCTCAGTTGGGAAATGAGACTATTTTGTTTGAGGGGAATAGCTGGTTATCTTAACTCCTCTTCTCTAGGGACTCAAGTGAGTGGGGTTTCATGCAAACACATATTTACTTAACAAATAGACTTTAAAAGATACTGTAGAGTTAGAAGTAGTTCATCTACCTATAGTTATACTGAACATTCAAAACATCAACAATGCTCCAACACACTACACTAAATACCGAAGAAATATACAACCATCAGCTCATATTAGATCAGTAGCGAGGAAAAGAAGGTTGTTAATCTACTTATAGCATCAGAGCAAAGGACATAAAGAACACAAAGCATAAAATACCGTTAACCAGAGATCAGAATGCCAACAAATTCATTTATAGAACTCTTCCTTCTTCATTAACATGTCTACCAGCAAGCACTGGTGTGTGGTACAATGGTGGCTCCAGGGGATCATTTAACTACTGGAAGCTTAGAAACTATGGAGCATTGAGCTCTACCACTAAGAACTAAAAAAACTAAATTACTATTAACTATGGAATGCAAAATCATTAATTTCACCGACCCTTGGAATGAGGCTGGACTTATCATTTATACACGTCATTTGACGTAAAACCTAAACTAATTTATTTTAGAATTTACAATATAATATTATTTTCGGTGGTTGGTACTACTTGCAACATGTTACAAAAGACCTCAAGATGGAAAAGGTTTGTCATGTCAGATGAATAAGACAAGAAAAGGGGAGGGGAAGAATCAGCCTTGAAAAGAGAGCCAGTAGAAGAGAAGAAGAAATCTGAACCCCCGCGGATTGAGGCTACATGCCTTATAAATGGGAGGGTGGTTCATTGTCTCTGATGCACCAGGTGTAACATTGAAGCGGCGCATTGGAAAGACCATCTGTCAGAAAACCTCTTGTCAGTTTGACATGCCTTGTTGCGGTTACCTACCTTCTGACAACCTTTATTAACTGCCTTGAAAGTGACTGGTCAGCCTTGGGAATTGGGACATAGGTCACTTAAAGAATACAAAGAAAAGGGATCCAAAACTCTGGGATCTGGGAGCTGGGGCTCCCAAAGAATA
Source organism: Thuja plicata (assembly GCA_018584345.1). Taxonomy (NCBI): domain Eukaryota; kingdom Viridiplantae; phylum Streptophyta; class Pinopsida; order Cupressales; family Cupressaceae; genus Thuja; species Thuja plicata. Next base: position 654,089 of record MU227450.1, read on the forward strand.
AAGAACACAACATTTCTCCTGAAAGCTTTCTCCGACACTTGAAGAATATTTATTGTTGTTTACTTTTGTTGAAGGTCTGGAGAAGATGGGAGATCCCATCTTCATCGATGTCTCTAAGGCCGGCCCTGCGGTACATGGCCACCTCAATCTACTCACCCAGGTAAATAACATTTACCTTAAATTATTTGGCCATTTTTTTCCGCATCATGACCCCTGAGCACCATGGGAGTTATTCACGTCATCTTTGCTCTATTTATCCCCTCCAGGGATTGATACCTTGATTCCATTAATTCATCAAACTTTCCCAAAACATACTCCTCCAGAGTGCATGGGTCGCTGCTAAACGGATCAGCTTCAGAGACCTTCAAAATAAAAGACTTATATAAATTGAAAGAATATTGGATCACATTGGTCTTATCATGTAGGGTCCGTACCAGTTTCTTGATTACCCCCAATGTGAAGTCAAGTCTGGAGTGCTGGGTCCTTATAAAATCAAATGGCTCCTCCCCCTAAATTTTGGACTTGGAGACAACCTCCTCTCCAATGCCGATGAGTTCCTCCAAATCAACCCTCCATGCTTCATAATTTTCAATATCTCCCTCCTAGATGGAGATGGTAGTTTCAACCTGGTGAAAGATGTGGTAGGCCACATATAGGTCTGGGAGTGTGAACACTAAGAAATGTCAGATGTTTCCCAACTATAAGGTAACCCATTCATCAACCTTGTGGGCCTTTCTTTTCATTGCTCATAATGAGTCTATGTCCCTTTGAGGAAGTGGTGCATTAGATGTGGAGGCACCTGGGGGAATGATGCTAATGGGCCACGCCAGCTCCTTCAACAGTCCCATAAGATTTTCATTTTTCTCCTTCTCTACCCTAAACTTTTGGGCCTCTTTCTCATAATGAGCCTCTACTGCCTTGGCTGCTTCTTTCAACAAGTCTAATTCACCCTATTTTCCTCTCTTCCCCAATGACACTTCCATGAAATTGTAATCTTCGGCCTTGGTTGTTGCTTCATCCACGTCTGGGGAAGGTGTCGCGATCACCGTGACTGTATCTCCGCTTGGCCTTGTCTAAAGAGTATGGACCATCTGGGCTTTCCGAGCCTTTGGTGGGTTTTGTGCTTGTACCATCATCTCAGCCAAGGAGAGATAGGCCTTGGGTGTTTTCGGGGCCTTTCTCTTTTGAGATTCCACTAGTCATTATGGTGGTAGGGGTGGCTTTACAGCCAAAATCTTCTCTTATGATCTCTCCTCGGGATCCTGTTGTGCCCCTTCAATAGTATGAGCTACTTTTGGCTCCTTCTCTGTACCTTTTGGTTCTCTGGCGATACCTACTCTGGTGGTACCTGTATCTTCTACCCCGATGTCTGCATCCTTAGCAATATTAGGATCATCATTTGTTACCCCAAGGTTTTTTCCTTCATCCTGTTGCTGCTCTTTATCAGCTTCTGCTACTAGGATGTCCTCCTCTACTGGTGTATCTTTTGAAGGTGGGGGAGGTGTCAAGCTGAGATTTAGATTTTGGGCCACTGTGATTACGTCCCCAAATGATACCCTTTGTGGTGGCATCTGGAACATGACAGTTGGGGTCACGGTTGTTCCCGTGGGGCCAGTTTTGCCAGCCGATGCTATCTGTTCATCTTGAGTTTTCCTGCCTTCCAAAATCTCTTCAACCTATATTTTTGGGGCTTCAAAAAGCTTCACCTGTTCTTTCCCCTTTTCTTCTTCTACCTGGGCTTCTTGTTCTTGCGCGGGCTCTCACTTCGGGAGCTCTTCTTGTGCGACAAACTCTTTCATTGATTGTATATGCCCCCCTGCAAGTTTCCAAACTACTTAGCCCTAAACACATCATCAAACTCATCATGGGGTAGGGGATTTTTTGGGGTGTGTTCCAATTCTTTCTCTGACTCCAGGGAGTTAGAAGAAACAATTTGTATTTCCAGGATATTTGGCATCTCAAGTTTTGGCTCGGCCCTCGGCTTTGGATTGGCCTTCTTCTTTCGCCTAGTCACTAAAGGAGGCCCCACATCCATTAGAGCTACCTTATCCTCTTCCACTCCACTTCTTGTTGCTCGAACCATTAATGCGGCCAGTGAAGGGGAAGAGGGAGGGTGAATGGGCCCGGTCATGAGGACCGAGGTGGCCAAGTTTGTGATCAGTTTCTCCTTCATCTGATGAGAGGTCGCTAGTGTTTATTGCATCTGTTATTTGATGGGGGCTGCAGATGGGGCTCATGAAGGAGTCCCCATGATTCCTTTTCCTTTGTCCTCTCAATGCAAAGAGGTTCCTACCCCGGGGGTCAATCTCAGCGCTGCCGGGCTCACTCGGTGCGTACTCCCTGAACATGCCCTTTTGAAATACTCATGGCTTCGCTCGACCATGTTGCGGGTGATATCTTCAATGGTTGGCCCCTCTTGAGCATTCTAGTTTATTGGAGGGAGGGCCATCTTATCTATTCCCCTTTTCTTGTATTGGGGGTCTATCGTGGACCCGATGTCTGAGAAGTCATTCAAGAATTTATGAAGCTTAAGCCTCTCCATCATCCCCATTATCATCTGGATGAAGTTCCAGCTCTAGACTTTGAAATAATCTTGACAATCTTACTTGAAGTCCTCCATATGGAATCTATGGGGATTTGATGCCCGGGGAAGTGCCGTTGCAATCTTGCCTAGCAGATCAAATTTCTTCCATGCCAGATAGAATTCTGTTAGGCCCATGCTTTTAAGTTCATTGTCTGCCTCTTTAGCTGCAGCCATACTGCATGTGTAATTCCCACAAGTTATTGGGAATGGGACATTCACCACCTTCTTTACAGTGTATAAGGCGTGCAACTCAAGCATTTGTCTGCAGTATTCTAAAAGGATTATTTTTTTCTCACAATGTTTAGACAACAAATAGGGTTTTCCAGAGAAGCCAGTTACCTGAATGTAAGTATGCTGCTAGAATTGGATGTAGTAGTGGCCGTAACTTCTAACCAGATCCATTACCTCCTTGGAGAGGCGGTACCTGACATCCCGGGTGGGTGTGAGCAGATTGTAGTAGATGAAGGTGTCATTAACCTGGCAGAAGCTGAGGAAACTAGCCTCCCACTGAATTTGTGGGAAATAATTCCACGAAGTATTTTTCCCTGGGCCAACTCCAAGTTCACCTGATGTGAACAACACATTTGCGATGGGGCGTTGTTGTGCTAAGGCACATAGAACATAGGACGTCATATAAAACTTATGGGTCTGAGCCACCTGAAGGAACTGAGTCCACATGGTTTGAAATAATCGCAACCCTATCAAAGTATTTCTCACCGGTGGAGATGCCAAGTAAGAAGTAGTACATCCACCCTGAGAATTACTAGGCATGGGGTTTCTCAAAGATCCCGCATAGTGCTATGATCCCCATTTGGATACTTTCCTTAAACTTGGATTGGGGGATCTCTATCTTCATTCTCTTTGAATCTTTCTTTGGGGTCTTTAACCATTTATTATTTAGATATTTCTGGGCCATAACCTCTAGCTGTTTAAATTGTGCCAAGACATCAGATCTGGTGACAACGGCTGGTTCCTCAAACTAGGGGATTCCCAATCCTGCCCAAAAAGTTGCGGCGTCAAGAGATACCATGGAAGTGGGATATCCGGTCAGGACCGGAGCAGCGAGCATAAAAACCCAAATAGAGGAGTTGTAATGTGCTATGAGGGTGAGAATGAGTTCTAGGGCTTGCACAGAGCATGGGAAGGAAAATGCCTTCAGGATCCCAGATTCTCTGACATTGATGGCCAATTGGTCCCTAACCTGCCGTTGAATGAACATCATCTTAACCAGGGCCTGCATCTCTGACCACATCCTGATGCTAGTATCGGTGACCAATTGAACCTGTGATTTTATTTTTGATCCCACAATAGCATTGTCTTTCAAATATTTCATGTTGAGGGGAAGATTTTCCAAGGCCCTCTCAATCTTGGACCCGACGACTGCCCTGGTGAGTGCCGTGGAGGGGAGCTCTGGACTCCCGGGTGGTGAAGACGCATAAGCTTTTGACATAGTGAAAGTGGGATGTTTGAAAACCTGCAAGGTAAGGCGATCATTAGAATACTTATAAGATAAAAAAATGCTACTTTGGATTTCGGAGAACTTACCACTGCGTTGCACATTTCACTTGAAAAGTTAGTTTAGGTCAGAATCCAGAAAGATATACATGTGATGACAGCCTAGGAATTCAACCATAGTTCAGGTATGGGAGTTTCAACATACTTGATGAGAGTAAGATATGGGCGGGGTGAGGGCGTAGGACCCAGGGTCCAAAAAACTAACCGTTGGGAGACGTGACCAGAAAGTGAGCTATCAGGCCCATGTGGGTGTCACATGGCTATGTAATAAATGAGAATTTATGGCAGTGATGATACCAATTGTCTGAATGCACATAAAGAGGAAGCCACTTTGGAAGTCTTGAATGTACGCATGGGACAAAAATGTGCCATAAAAGCTGATTGACGACAGAGAGAGAAAATCGCCTGGTCAAAACCAACAGAGAGCTGAGCTTCAACTAGGTGGTATTCTACCGTGGGGCGAGCTCACAAACTTGGATAGAATAAAAGCAAGGGCACAGTGAGCTCGGTGCGGAACCAGAAGGATATACATGAAATATACAACCAATGTACAATAGAGCTGAAGGGTATATACATAAAGAAACAGAGGGCCATAGGCCGAGACACATATGTACACAATATGTAGAGCTTACAAAATGTACAAATGACCAACACCATGCAAAAGCATGGAAACTCCCTGCGCTGCAACTGCACAAAGGGCGGACAACCCTCTGCCAGTGCCAACCCACCAATGGGAGGCGACGAAAACCCAGTGCCACAAGACGTGGTGATAACAACAAGAGAAAACCAGACAAGAAGCACAAACGCTAAGCAAAAATGAGGCCAAAACCAGAAAACCAAAAAGAACAAAAAGACCAGAGCTGAGAGCTTACCTGGAAACGGATGCGACGAAGGAGGTAGGCACCTAGCAATGAGCTAACCTCAAGGATAACTGCAGAAAATTACTGCCAAAGCACTCATAAACTGTCACTAAACAAGGGAGAAAAAGTAGTTTCAAGTCACCTTAATTTGCTTTGATTCACTCTGGATGCACAAGTGTTTAATCGCGGTAATTTTAAAAGTGATGTGTAATCCCTATTTATACCTGAGGTAAAAGATAGTTACCCTCTTTCCCGCAAAATCTAGAATAGGCAAACCTCTGGACTCTGGGATTCGCTGCCACCATGCCTTCTTGCAGGAAGAAGACATCATGGTGAAGAATCCCGAAGTTTGGAATCGAGTTCTGGAAAGAACAACCAACTCCAGGACCGGGTCTCAGAGACACGAAAGACAAAAGGCAAAAAAAAGGAAAACAAACCTCCCCCAAGGAGGGAAAACCCGGGGAAGAAAACAAAGAAAATAAAAGACAAGGCAAAGAAGGAAAGAGCCAAAAGCAAAAAGAGGGGACCCAACATTTTGCATACAAAATGTAGGGACGGGTATGCAGGGCATAACAGGTACTACTATATACTCATATTTTAAGCAACTACAATATATCAAGTTTAAGTTTAAAAGGTGGAATCGAGCCTATTTGGGTAATATTTTCCTTGCTAAAAATAATTCTCAGTTGTGGGTTTATTCTGTTACTCATCAAATTAGGGATCATATCTTATTTGATTCTCTATATTCAGAGGAAGCAACTGGGAATAAGGAGTTGGAAGATTGGAAACTTTGAGAAGAGATCTACTAGAAACAAAAGGCTCAAATGGACAGGCTACATGAAGGGGACATAAAACCAAGTTTTTCCATAATATAATTAAGGATAGAAGACATGGGAGTTATATTACTTCTCATATTTCCTCAGAAGGTACACTTCTTTCTTCTCAAAGAGATATTTATTGGGATGCCATTAGTTTCTTTGTGAATTCATTTGTGGAGGATTCTGCTCAAGGTATTGTGGACAAAAGATTAGTGCTTGAGTATATACCTTCTATAGTCATCAATTAAATGAATTAAGATCTCATTGAGCCTATATCACTATCTGAGGTTGATGCAGTGGTGTTTGGCATGAAGTAGGGAAAAGCTCTATGGCCAGATGGATTCCCTATTGAATTCAATCAAGAATTTTGGGAAATTATTAAGATGGATATTTTTGAAGTTATAAATTAATATTTCAAGAAAAAGAAAATTCTAAAGGCTTTGAATGCTACTTTTCTCACTCTTATTCCAAAAAAGGAAGGTGTCAATTCTCTTGACTCTATTACACCTATAGCATTGTGTAATGTGATTTATAAAATAATTAAAAATTTTATTGTGG
>MU227450.1:672726-705497 GCA_018584345.1 Thuja plicata
TCAGTGCATATTGATTTAGCAAATATATAGATGTTTTATTTGCATCTATAAAAATGCATAAAATATAAAATCATATATATGATAAGGTGTAGTTATAAACCTTATCTTAAATAACTAGAATATATATATTTGAAATGAATGAATATTTTCTCTTGGTTTTTAAAATATATCAAGAATATTTTGATATATTTCAAAGAGGTTCATATGTGTTTTAAAGTTATTTATGTTATTTTATCTTGACGAATTATAATTATATTTACACATCTAGAGTGTAAATATATGACATGATAATTTTTCAAATATAAAGACAACATGCTTTCTTCAATTGTAAAATCTCAAGTAAAATAGAAGACACTTGTTGTCCTTGATTTCAGCTTGGTGAAATCATGGGATAACCCCTATGACTTTTTTCCAATTCATCTTCCGTGTACTCTAAGGAAAAATTATCAACGTATGAGTTACGTATTCTCAAGATTTTTTGTCATGAAGTCATTTTTCTTCAGAGTTCAAAGTCCTTGGTTCTTATTTTGGTAGGTTTTAGCATCTTAAAGTTAAAGCTTTTGAGTTAGAATGCAAAATTGGGTCTTAGACCCATCACTGCAAGTCGAATTACATGAAACTTGAAATTTGGGTGTCGAGAGCATAATTGCAAGATTAAGCTCATAACCTTTGTAGTTAGGTCTTAAAGACTTAACTACAACTCAAGTATATTTAATGCATTATAGTTTTTTATTTGAAATACATTTATAAGTCTTTTCATTTTGTTTATAAACTCATTTTAAGTTTACTTAAGTGTATTTTTCTCATGCATTCACACTTGACATTATTCTTAGTAAGTTCAAGTATTTGAAAAGTGTATTTTCCATACATTTTAATCATGTATGTGTCGCTTTAGTTTTACATGTTTGCATTTAAGGTTTCCATTGGTAAATGTTCATTCATGTTGTATCTTCACTTTTTAATTTTTGTTTCAAACCCTAACTTTTATTTGTCATTTTTTTTAAAATTTTGCATTGCAATCTATGTAGTCAATGGTTTATTTTGATTGCAGCATATTTTTGGTTCTTTGAAAACTCTAATGGAAAATTGACTACACCATTGATTCATTTGTATTCGGGTATGTAATACCCAATTAAAAGGCTTCCATTCCTAATCACCATGGCTTGAAATCAAATCTTATCTTTATCAAAAGGACAATTTGCTTCAACTTAAGGCCATTCATCATTCTCAAAGGTATTTCTCAATACAACCAACCAAACAAAGGTTTTTTTTCAATACCACTGATCAGAACACATTTCAATCAGCAAACCAAAGTGTCTTAACACTCATATTTCCCTCAAGTGATCAAATCATCCAATATCTCAATCAACACACAAGTACAACTATCTTATACCCATAACTCAATCTTCAGACATCCACCAAAAGAGAGCAGTTACCAACACTAAAAATGTATTGACTGAGGTATGTATAAGCATACAATAATCTCTTCTTATATAGGCAAGAGCATATAGAAAACAAGGATAGGGTTGAGACACTTGTCTCAACATGGAGGAAGTAGAGTTCTAATAAACTCTATAATATCATCAAGATAAGTTAGAGTCCAAATAATAATTAATAATATCAATCTACCTCATTAATGTGGTTACCTAAGTAAACTTAGATATAGAGTAAATTAATGACACAATATTACACCAACACCCCCCCTTAAGTGCAACTTAGGGATTAAAAAATAATGTATTAGAGAGCTATATGGGTCCTGGAAGAAAATCCATGTTAGGTACCCATGTACATCTACAAACAAATCTCTCATAACAGGCGAAAAGGAGAAAACCCAGTGGGAGAAAACTCCTCTCCAAAAGAGAAAACAAACAAATGTTGAATAATTTTGAAAAGAAAGGAAGGAGGACTCCTCAAGACCCCCCAAGGAATACTTCCTTGACCCCTAACATCATATGCAATCAAAGATAGCGTGGAGATGCTAAAGGTTTGGTGAATATATCTGCAACCTATTGATCTGTAGGCAAATACTCCAAAGACAAACTACCATCTTGAATGAGCTCTCAAATGAAGTGCATGTAGATTTCAACATGTTTGGTATGTTGATGTTCCAAAAGATTGCAAGAAATATGGATGGAAGTCTAATTTTCACACCAAAGAGTAGTAGGATGAGTTATCATAAATCCAAACTCAGCCATTGATTGTCAAAGCTAAAGAATCTCTTGACTAGCCAAGACAGCTCCTCGATACTCAACTTCAGTTGAGGATAGTGCAATAGCAGTTTTCTTTTTACAAGACCAAGAGACTGGACAAGAACCAAGGTAGAGAACAAATCCTGAGGTAGAATTTTGATCATCAACATCACCAGCCCAATTTGAGTCAGTGAAGCCCACAATCTCAGTAGCACCTCATGTGTAGTGAATGAAAAACTATAAAGTGGCCTCAATATACCATAGAATGCACTTAGCTATCTGCAAATGACTCTCATGAGGATCTTGAGAGAACTGAGAGACAAGAATAACTACAAAGGAAATAATAGGGAGATTTTGTGTCAGGTACAAAAGGCATCCAACTAATTGCCTATACAAGGTAGCAACAACTGATGGAGTAGTACATTTAGTAGACAACACAAAACTTGAGTGAAAAGGAGTAGCGGATGGTTTTCAATTAGCCATTCCAAACTGTTGGAAAAATCAAGAGCATACTTCTGCTAGAAAATGGAAATACTGGCAGAAGAGTGATGAATTTGAAGAACAAGGAAATAATGCAAGAAATGAAGGTCATTCATGTCAAAATGTTTCATCAAATCTCTTTGAGTTTTCTCAATAATAGCATGCAAACTCACTGTGAGTATCAAGTCATCCACATAAAGAACAAGAATGAGAAGATCCCCTTCATTTCATTGAATATAGACTGTAGGATCAGAATGGTATCTAGTGAATCTAGAAGCAGGCAAAAAACTATCCATCTTCTCATACCAAGCTCTAGGAGCTTGCTTGAGACCATATAATAAACGTCAAAGCCTACAAACAAGTGAAGAATCAAGTACAAAACCTGGTGGTTGCTCCATATAGGTCTTCTCTTGAAGATCATCATGTAGGAAATCACTCTTCACATCCATCTGATACACTAACCAGCCCTTCGATGCAACAATAGAAAGTACAAGATGAATGGAATCCATCTTGGCAACTAGAGAAAAGGTCTCAGAATAGTCGATACCTTCAACTTTTGAAAACCCCTTAGCCACTAGACAAGCCTTATACTTATCAACATAACCATTAGCTGCAAATTTGGTATGATGCACCCATTTGCATCAAACCATCTTTCTTCCCTTAGGTTCAGAGGAACCAAATCCCAAGTATTTTTTGTCATCAAAGTAGAATGCTCCTCATCCATAGCACTATCCCATACCCAAGGCATCCAAAAATTTATGAGGATCAGAAGAGACTGCATGACTCAAGGGTATGTGCACAAAGTTGTGAACCAAAAATGGGGGTATAAGTGGACATATTTTTCTAAAATTGGATAAACCTGAACTTGGAATAGACGTTTGAGGGTCATGCACTCAAAATAAGATGTGTAAAAAACAAAAAATGTAGTAATCTGAATCTAGTTTCTAAAATACTAATTTTTTTAAAAAACTGATAAGATTAAGAGGGTCAAACCCCATGCGCACAAAAACCTATTCCTAATTTTTTTAGAAAAATATAACATAGCTATTTCCGTGTGTTGTACAAAAGATATAGTTATATTCAATATTTCTCAAATCCATTTGGTACGATGATAGGTAAAAGTGAGATGTAGAAGTTGTGTATTTTTTTGTAATTTTCTTATCAGTATTTTTTTGTGTGATTTTTGAAGTGACCACATCTTGAAAATTTTGTACCTGTTCGTGCGCAAGGCATAAATTGCATCAAAATAATTGAAAATGAAATTTTTTTTTTGAAAGTGTATAGAATCAAGTATGGAACAATAACATATAATTTATTTTTAATTTGGTTAAGTATTTAAAAATTTATTAAAAAAATGGTAGACATTTGTCTGTGAGGACAGTTAAGACACTGGTAAAGAAAATTAAAGTTTACTATGCTAATGTTGTCCAAAAATAGAAACAATTATATGGTTAGAAAGCTAAGAAGACATATGATATTATGGTGAAAATTATAGAGCTACCCTCTTAACAAATTGCAAAGCTGATGAAGATAAAGTTGAGAATTCATCTTGCAAGATGAAAAAACATCTAAAAGAACAAAAAAGGAAAGAAAATGAACCTCCAAGCTTTTGGGTCATTTTCCAAGCCTCTTCCCAAGCCATAACCCAATCAGGTTTCCAAATTTCAAATAACTCGATTGGGTTCTGAAAAGAAAAAAAGTACTTTTTAAACTCGTACATAACCCAATCGGTTTCTAGAGAATAAAATGTACAATTTTCACTTCTTCAAAACCCAATAGAGAAATTAAGAAGTAAAAATTATGCTCTCTCTCTCTCTGTCTCTCTCTCTCTCCTCCTTTATTATTAGTTTTTTAGAACCCGATCGGTTTCTAAGGAATCAGGAGTATTGAGCCTTTATATTCTCATAACTTGATCAGGTTCTGAGGAAAGAGGAATGTTGAACCATCAAGTCCTCAGAACCCGATCGGGTTATGTTGAATTAAGAACATTTATTTCTTCAACGGTCTAAATAAAGTCATTGCAAGTTGTCCTGAGGTCTCACTGCTTCTTTTCTGTTGTTTTACACCAGTAACAGACATGTTTGCACTTTATTGCATGTTTTTTCTTTGCAATGATTGAATTGTGTTGTTTATTGGTGTTTTTATGTTATTTTATCATTGTAAGTTCACATTTCAAGAAAATGATTGATTTGTTCTTATTTTCTGGATTTGATGTTCAGATGTTATTCTATGATATTATTTGTAGGGTCCATTCAATATGAACCATGTGAAAGAACAAAATAGAAACAATTAAACAATGAGACAGAAAAGGAAAGACAAAAGGAGCGCATGAGGAGAATATGACAAGGTACATCAACAAATGCATGAAATGTAAGTGATGAAAATTAAAATGTTAATAATAATGTGACAAATACACCTAATTCATCTATGTTAGGAATAACAGTCCATAATAAAACTGAGAGGGGGGGTGCATTAGTTGTGATATAGATTATTAAACTTTAAAATTTATAAACCAACTCTACAAATGTAAATGATAACACAGTAAATGCCAACACCATAACACAATATTTTTTGTCAAGGAAACCTTGTTAAAGGTAAAACCCTGGTGGGAATTAACACTCGCAAATAATGTAATGAGAGTGTAGTTTGCCTGTTAAAATATTTAGCTCTGTTAGGAGCTTATTACAATATTACAGTACATAGTCCTTATTAGGAGACAGACCCTGTTAGGAGTCAAAAAAAATAGTAGGCTCACTACCAAGGCACACTTCCCAAAGAAGGTTAAAGCCACCCTCAAGGATTCACAATTTGAACAAGTGTATAAAGAAAATGCACAATCCAGTGAACTATCTGATAGCAACTATCTTTGCTTGGTCAGTTCCAACGAAGTAATCTTATTATAAACTCTGCTCTACATCTAGCAGCCAAACAAGCTTCGAAGCTTTCACTTCTTCTCCTTTTCAATCTATGTCACATATTTTCAAAATAAAAGATCACTAATATACACCCTGTTACAATAATTTATTAGGTCGGCCAGTTAAGCTTTCCTAATACAAAAATAATTAATTAGGTCAGCCAATTAAGGCTTTCCAATATACAAATAATTATTTAACCCCTTGCTAAGATACACACAGTACCTATAACAAGTAAACATCATTTAAAATCCATTGATTATGCTTCCAGATCTGTAATCCACGCTCACAATTCATTCTACAAGCTACATGTCTAAAGTCGGCCACCAATTAGGTCTTCTTCAAAATACATGCCACAACTGACATCACCAGTAACCAAACAATAATCGAACTCAACCCATTACTCCAACATATGTCATATTTACACCAGTAAGCTTGTATTATCTAAAATATCTTCGCCAGAAAGATATACTAGAAACACAGAGACCTGCTCTATCCAAAATCACAGTTATAGTCCCGAAACCAGTCTTCACCAAACCAACTGTAACATCCACAATATGCAACATAAAGCCAAGTGACCTTAGGAATAACATCAACACACATCCTTTTGTATAAATCCAACTTTGATCATTCTGAACCATCCATACAGTATCCATACACTTCTTCTAGTCAAGTAACTAGTCTGTCCTCTCCATAGAAATATATGTTGACATTAGTGACAAAACATTAATATCGACAGCATGATCAGTAACTAAAACTGATATCATTCAACAATCTCCCCCTTTGGAATTGATGGAAACATATGGGAAAATCCATATGCATAAACCCAAAAATACTCTCTCTCAATACAATATTCTCAATATCCTCAACACAAATCTCTCAAAATAGTAGGGATTTTCACATAGATTCCTTCCCCCTTTGGCAGCAATGGAAAAGGGTGTTGCTATGCCCTGCATACCTGTCCCTACATTTTGTGGGAAAAATGTTGGGTCCCCCTTTTTCACTTTGGCTATTTCCTCTGGTTTCTTGTTGTTTGTTTTCTCTCCAGGCTTTGCTTCCATGAGGGTTGCCCTTCTCTTTTATTTTTCCTTCTTGTGTCTCCGGGACCCATTTCCAGAGTTTTGTTTGTTCTTTTGAGAGACGGATTCCAAAATCCGGGATTCCTTTCCATCCTATCTTCTTTTGCAAGGACATGTGGTCACATGGGATCCCTGGGCCCAGAGTCCAGAGGTTTCCTTGTTCAAGAGTTTGCAGAAAGAATGAAACGTATTTTTACCCTAGGGTATAAATAGAAGTTACTTGTCATTTTCACATTTTTCGCGATCAAATACTTATGACACTTAGAGAAATTTCAAAGGCAATTAAGGAGATTAAACATCAAATTACTCCATGTGCTTAGTGGTTAATTGAATGGTGATTTGTAGTGCTTTCTCATGGTGGTTTGATGGTTAGTTTGTTGTAGAGCGCCAACCATGCTCATCTTTCCCGCATCCTCCATGTTTCCAGGTAGGCCTTCAGCTCTCTTTGGTTTTTGGTTTTCTTGTTTTTTTGGTCATTTTTGCTTCGTTTCCTTTGTTTTTTTTCCTCTTTTCATTTCTCCATTGCCTCCTGTTGGTGGGTTGGCACTGTCAAAGGGTTTTTTTCCCTCTGTGCAACTATAATTTTAGTATAGGTGCTTTGCATATTTCAGTAGGTTTCCATGTAGATACCTCTGTAGTTTTTGTATATATTGTATATTGCATGTCTGTTTTCTATTTCTATACATATGTATGTTTTAGACCAGCCTATGAGTCATTCTTTGGTGCTCACTTGGGCTTCGGTTCTGTATACATTTCTTGTATATTCTATACTCTTCCTAGTGGCAAGCTCGTCACGCTCCATTGATTGAGAATCCCAAATGTGGATCTCGTCTGAGAAAGCTGGTTGCCTGGTTTGAACTTGGCACCTCACCAGTTTGACCATGGTGGTTTTCTCTCTCCTCCATCAAGTTAGTCTTAATGACAGGTTAAGTCTCCCACACATGCATTCAAGTTTGGCCCAAGTGGCATACTTTTCCTAGCATGTTCAGATAGTTGTCAGCATAAATGACATAACTCCCATTATTGCATGACCATGTGACACCCCAATGTCAGCCTAAAATGGCTTATTTCTTGTCCCGTTAGTAATTGTTAGTTTTCCAGACTCTGGGTCCCAGGTCTTCTTTGGTCCTTTGTTTCTTTTTCATCCCATGTGTTGGAAATCCCTGGAGGTCTGGGAAGAGGTCAAATTCCTAAGTCACTCTTATTGCGTATGTATCTTTTTGGGGTTTGACATGAGATAACAATTATTTTAGACATAGGTGCGATGCAATGGTAAGATCTCCAAAATCCTGAATAATAATCTATTTTATATAAATACTAACGATCATCCTGCCTTGTAGGTTGCTGAAATACCATTCATCAATCATGTCAGAAGCTTCTGTATCATTCCCACACGGGAGTCCAGATCTCCCCACTACTGCTACCACCTAGGCAGTTGTCAGAACAAAGGCTAAGAAGGCCTTGGAAAAGCTCCCATTGACAATGAAATACCTAAAGGGAGACACCATTGTGGGAGCGAAGATCAATTCCAAACTTCAACTGATCATCGACACCATTGTCGAAATGTGGGTTGAAATGTAGGCCTTAGTAAAAATGATGTTTATTCAATATATGGCCAGAGATCCATTGGCCATCAATGTGGGTAATTCTGGGATCCTTAAACCTGCTTGCTTCCCCTGCTCTGTGCAGGCCCTGGAGCTCATTCTCACTCTTGCAGGACACTACAATACCGTCATCTGGTCCATCGTGCTTTTTGCCCCAGTCCCAACCAGATATCTAATGCCTATGGTGTCTTTGGATGCCGCAATGTTTTAGGAAGCACTGTGAATTCCCCAATTTGATGATGCGGCCATCCTCACCCAAGCGCTGACCCTGGAAGAATTTTAGAAGTTAGAACACATGGCCCGACAGTACCTCAACAACAAATGGCTTAAGGTGCCAAGGAAAGACTTCAGAAAGATGAAGCTTGAAATCCCACAGACTAAATTCAAAGAAAGAATACAGATGGGGATTATCGCACTATGTAGGGTCTTTGGATAGCCCCATGCCTAGGAATTCTTGGAATGGATTTACTATTTCTTGTTGGGCATCTCCTATAGTGAGTAGAATTTCAATTGGTCCACCATTATTGCAAATCACATGGACTCCATATTTCTCCAAGTCACCAAATCCTCCAAATTCTACATGACATCTTATGTTCTCTGGGCTCTAGAATAACAATGTCCCATCACAAATGGATTACTTATAGTGGGTGTACTTGGGATTGGCCCGGACCAGAATGCTCCTTGGGATTATTTCCCACAGATCCAATGGGAGGCCAGTTTCCTCAGCTTTTGTCGGGTGAATGACGCCTTCATCTACTACAACCTCCTCACACCTACTTGAGATGCCAGATACCTGCTCTCCAAGGAGGCAATGGACTTGGTTAGAACTCATGGCCATTATTATATTCAATTTCAACAACATACCTACATTTGGGTGACCGACTTCTCTGGGAAACCCTACTTATTGCCCAAGCATTATGGGGATAAAATAATCCTTTTAGAATACTGCAGGCAGATCCTGGTCCTGCATGCCCTCTTCATAGTGAAGAAGGTGAAAAATTTCCCATTCCCAATCACTTGTGGGAATTACTCTTGTAGTCTGGCTGTGGAAAAAGAGGCAGATAATGAGCTTAAAAGTTTGGGACTATTAGAGTTTTATCTGGAGCGGAAGAATTTTGATCCGCTATGCAAAATAGTAACGACACTTCCCTAGGCATCAGAGATCCTCGAGTATCACATGGAGGACTTTTGGGAAGACTGTAAGGATGATTTCAAAGTCCAGAACTGACATTTCATTTGGATGACAATGGGAATGATGAAGAGGCTCAAGCTTCAAAATTTCCTGGATGACTTTTCAGATACTGGGTCCATAGTAGACCCATAATACAAAGAAAAAGGAGTAGATAAAATGGCCCTCCCTCCAGTAGATTGGGATGTGTAGGAGGGACTGACAATATAGGACCTCACCCACGACATGATCGAGTGCAGTCACGCATATTTCAAGAAGGCATGGCCAAGGAGTACACGTAAAATTGGCCCGTTTGTGTGGGGTTCAACTTCTAGGGCTGGAACTTCCTTGCAGGGTGAGGATAGAGGAAAGAGGATAGCAAGGACCCCATCTATTGTCCCGGCCACCACTCCCATAGTAGAGAAAATTCAGCAAACACTGGCCGCCTCCCAGAAAATGAAAGTAAAGTTAATCACTCAGTTGGCCACCTCGACCATTATGACTAGACCTGTCTGCCCTCCCACTTCCCATTCACTTGTAGCATTAATGGTCCGAGTAACAGGGACTGGGGTGGAGGAAGAGAAGGAAGACATAGTGGATGTAGGGCCCCCATTGGTAACAAGGAGGAAAAAGAAGAAGACAACTAATCCTTAATGAGAGTTGGAGCCAGAGCTCAGGATGCCTAGCATCCCTGAAATACAGATTGTCTCCTCAGACTCTCTGGAGCTGGACAATTGACACCAAGATCCCTCAGAGACCTCCCCTTTGCATGATGAGTTTGATGACATATTTGGGATGGATGAATTGGTGAACTTACACGGGGATATCGGGAAGGTAGTAGAAGAAATAGCTACCCAAGAGGAAGTGGTGATTTCTCTTGAGAAGAAAAGTCTAGAAAAAGAAGCTGGCTAAGAGCAGGAAGTCCGAGTAGAGCTAGAAAATGAGACTAAATAGATTCACATCTCTGACATCCCAGAGATACAGGTTGCAAGCACCGCAGAGGATAGACTAAATATAGGACAAGCAACCAGTATCGGCCAAGGGAACTAGACCTACAGGAACAACCGTAACTTTAGCTACAATGCTCCAGACGCCACCTCCAAAGAAGGTGACATTCAGTGAGGTAGTTTCAGCAGATGCATTGTTGAACTTTGGCTAGATACCTCACCCACCTCCACAAGATATTATTACAGAAGAGAACATCTCGACAGAAAAGGCCGAAGAAAAATAGCAATAGAAAAAAGATGAGGGCCAAAACCCTAGGAGTACAAATGAAGAATATGACGCTGCTAAAGATGCGGATACCGAAGTAGATGATACTAATGCCACTAAGGTGGATGATGTTAGTGGTCCTAAAGATATAGGAAAAGAGTCCGGAGAGACTCAGAATACCGGGGATACACCATATAACCCTGGAGGGGATTCGCAGGATCAAAATTTGGTAGGAAGGCCACCCCTACCAACATAATGGTTGGTGGAATCAAGAAAAAGGAAGGCCCTAGCACTAGCCAAGGCCCATCTCTCCTTGGCAGAGATGATGGGGCATGCACAAAATCCCCCCAAGGCAAAGAAAGCCCGTATAGTCCATACCCTCTGGACTGGGCCAGATGAAGATATGGTTGCGGTAGTCGCAACACCTTCCCTAGATGTAGATGAGGCGATGACCAAGGTTAAAGAGTACACAATCACAGAGATACCTTTGGGGAAGAGGGGAAAGTAGGAAGATTTAGACCTACTAAAAGAAGCAGCCAAGGCGGTAGAAGCCTGCTATCAAAAGGAGGCCCAAAGGTTCAAGGTAGAAATGGAGAAGAACGTAAATCTTGTCAGATTTATGATGGACCTTACCCAACCCATCAATGCCATTCCTTCAGAAGATTCCTCATCTAGAGCACTGCTCCCATAGGGTGATATTGATGCGCTTAGAACTATGAAGAGGAAAGCGCATGCAGCTGATGATTAGTTAGCTGATTAGGAAGGAAACGTTTGGTGTTTCCTAGTGATGACTCTCCTAGACCTATATGCCCCCAGCAATGCTATACATAAGGTGAAGACTACTATTACCATCTAGGAGGGAGAGGTCAAGAAGTACAAGGCTTGGGTAGGTGACTTAGGAGAACTCATGAGCATCGGGGAGGAAATTGTCTCCAAAGAAATTTTTTTGGGAGAGGAGTCCTTTGATTTTGTCTGGACCCAGCACTCCAGACTTGACCTCACATTAGAGGTAACCAAGAAACTGGTAGGGGCCATGTGGGACAAGGTACTAGAGGTTGATTATTATTTGAATTTATACAAGGAATTTATTACAAGGGTTTCAAGAGTTGATCCCTTTAGCACTGAGACATGTACTCTGGAGGAGTATGTTGTTGGGAAATTTGATGAGCTGATGGAAGCTTGATACTAGTCTCTAGAAGGAATTGACGGAGCAGAAATATCCCATATATCTTGCATGGTCATCTGGGGTCATGACACCGTGAAGATGGCCACTAAATTCAAGGCAAAAACTCTGGATCTGGGTCAACAGGTGGAGGCGGCCAAGTACCACCAGGCCGGCCTCAGAGACATCAATGAAGATGGAATCAGCCAACTCCTGGAAATGTTCAATAAAACTAAGGAACAATAAGGCCCTCTGGAGTCTAGAGATTCTTGCCAACAAATTTTTTTTGTATTCATTATTCTTTCATAGTGTAAGCTCCCAGATCTCGGAGTTCCAGATGTACAGTTTTGCATTCTTTTGATGGCCCGTGTCCAGGTTCCTCGGAGCCGACCGGTCATCACCAGGCAGTTAATAAGGGTGTCAGAAAGTGGGTAACCCCAACAAGGCATGTCAGTTTAAGGAAGGTGGTCTTCCCAAGGCACTGGTCCAATAGAAAACCTAGCGTATCAGAGACAGTGAGCCACTTTGACATTGATGAGGCATGTAGCTTCGATCCCTTGGGGATCAGATTTCTTCTATTCTCCCTCTAGCTCTCTTCTCGAGGATGATTCTTCCATACCTCCTTTCTTGTCTCATTCTTCTAACATGCCAGACCTTTGTTCTTCTCGAGGTTATTGTAGCGTGGTGCAGGTAGTACTGACCACCAAAAATTGTATTTTATTGATTGAGTGTAAAGATGAGTTAGGTTAATTTTAGGGAAAATCTGTGTATAAGTAGTAAGTTTGACCTCATTCCAAGGGTCGGTAGAATTGATTATTTTGTAGTCCATAGCTATAGCATTTTAGTATTTCATTTCTAGCAATTCCAGAGCTCAATGCTCCTTATTTCTTAGAAGTTTAGTGGATAGACGCTCCCTTGGAGCCATTGTTGATGTACTCACCAGTGATTCTGGAAAACCATTAATGAAGAAGGAAGGATTCTTGCAATGCTGTTGTTGGTCTCTTGATCTCTGAGATAATACTATTTTTCTCTTTATGTTTCTTATGTCCCTTGCTCTAATATTTTAAGTAGATTAACGACCTTCTTTTCCCCTCGCTATTGAATATGTATGAATTGATGGTTCTGTGCATATTCTGTATTTTAGTGTAGTATGTTAGAGCATGATTGATGTTTTAAATGTATTTGAATGACTATAGGTAGATGGAATACTTCTAACCATGGCCTATCTTTTGAAGTTTATTTGGTTAACTAATGCTTGCTTGCAGGAAATCCCACCCTACCTAAATCCCTGGAGGAGACGAGCCGAGATAACCAGCTATCCCCCGAACAAAATAGTCACACTCCTAGCTTAGCTCCCGCATTATTGAGACCCAACTCTCATGTGCTTGAAGGTCTGCAGAATTTATTCCTTGGACAACCTTTACATGTGAAGTGGGTTGGTACCACGGTACCCGGTGACAACTTACATCTGTTGGCGGACCCAGTCACAAAGTCCTGTCAACAAAAACTGACGCTAGAGGGAGGGCATGAGCTCATCCCCTTATGAGGATTTAGGTTTTAAACTGCCTAAGGGTTCCCCAAGCTATAGTTTTAGGAAACAAGCCTTTACTAGGATTGGATCATTTACACCTGCCTGATTCGAAAGAGTCCTTAGATTAGCCCCCAATCTTGAAAGGTTTGTTGAACTTGAGCCTCCTGCTTGAAAGAAGCAAACCCTGGAAGCCAAGCCAGCCAACATTGTCTAGGGGTCTACTACATCCTAGCACACCCAAGTCTCCCAGACAACCCCAAGGTTTAACACTTAGTCTAGCAAAAATCCAACACCCCCAATGGCTGCCTACTTTGGTAATAACAGGTCCTCGATGGGATAGTTTCCAGGTATGATGAATGATCTTCCCACACACCCGAAAAATATCTGCCCCCGATATGAGCACCTACACTCACAAACCGTAGAAGAGCATCTGCAGGCATACAAAGATGCCATGAATTGACACTGGATCCAACATCAAGACTTTGTGACCTAGATGTTCCCTCTGTCCCTAGGATAGAACGAGCTGAACTAGTACCTTAACCTGCCCACCAACTCCATCAATAGTTGGTAGGATATGGAGAATGCCTTCTTGGATATCATGCATGTACATGTGGACCCAGTGTGGTCCCATAGCCAGTTCATCTCCATCAGGAAGGAACCAAACAAGCCCCTTGTAGCATTCAACCATCGGTTCCAATGCACCTTGAAGTGGTGCATGGGTCCTTTCATCCCATCCTGGAAGTGACCATCCAGACATACCTGAATGCAATGGAACCTTTCGTTGCCACTCTCCTATGTAGAACTACTGCCCCCACTAACTAGGATACTATGGAAAAGGTTTACAACCTAGCCTTATAAGAGTTGTCGCGTGGCCTGAACAAATCTCTGGGCGGGATTGGGCAGAGCATGCCTTTCAACAAGATACCTGGTGGAACTTCTTACGCCAAGGGATACAACCCCAATTAGGTAATGGGTGCCCCTATGATGGCCATGAATCCCCCATATCTAATGCAGTTGGCATTGTTGGAAGATTTGCAGCTGAACCCAAGTAGAATCACCTAATGGCAATCAAGAGGATATTCAGATATCTAAAGGGAACTAAGAAGGCATCCCGGGTGGGTGTGAGCAGATTGTAGTAGATGAAGGTGTCATTAATCGGCAGAATTTGAGGAAACTAGCCTCCCACTGGATTTGTGGGAAATAATCCCACAGAGTCTTTTGCCCTAGGCCAACTCCAAGTTCACCTGATGTGAGCAGCCCGTTTGCGACAGGGCATTGTTATGCTAAGGCCCAGAGAACATAGGATGTCATATAAAACTTATGGGTTTGGGCCACCTGAAGGAACTATGAGTCCACATGGTTCAAAATGATCACAACCCAATTAAAGTATTTCTCACTGGTGGAGATGCCAAGTAAGAAGTAGTACATCCACCCTGAGAATTCTCGGGCATAGGGTTTCCTGAAGATCTGGCATAGTGCTCTGATCCCCATTTGGATACTTTCCTTAAATTCAGATCAGGGGATCTCTATCTTCATTCTCTTTGAATCTTTGTCTGGGGTCTTTAACCATTTATTGTTTAGATATTTCCGGGCCATAACCTCCAACTTTTGAAATTGTGGCAAGGCATCAGATCTGGTGATGACGACTAGTTCGTCAAACTGGGGTATTTCCAATCCTGCTCAAAAAGTTGCGGTGTCAAGAGATACCATGGGAGTGGGATATCCAGTTAGGACTGGAGTGGCAAGCATGATAGCCCAGATGGAGGAGTTGTAATGTGCTGCGAGGGTGAGAATGAGTTTTGGGGCTTGCACAGAGCATGGGAAGCAAGCTGCCTTCAGGATCCCGGATTCCCCGATGTTGATGGCCAATTGGTCCCCAGCCTGTCGATGAATGAATATCATCTTAACCAGTGCCTGCATCTCTGACCACATCCTGACACTAGTGTTGGTGACCAATTGAACCTGGGATTCAATTTTTGATCCCACAATAGCATTGTCTTTCAAATATTTCATGCTGAGGGGCAATTTTTCCAAGGCCCTCTCAATCCTGGACTTGACGGCTGCCCTGGTGACTGTCGTGGAGGGGAGCTCTGGACTCTTAAGTGGTGAAGATGCAGAAGCTTCTAACGTAGTGAAAGTGGGATGTTTGAAAACCATCAAGGTAAGGCAATCATCAGAGTACTTATAAGATAAAAAAATGCTACTTCAGATTCTAGAGAACTTACCACTGTGTTGCGCTTTTCACCTAAAAATTTAGTTAAGATCAGAATCCAGAAAGATATGCATGTGATGAAAGCCTAGGAATTCAACCATAGTCTAGGCCTAGGAGTTTTAGCATACTTGACGAGAGTAAGATATGGATGGGGTGAGGGTTTAGGACTCAGGGTCCAAAAAACTAACCGTTGGGAGACGTGACTGAAAAGTGAGCTGTCAGGCCCACGTGGGCATCACATGGCTATATAATAAATGAGAAGTTATGTCAATAATGACACAAACTATCTGAACATGTGCAAAGCAGAAGCCACTTGGGTAGTCTTGATTTCACGCATGGGACATAAATGCACCATAAAGGTTAATTGACGATAGAGAGAGAAAACTGCCTGGTCGAAACCAGCAGAGAGCTGAGCTTCAACCAGGTGCTATTCTACTATTGGGCGAGCTCAAAAACTTGGATGGAATACATGCAAGGGAATGATGAGCTTGGAATAGAACTAGAAGGATATACATGAAATATACAACCAATATAAAATAGAGCTGAAGGGTATATACATAAAGATATAGAGGGCCAAAGGCTGAGACACATATGTACACAATATGCAAAGCTTACAAAATGTACAAATGACCAACACCATGCAAAAGCATGGAAACTCCCTATGCTACAACCGTGCAGAGGATGGAAAACCCTCTGCCAGTGCTGACCCACAAATGGGAGGTGACAAAAAACCAGTGCCACAAGACACGGTGACAACAACGAGCAAAAACTAGACAAGAAACACAAACACTGAGCAAAAACAAGGCCAAAACCAGAAAACCAAAAAGAATGATGAGACCAGAGCTAAGAGCTTACCTAAAAATGAACACGATGAAGGAGGTAGCCATGGAAGGAACCTAGCAACAAGCTAACCTCAAGGATTACCATGGACAATTACTGCCAAAGCACTGGTAAACTACCACTAAACACAGGAGCAAAAATAGTTTCAAGTCACATTAATTTTCTTTGATTCACTCTGGATGCACAAGTGTTTAATCACATTAATTATAAAAGTGATGTGTAATCCCTATTTATACCTGAGGTAAAAGATAGTTACCCTCTTTCCTGCAAACTCTAGAATAGGAAAACCTCTGCACTCTGGGCCCGGGGATTCCCTAGCACCATATCTTCTTGCAGGAAGAAGACATTGTGGCAAAGAATCCCGAAGTCTGAAATCTGGTTCTAGAAAGAACAACCAACTCTGGGACCGGGTCCCAGAGACACGAAAGATAAAAGGCAAAAAAAGGAAAACAAACCCCCCCTCGGGGAAGAAAACAAAGAAAACAAAAGACAAGGCAAACAAGGCAAGAGCTAAAAGAGAAAAGAGGGGACCCAACATTTTGCACACAAAATATAGGGACGGGTATGAAGGGCATAACAAATGGTGACTATCTGGGATGAATGCCTTAGCGCATTTGAGAACCGAAGAATCTCTGGTTACCAAAACTAGAACAAATCGTTACTCGGAGCATCCTGTTTGTAAGGTGCAAAGCTTCTGAGAAAATCTAGCTCATACATAATTCAATCCTTGGTTCTTCATCAGCTATGAAGTGTGTGCTTGAAAGAAAATCAAGCCGATGACCTCTGGGAGAACTAGAGAAGAGGCACTAAATATATCAATCCAAAGTTGTCAAATTTTCTCATTTCTCTCAGATACCAGAGTTTTCATCCCATCTTTTCTTTCCTTTTCATTTTATTCTTTTCTAGATGAGAGGGTGGTACTTCTTTCACCATTAAGCTCAAGCTTAGCTCAATTTAATAGCAGTACTTCTGTCACCCTTCCATCCATCTTAATTTTCTACATGGGGAATAAAAACTTTGGACCTAGAAAGAATTTTAGAAATTCTGACTTGGGCCAATAAACCAGTGCGACCGATCTACTCTCAGTGTGTCTGATTACTTGTTCCTTTTGATTTTGATTTAACTAATTGCCAGACTTCCGAGTATAAACCTGATGATGATTACTCATAGCTTGTTATCAAACTTACAAAATAACTCCGAAGACCAGATCAATTCCACTATACTAACAACAGATTCCAAGTTCATCGTAATAAAAAAGGTACCATACCAGAGACTAGATGTTATGCGAGGCATACCAGCCTACAAAAGGGGGAGAGAAAACACTGGAAACCCAAAAAAAGGAAGAACAAAGCCAAAAGAAGAACAAAAGAAAAGGGGCAGTCCCAGAGGATGGCTAGCAAAACTATTTACAAGACAAGGCACTCCAAATGGAGCACTGAAGGGGAAATATTTACAAGCAAGAAGATTTACATAGAACACAACTCCAATCAAACCTATAACCTCACTCGAAATAATGTTTGAGAAACTGTCCATTGACAGGCAATGGGATGGGTTCTCCGGTCATGGTATTGAGGTGATAGGTATTTTCCATGTAGATCTTCGAGACCAAATATGGTCCAAGCCAGAGCCGTTGGAATTTAGTGTGCTTTCCTTTCTTTTCCTGGGCTTTATCCCATAAGAGAACCAAGTCCAAATTTTGAAAGGCCTTATACTAGACTCTTCGGTCAAACCATCATTTCACTACTGCTTGGTGACGCACACAATATTTGAGGTTAGCATCTCTTTGTTCCTCCATCCATACCAGATTTAGGAGCCGAACCTCCACAATATTGTTCCAGTTGCTGAATTCCTGCAAAAATTATAAAACTGGGATTTGTAAGTTAATGGGGAACACTGGGTTTTGGCCGTAAACCAGATGGAATGGGGATGTCCCCAGGGCAGCCTTAATGAGAATACGATCCACCTAGAGGGCTATTCTTAACTTTTGGTGCCAGTCCCAGGGATTCTGTTCTAACAGATGTTTCATTACTTCAAGCAAATTTTTGTTGGTTGATTCGACAACACCATTCCCTTGGGGGTAATAGTTGCTGGAAAACTTTAGAGTGATCTTCCGATCATAGGTCCATTCAAGTAATTATGCCAAAGAAAATTTCAGACCATTTTCATACACTATAGAGAAGGGCATTCCAAATCTTGTGACGATGTTTTCTTCCAACAATTTTATAACTACGTCTGCCGTATTGGTTTTGCAAGGTATTGCTTCAGACCACCGGGTGCAATAATTATTAGCTATCAAGATGTACCAGTGGTTGGCAGACGAGTTGGGGTTGATTTCTTTGATAAAGACAAATTCCCATTGGGTGAAAGGTCTAGCTTCAAAAATCAGCTGTAAAGGCATAGCCGGGTTATGTTCACGATGTGTCACAGTTTGGCAAGTATGACACTTTCGGACGTGAGTATAGACATCTTTGAAGATACAGGGCTAATAGTCTCTAGCTTGGAGAATCTGATGGGAAGTGGCATTAGCTGAGCCATGCCCGGTCCCAAAATGCCCATGAAATTCTTTGATTATTTTTGCATCTTGAACCCTATCAATGCACCGAAGGTACACCCCCTCGTAGTTCCTGCAAAAAAGTGTGGCATTTTTGATCGTGAAGTGGGTGCTTTTCAACTACAGGGTACGATGTTTGTTTGGAGGCAATCCCTTCAGGCATCTGTTATTCAACAACAAGTACACCAGGTCTGTGTACCATGGATCCTAAGTGATGGACTCCACTATATACATTTGACATTCAATGTGGGGAGTCTCTTTTGCCATCGATCTACATAGTCCCTGGTCTCAGACTATTTTCATGGGTTGCATTTCTAAATCAAATTCTTGGAGGATGACCATCCATTTTCCTCGTCTCTCACCCAACTTACTCTGCATCAACAGAGACTTCATGGCCTAGTCTGGGATGATAGCATGCACCTTACTCTGGAGAATATAATGCTAGAATTTCTTCACGGCGCAAACGAGAGCAAAGGCCTACTTTTCCAAGGATGAATACCAGACTTTGGCATTCTTGAAAGGGGAGCTCATGAAAGCTATTGGTCATTCTTCCCCTTCGACCTTTTGGGTCAATACTACCGTGATAGATTGTGGCAAAGCAAAGGAATAGATATAAAAAGGGAGGGAATAGTCTAGGCTAGCCAGATTTAGTGCCTCCATTATCATCTGTTTAATCTAGGTGAATGCCCGCTTTGCTTTAGGACTCCACTCAATTTTGGTATCCTTTTTCATCATTTTGTTGAGGGGATTTACGATCTCAGCAAATCTAGTGATGAATCACTAGATAAAGTTGATCTTTCCAAAGAAAGACCGCATTTCTTTCTTGCTGCCGTGCATTTGTAGGTTTAGCAATGCTTCAACTCTCTTAGGGTCGATGTATATACCCTACTCGAAGACAATATGCCTAAGAAAATTCCCTTTAGTGACCCCAAATATACATTTCTTAGGGTTGAGGGATATTCCATACCGGCGACATCTTTCACAAATCTAGGCGAGGTGGGCGGAATGATCACGCCTGTCCTGGGAAAAGACGGTCAAAATATCCATGTAGATGATTATACACTAGTTTACAAGGCCCTTGAATGCAATGTACATAGCCTTCTAAAATGTTGCCCCTGCGTTAATCAAGCCAAAGGGTATTCTCCGGTATGCAAACGTTCCCCACTTGGTGGTAAACGCCATTTTGTCCCTATCCTCAAATTTAACCATGACTTGGTTATATCTAGAGTACCCATCTAAGAAGGACATCATTTGTGATCCATTCATGATTTGCAACACCTCATCCAATGAGGGGAAAGGATGATTATCTTTCTTGGAAGCCTTGTTCAAATTTCAAAAATCTATGCAAAGGTAGATTTCACCACTTTTCTTCCTCATAGGGACTAGGTTGGCCACCCACGTAGTATGCTGGATTGGGAAGATTATACAAGATGATAGTAGTTTCTGAACCTCTTGGTGAATTAGGGGTTTGATCAGTGGGTTGATTAGTTGTTGCTTTTTTTGGAAAGGTTTAGCATCAGATTTGAGTGGGATAGTATGGGTCATGATGGATGTATCCTATGTCTTCATATACTCATACCACCATGCAATCACATCAATATATTCTCGGAGAGCCGTGAGAATATTCTCCTTCTCCTCAAGGGAGCAGGAGGTGCCAATGTGTATCATTTTCTCTTCACCTTCCTGGCCGATGTTCACTTTCTCAAAATTCCCTCCATCAGAGGAGGATGATATCTTTTCTTGGTCTCGAGGGTCCAAGTCAAAGATCTGTTCAAGTGAAACCATCCCCTTCGGAATGGTGTTGGTTGGCAGGTCCATGATCTCATTGTCTTCATCACCCTGCCCAATATCATCATGATCTCTTTCTTTCACTATCTGGTCCTCAAAGATACCAACATTGGCCATGAAGGCCAGGATATACTAATCTTCCTCAAAGACCTAAAAATGGGTGACATTATCTAGAATAGATGGGGTGGGGATCATCTCAATAGAAAATCGCTGGAGTTGTGAGCCATCCATTGGCTCAAGTGTGCTGGCAGAGATGACAAGGGCGTCTGGGACATAATTCCATCTCTAGGGAATAAGATCAATGCCAAAGGCATCAAAATCCTCAATAAGGCTCCATGCCCAATTGTGGTATGTAGCCAGCCTCTTATTGTGGCAAGTGTATTGACTCCGGACCTGCTTAACAATCAACTTTGAATCAACCAGGGCTTGAAGGTGAGTAATTCCTTTCCTTAGTGCAAATAGGAGCCCGAGAACCAAAGCCTTGTACTTTGTGACATTTTTCATGTAGTTGAATTACATCCTATAGGACGCAAGAAAGGATTTTCCTTGTAGGTTGATTAATTCCACTCTGGCTCCACAACCTTGTTTGGATTGGGACCCATCGAACTTAAGGGTCCACAAATCATCCTTTGTTGTCTAGTGCTGGGAAGACAATGTGGTCTTTGGATTATTTTTGGGTGGGTTGGGAGGAGTTTCCTCCAGCATTGATGGTATGTGGGTGTCTCCAGAGGGGTGTGTGATTGAGATCCCCAGACATGTGGCATCAAGGAGGTTCTTCCATTGGGAACACTGGGTTTCAGGGAATTAGTTGCATGTTCTTTTTTCCAGAGGGCATTGATGTGCCAAGTAGCAGTGGAAAGACAAGGCTCACACTCTAGCTCTAAATGTTTCTGATAATGCACCTGGCACCAAGTACTGCACAAGAGTGTGGCGGGAGTCACTGCGGTACCCCGAGAGTTAACCTCGACCTTCAATTTTTCTTCCAAGTCCTGGGTTCTCTACAGAATTATGGGATCCTCCCCGGGGGTGAAATCAAATGTTAAGATCTCAAGGGGTTGGTACACCCTGGGGGAGGTCTTAGAGAATAAGACCTCATTCACCCTCCTGACTTCTGTGAGGGCCTATCTCATCCAGGGTTCACTTTCAACCTAGATCTTGTTAGATTCTCCTTCCTAGGGGAGCCACAAGTGGGAGAAGTCGGTCAAAAAGTACCCATTCAGGTATTTGGACCAATTCCAACTTAGCAACATCCCATAAGTCTCTGGGATGTCCACCACATGGATGTCTATTATACTAGCTATACTGGGGTCCTGGATGAGTTGAATCCAGACATTCTTCATTTCACCCACCATTTTTACAGCAGTCTTGTCCAGTTGGATCACTGCACCGTTAGACGGGGTGGGGTGGAATTTGAGCTTTTGGCATATGGATAAAGGCATGATGTTTCCCAAAGCCCCAGAATCTACTAGGAAGTTGTGTATGTTCTTTCCTTGTATGTTTAAGCCTAGTAGGAAGGGAGGATCCTCAGTGTTTCCCTAAAAGACAGTCGCGTTGGTGTCCTCGAAAGAGATAGTCTTGGGTGGGCGACTGACAGCTTTTGGGTTTCCCAAGAGCTTCAGAAGGGACTTCTTCTGCTTAGGACAATTTAGCAAAACCTCCATGAAGGAGGTGGTGGTTTGTTCTAACACCTTTGTGATGTCAAACATTCCTCTTGGGAACTGGTGGCTTCCCTCAGCCGGGTCCTTAGCTTGGTTAGAGCTAGAACCTTTTGAAGGGACAGACCGATTGGTCATGTAGTCCCAGGGAGGAGTGTCCTTGGGAGGTGTGGGCATTGAAACCGATCCCTTACCAGCCTAACTCCGAGTGTTGTAGGGAGTCTGTGGGTTAATGAAGGCATTGGCCTCAAAAGTTGGAATAGATTCATCAAAGAGTCTGTGTAGTTCAGGTTCCTCTTCATCTTCTATGACAGTCCCAAAGAAGACAGTCTCACAGGTGAAGGCACCGTGAGTGGGCTCTTATATAGGAGGCTCTAGGGAAGTAGGGTCAGGGGCTTATTGTCTGTCCAGGTAGGAAATGATGATGACTTTCTCCAGCGTGGGACAGTTTACCTCATTGTGAGAGCCTGTGTCATGCAATCTACACAAGTTGGTCATGGGCTGAAAATCTACAACTGGCGTGGAATGGGATGGTCTAGTACCAGCTTGATTGGTGTTTTGGTTTGGAGGTGGGCCTCTGACATTAGCATTGTTATTCCATTGCTACTGGTTGGGCTGAGACTCATTGTTGTAGTTTCTTCCTCCGACATTGTTGTTTCATTAGTTGGGGAAAATATTCCCTCTCTAGGATTTTGAATTATGGGGCGCGTAAGACCCCGCCTTCAGTTGACCCATGTCCGCAGTCAGGGTGGACAATATTCACTGGAGGGATTCAACCTCAATGGTCAACTGGGTGTTTGCATCACAATGGGATGGTTGTTATTGTTGGTTCCCTAGGAAAGCAGCAGTATTTTCCAGAGTCGAGGGCGACAATCCTCCAGCCACGGATGACTAGAAGAAAGGCACTCTGGGTGGTTGTGTCTATGGTTATTGCATTTTCTATGGCTGGTTACAAGGAAAATATTCTAGACCTGGTATTGTCTAGGTCTAAGATGGATATACGTACCGAGCTTGTTGGTCTATAAGCGGTGGTGGGGGATTCATGGCCATCGCGGGGGGCTCCCATTGCCTAATTGGGGTTATATCCCTTGGCATAAGAAGTTCCACCAGGTATCATGTTAAATGGCATGCTCTACCCAATCCCGCCTGGGGATTTGTTAAGGCCATAGGACAGTTCTAAGGCTAGGTTGTAAACGTTTGCCAACATGTACATGGAAGGCGGCTAGGAAGGCATCCTCCATGTCCTACTAACTATTGATGGAGTTGGCGGGAAGGTTAAGGTACCAGTTCAGTTTGTTCTGTCCCAGGGACAGAGGGAACATCTGGGTCACAATGTCTTGAATTTGGATCTTGTGTCAGTTCATGGCATCTTTTAATGCCTGTATATGCTATTTTATTGTTTGTGTGCTTAAGTGCTCATATTGAGGACAAATATTTTTTGGGTGTGAAGGTAAATCGTTGGCTGCACCCAGAAAAGTTTCCATTGGGGACCCTGTATTTCCAAAATACGTAGCCATTGGAGGATTTGGATTTTGACTGGGTTGAGCACTAGTTTTTGAGATCGTCTAGGGGACTTGGGTATTCTGTGGTATGCTAGATCCCCAAACAATGGTGGATGGCTTGGCTTTCGAGGTCTATTTCTTCCGAGTGGGAGGCCCGAGTTTGACAAACCATCCAGGATTGGGAGCTGATCTAAGGATTCTTTCAAATCTTGTTGGTGAAAAAGATCCAATCCCACTGAAGGCTTGACTCCTAAAACTATGGCTTGGGGAACCCTCGGGTAGTGTAAAATCTAAATCCTTGGAGGGGGACAAGTTCATTCCCTCCTTCTAGCGCTAGTTTCTGTTGACGGGGCTTTTTGACCGGGTCTACCAACAGAGGTAAGTTGTCACTGAGTACAAGGGTACCAGCCAACTTTTCCTGTAAAGGTTGTCTGGGAAAATGAGATTCCCCAAGCCTCCAAGAACGTGAGAGTCAGGTCTTGACAGTGCGGGCTAAATTGGGAATGTGACTATTTTGTTTGAGGGGGATAGCTGGTTATCTTAACTTTTCTTCTACGGGGACTCAAGTGAGTGGGGTTTCCTACAAACATGCATTTACTTAACAAATAAACTTCAAAAGATATTGTAGAGTTAGAAGTAGTTCATCTACCTATAGTTATACTAAACATTCAAAACATCAACAATGCTCCAACACACTATACTAAATACCAAAGAAATATACAACCATCAGCTCATATTAGATCAGTAGCAGAGGAAAAGAAGGTTGTTAATCTACTTATAGCATCAGAGCAAAGGAAATAAAGAACACAAAGCATAAAATACCATTAACCAGATATCAGAATGCCAACAAATTCATTGATAGAACTCTTCCTTCTTCATTAACATGTCTTCCAGGAAGCACTGGTGTGTGGTACAATGGTGGCTGCAGGGGAGCATTTAACTACTGAAATCTTAGAAACTATGGAGCATTGAGCTCTACCACTAAGAATTGAGAAAACTAAATTACTATTAACTATGGACTGCAAAATCATCAATTTCACTGACCCTTGGAATGAGGCCAGACTTATCATTTATACACGTCATTTGACCTAAAACCTAACCTAACTTATTTTACAATTTACAATATAATATTATTTCCGGTGGCTGGTACTACCTGCACCATGTTACAAAATACCTCAAGACAGAAAAGGTCTATCATGTCAGAAGAATAAGACAAGAAAAGAGGAGGAGAAGAATCAGCCTTGAGAAGAGAGCCGGTAGAAGAGAAGAAGAAATCCGATCCCCTGGGGATCGAGGATACACACCTTATAAATGGGAGGGTGGTTCATTATCTCAGATGTGCCAGGTGTAACATTGAAGTGGCACCTTGGAAAGACCATCTATCAGAAAACCTCTTATTGGTCAGACATGCCTTATTGTGGTTACCTACCTTTTCACAAACTTTATTAACTACCTTGAAAGTGACCAGTCGGCCTTGGGAACTGGGACATAGGTCACCTAAAGAATATAAAAAAAGGGATCCAAAACTCTGGGATCCGGGAGCTGGGGCTCCCAAAGAATAAAGAACACAACATTTATCCTGAAATATTTCTCCGACACCCAGAGAATCTTTATTGTTGTTTACTTTCGTTGAAGGTTTGGAGAAGATGGGAGATCCCATATTCATCGATGTCTCTAAGGCCGGCCCTGTGGTACTTGGCCACCTCAATATTCTCACCTGGGGATTGATACCTTGATTCCATTAATTCATCAAACTTTCCCAAAACATACTCCTCCAGAGTGCATGGGTCGGTGCTAAATGGATCAGCTTCAGAGACCTTTAAAACAAAAGACTTATACAAATTGAAATAATATTGGACCGTATTGGTCTTATCACGCAGGGTCCCTACCAGTTGCTTGATTACCCCCAATGTGAGGTAGATTCTGGAGTGCTAGGTCCTTATAAAATCAAATGGCTCCTCCCCCAAAATTTTTGACTCAGAGACAACCTCCTCTCCAATGCCGATGAGTTCCTCCAACTCAACCCTCCATGCTTCATAATTTTCAATATCTCCCTCCCAGATGGAGATGGTAGTTTTGGCCTGGTGAAAGATGTGGCGGGCCGCATATAGGTCTAGGAGTGTGAACACTAAGAAATGTCATAGATTTCCCAACTATAAGGTAACACATTCATCAACCTCTTGGGCCTTTCTTTTTATCGCCCGTAATGAGTCTACGTCCCTTTGAGGAAGCGGTGCATTGGATGTGGAGGCACCTGGGGGAATGACGCTAATGGGCATGCTAGCTCCATTAGAAGCCCCATAAGATTTGCATTTTTCTCCTTCTCTGCCCTAAATGTTTGGGCCTCTTTCTCATAACGAGCCTCTACTGCCTTGGCTGCTTCTTTCAACAAGTCTAATTCACCCTATTTTCCTCTGTTCCCCAATGACACTTCCATGACATTATAATCTTTGGCCTTGGTTGTTGCTACATCAACGTCTGGGAAAGGTGTCACGATCACCACGACTGTATCTCCACCCGGCCCAGTCTGAAGAGTATGGACCATCCGGGCTTTCTTAGCCTTTGGTGGGTTTTGCCCCTGCACCATCATCTCAGGCAAGGAGAGATGGGCCTTGGGTGTTGCTGGGGCCTTTCTCTTTCAAGATTACACTAGCCATTATGACAGTAGGGGTGGATTTGCAACCAAAATATTCTCTTATGATCTCTCCCCGGGATCCTGTTGTGCCCCTTCAATAGTATGAGCTAATTTTGGCTCCTTCTCTATACCTTTTGGTTCTCCGGTGATACCTACTCCGGTGGTACCTATATCTTCTACCCCGATGTCTACATCCTTGGCAATATTAGGATCATCATTTGTTACCCCAGGGTTTTTTCCTTCATCCCATTGCTGATCTTTATCAACTTCTGCTACTGGGATGGCCTCCTCTACTGGTGTATCTTTTGAAGGCATGGGAGGCATCGGGCTAAGATTTAGATTTTGGGCCACTGTGATTACCTCCTTGAATGATGCCTTTGGTGGTGGTGTCTGGAACATGATAGTTGGGGTCACGGTTGTTCCCGTGGGCTTGGTTTCCCCAGCTAATGCCATATGTTCATATTGAGTTTGCCTGCCTTCCAAAACCTCTTCAACCTGTATTTTTGGGGCTTCAAAATCCTTCACCTATTCTGGTCCCTTTTCTTCTTCTACCTGGGCTTCTTGTTCTTGCGCGGGCTCTCGCTTCAGGATCTCTTCTTGTGTGGCGATCTCTTTCACTGATTGTATGATGCCCCCCTACAAGTTTCCAAACTCATCAACCCTAAACACATCATCAAACTCATCATGGGGTAGGGGATTTTTTGGGGTGTGTTCCAGTTCTTTCTCCGGCTCCAAGGAGTTAGAAGAAACAATTTGTATTTCTGGGATATTTGGCATCCTAAGTTCTGGCTCAGTCCTTGGCTTTGGATTGGCCTTCTTCTTTTGCTAGGTCACCAAAGGAGGCCCCGCATCCATTAGAGCTACCTGCTCCTCTTCCACTCCACTTCTTGTTGCTCAAACCATTAATGTGGCCAATGAAGGGGAAGAGGGAGGGTGAATGGGCCCGGTCATGAGGACCGGGGTGGCCAAATTTGTGATCAGTTTCTCCTTCATCTGATGAAAGGCCACCAACATTTGTTGCATCTATTCTTTGATGGGGGCTATAGATGGGTCTTGTGAAGGAGTCCCCATGATTCCTTTTCCACTATCCTCTCCATGCGAAGAGGTTCTAGCCTCGGGGGTCAATCTCAGCGCTGCCGGTCCCACTCGACGCCTACTCCCCATACATGCACTTTTGAAATACTTGTGGCTTCACTTGACCATGTCACGGGTGATATCTTCAATGGTTGGCCCCTCTTGAGAATTCTATTTTATTAGAGGGAGGGCCATCTTATCTATTCCTCTTTCCTTGTACTGGGGGTCTATCGTGGACCCGGTGTCCAAGAAGTCATTCAGGTATTTATGAAGCTTCCTCTCCATCATCCCCATTGTCATCTGGATGAAGTGCCAGCTCTGGACTTTGAAATCATCTTGAAAATATTCCCAGAAGTCCTCCATATGGAATCTGTGGGGATTTGATGCCTGGGGAAGTGCCGTTGTAATCTTGCCTAATGGATCAAAGTTCTTCTACGCCAGATAGAATTCTATTACGCCCAGGCTTTTAAGTTCATTGTCTGCCTCTTTAGCTACAACCAGACTGCATGTGTAATTCCCACAAGTTATTGGGAATGGGACATTCACCACCTTCTTTACAGTGTATAAGGCGTGCAACTCAAGCATTTGTCTACAGTATTCTAAAATGATTATTTTGTTCTCACAATGTTTGGACAACAAATAGGGTTTCCCAGGGAAGCCGGTTACCCGAATGTAAGTATGCTGCTAGAATTGGATGTAGTAGTGGCCATAACTTCTAACCAGATCCATTGCCTCCTTAGAGAGGCGGTGCCTGACATCTCGGGTGGGTGTGAGTAGATTGTAGTAGATGAAGGCATCATTAACCCGACAGAAGCTGAGGAAACTAGCCTCCCACTGGATTTGTGGGAAATAATCCCATGGAGTCTTTTTCCCTTGGCCAACTCCAAGTTCACCTGATGTGAACAACACATTTGTGATGAGGTGTTGTTGTGCTAAGCCCCAGAGAACATAGGATTTCATATAAAACTTATGGGTCCGGGCCACCTGAAGGAACTATGAGTCCACATGGTTCGAAATGATGGCAGCCCAATCAAAGTATTGCTCAGTGGTGGAGATGCCAAGTAAGAAGTAGTACATCCACCCTAAGAATTTTTGGGCACAGGGTTTCCCAAAGATCCCGCATAGTGCTATGATCCCCATTTAGATACTTTCCTTAAATTTAGATCAGGGTATCTCTATTTTCATTCTCTTTGAATCTTTCTTTGGGGTCTTTAACCATTTATTATTCAGATATTTCCAGGCCATAACCTCTAGCTATTTAAATTGTGCCAATGCATCAGATCTGGTGACGACGGCTGGTTCGTCAAACTGGGGGATTCTCAATCCTGCCAAAAAAGTTGCGGCGTCAAGAGATACCATGGAAGTGGGATATTCGATCGTGACTGGAGCGACGAGCATGACAACCCAGATAGAGGAGTTGTAATGTGCTATGAGGGTGAGAATGAGTTCTGGGGATTGCACAGAGCATGGGAAGGAAGCTGCCTTCAGGATCCCAGATTCTCCGACGTTGATGGCCAATTGGTCCCCGACCTGCCGCTAAATGAACATCATCTTAACTAGGTCCTACATCTCTAACCACATCCCGATGCTGGTGTCGGTGACCAATTGAACCTGGGATTTGATTTTTGATCCCACAATAGCATTGTCTTTCAAATATTTCATGCTGAGGGGCAGTTTTTCCAAGGCCCTCTCAATCTTAGACCCGATGGCTGCCCTAGTGAGTGCTGTGGAGGGGAGCTTTGGACTCCTGGGTGGTGAAGACGCATAAGCTTCTGACATAGTGAAAGTGGGATGTTTGAAAACATGCAAGGTAAGGCGATCATCATAATACTTATAAGATAAAAAAAATGCTACTTCAGATTCTGGAGAACTTACCACTGCGTTGTGCATTTCACTTGAAAAGTTAGTTTAGATCATAATCCAGAAAGATATGCATGTGATGACAGCCTAGTAATTCAACCATATTCCAGGCCTGGGAGTTTCAGCATACTTAATGAGAGTAAGATATGGGCGGGGCAAGGGCGTAGGACCCGAGGTCCAGAAAACTAACCGTTGGGAGACGTGACTAGAAAGTGAGCTGTCAGGCCCATGTGGGCATCACATGGCTATGTAATAAATGAGAAGTTATGGCAACAATGGTGTCAACTGTCCAAACGCATGTAAAAGTGAAGCCACTTTGGAAGTCTTGAATGTACGCATGGGACAAAAATGTGCCATAAAAGCTGATTGACGACAGAGAGAGAAAATCACCTGGTCGAAACCAGTAGAGAGCTGAGCTTCAACCAGGTGGTATTCTGCCATGGGGCGAGCTCACAAACTTGGATAGAATACAAGCAAGGGCACAGTGAGCTCAGTGTGGAACCAAAAGGATCTACATAAAATATACAACCAATGTACAATAGAGATGAAGGGTATATACATAAAGAAACAGAGGGCCAAAGGCCTAGACACATATGTACACAATATGTAGAGCTTACAAAATGTACAAACGACCAACATCATGCAAAATCATGGAAACTCCCTACACTGCAACTGCGCAAAGGGTAGACAACCCTCTGCCAGTGCCAACCCACCAACGGGAGGAGACGAAAAACCAGTGCCACAAGACGTGGTGATAACAACAAGCAAAAAATAGATAGGAAACACAAACACTGAGAAAAAATGAGGCCAAAACCAGAAAACCAAAAAGAACAACAAGACCAGAGCTGAGAGCTTACCTTGAAATGAATGCGATGAAGGAGGTAGGAAAGAAAGGCACCTAGCAATGAGCTGACCTCAAGGATTACCGCAGACATTTACTGCCAAAGCACTCGTAAACTGCCACTAAACACGGGAGCAAAAGTAGTTTCAAGTCACCTTAATTTGCTTTGATTCACTCTGGATGCACAAGTGTTTAATCACGGTAATTGTAAAAGTGATATGTAATCCCTATTTATACCCGAGGTAAAAGATAGTTACCCTCTTTCCCGCAAACTCCAGAATAGGAAAACCTCTGGACTCTGGGATTCCTGCCACCATGCCTTCTTGCAGGAAGAAGACATCATGGTGAAGAATCCCGAAGTTCAGAATCTGGTTCTAGAAAGAACAACCAACTCCAGGACCGGGTCCCGGAGACACGAAAGACAAAAGGCAAAAAAAAGGAAAACAAACCTCCCTCGGGGAGGGAAAACCCGAGGAAGAAAACAAAGAAAACAAAAGACAAGGCAAACAAGGAAAGAGCCAAAAGCAAAAAGAGGGCACCCAACATTTTGCGTACAAAATGTAGGGATGGGTATGCAGGGCATAATAGGTACTACTATACAGTGATTTTTTTACTGGCTAATATTCACCAATTGGCTAATTTTTTGAAATTTGAGAATCCAAATTTGGCCAATAATTCAAGATTTAAGGCGGCCTAAATCGCCAAACTTTTACAAAATTTTATTATAGAAATATTTAAATCGCCAAATAATTTATTTTATTAAAAATTTGAACTTAAATATTCTGCTAATATTTGATAGATGGTTAGATTCAATTCGCCTAAATTTTATCAGTTATTATAGAAATCTAAATTAATTTACCAATAATATATCATAACTATTAGTTATAGAAGGGTTGTGTCACCAATATTAGTTGTCATTATTGATTTAAAATATAATCTAGTGATCTTCATTATATTTCATGAGGCAAAAATGTTACTATCTTATTTGTAACGCTTATCGGGGCTAAGATTTCCTTTGGATTGTTGATAAATCAATGACACTAAATTTTTTTTTGGGTCCTATTATAATAATAAAAATAACGATACATTTATCTCACACAATACAATGAGGATTATTTGATTATATTTTAAATAAATTATAGCAACTAGATACTATAGATTTCCATTAAACCCATCAAATATTTTCATAGTTAGCCTAATAATTTTCTATAACTCTTTTTTCTTTAAATATAATTATTTTCCATGGTCATTAATGAAATTTTGGTTATTGCTTGAGATTCGTCAATATTATCTACAAACAATTTGTGATTAAAAAATATTCGCCAATACAAATAATTTGTTTTCCCAAAAAATTGAGAGATTCGCCAGTAGGAATTAATTTTAAAAAAAAATAAAATGAAAGATTTGCCAGGATTTTATATATTTTTATAGAGGGGGTTTATTAAAGTTATCCCTGCTACTATATACTCATTTTTTAAGCAACTACAATATATCAAGTTTAAGTTTAAAAGGTGGAATCGAGCCTATTTGGGTAATATTTTCCTTGCTAAAAATAATTCTTAGTTGTGAGTTTATTCTATTACTCATCAAATTAGGGATCATATCTTATTTGATTCCCTATATTCAGAGGAAGCAGCTGGGAATAAGGAGTTGGAAGACTGGAAACTTTGAGAAGAGAT
Organism: Thuja plicata; assembly: GCA_018584345.1. Lineage (NCBI taxonomy): Eukaryota > Viridiplantae > Streptophyta > Pinopsida > Cupressales > Cupressaceae > Thuja > Thuja plicata. The sequence continues at coordinate 704,701 of MU227450.1, forward strand.
CTACTGGAAACAAAAGGCTCAAACGGACAGGCTACAGGAAGGGGACATAAAACCAAGTTTTTCCATAATATAATTAAGGATAGAAGACACGGGAGTTATAATACTTCTCATATTTCCTTAGAAGGTAGACTTCTTTCTTCGGGTGATACCACAATAGTGGGTTACACTTTTTTGCCTAAACGGACATTGAAGTGTACATTTTGAGAAAAACTTTCACATTCGGATGCATATTGTCGTTAAACTATTTAAAATCAGAAGATGAAGTAAACTAGAGTCTTTTAGGATTTTCTGTCTAGATTTCAAATATATTTTTTTTATTTTTATTTTATTTGATTTTAATGGGGATTTTTTTCTCCCACTAAAACTGCTATGTTGCTGAAAACGTCATTTTCAAAAAGGTACAATGACTTCGTACAACATAATTTTTTTTTTCTAAAATAGATATCAATGTGATTCTTTCAAATTTGGTTTTGTAACATCCATACGGAGGGCATGCAATTGGTTTGACGACATTATCATGATTATTGCATATTTTATGAATGTTTGAAGTAGAGTAAACTGTAATTGTGACATACGTTGACTGCGTAACTGATAACTTGTTGTGTATTTATCAAAATTCAATTTTTTTTATTTTGATAGAAAGAAGACTCAAAGCCAGAGGGCACTGTTGTTTTTCAAATTTTTTTTTCTCTTTTCTACTATTTTTCATTGAACGTCAAACCTGGAAGTGTATATTGGATAAAAAACCTACATCCGATGCACGTCAAAATACATAGACCTAATTAATTCAAAATTTA
>MU227450.1:780326-803250 GCA_018584345.1 Thuja plicata
TAATAAACATCAAAGCCTACAAACAAGTGAAGAATCAAGTACAAAACTTGGTGGTTGCTCCATATAGGTCTTCTCTTGAAGATCACCATGTAGGAAAGCACTCTTCACATCCATCTGATACACTAACCAGCCCTTCGATGCAACAATAGAAAGTACAAGATGAATGGAATCCATCTTGGCAACTAGAGAAAAGGTCTCAAAATGGTCGATACCTTCAACTTTTGAAAACCCCTTAGCCACTAGACAAGCCTTATACTTATCAACATAACCATTAGCTTCAAATTTGGTACAATGCACCCATTTGTATCAAACCATCTTTCTTCCCTTAGGTTTAGAGGAACCAAATCCCAAGTATTTTTTTTTCATCAAAGTAGAATGCTCCTCATTCATAGCACTATCCCATTCTTGTATACCTGAGGCATCCAACAATTTATGAGGATCAAAAGAGACTGCATGACTCAAGGGTATTTGTACAAAGTTGTGAACCAAAAAGGGGGGTATAAGTGGACATATTTTTCTGAAATTGGGTAAACCTAAACTTGGAATAGACGTTTGAGGGTCATGCACTCAAAATAAGAAGATGTGTAAAAAAGAAAAACTGTAGTAATCTGAATCTAGTTTCTAAAATACTAATTTTTTTTAAAAACTGATAAGATTAAGAGGGTCAAACCCCATGCGCACAAAAACCTATTCCTAATTTTTTCAGAAAAACATAACATAGCTATTTTCGTGTGTTGTACAAGAGATATAGTTATATTCAGTATTTCTCAAATCCATTTGGTACGATGATAGGTAAAAGTGAGATCTAGAAGTTGTGTATTTTTTTGTAATTTTTTGATGAGTATTTTTTTGTGTGATTTTTGAAGTGACCACATCTTGAAAATTTGGTACCTGTTCGTGCGCAAGGCATAACTTGCATCAAAATAATTGAAAATGAAAACTTTTTTTTAAAAGTGTATAGAATCAAGTGTGGAACAATAACATATAATTTATTTTTAATTTGGTTAAGTATTTAAAAATATATTAAAAAAATGGTAGACATATGTCTGTGAGGACGGTTAAGACATTGGTAAAGAAAATTAAAGTTTACTATGCTAATGTTGTCCAAAAATAGAAATAATTATATGGTTAGAAAGCTAAGAATACATATGATATTATGGTGAAAATTATAGAGCTACCCTCTTAACAAATTGCAAAGCTGACGAAGATAAAGTTGAGAATTCATCTTACAAGATGAAAAAACATCTAAAAGAACAAAAAAGGAAAGAAAATGAACCTCCAAGCCTTTGGTTCATTTTCCAAGCCTCTTCCCAAGCCATAACCCGATCAGGTTTCTAAATTTCAAATAACCTGATTGGGTTCTGAAAAAAAAAAATTACTTTTTTAATTCGTACATAACGCTATCGGTTTCTAAAGAATAATATGTACAATTTTCATTTCTTCAAAACCCAGTAGAGAAATGAAGAAGTAAAAGTTATGCTCTCTCTCTCTCTCTCTCTCTCTCTCTCTCTCTCTCTCTCTCTCTCTCTCTCCCCCCTCTATTATTAGTTTTTTAGAACCTGATCAGTTTTTGAGGAAATAGGAGTATTGAGCCTTTAAGTTCTCATAACTTGATCGGGTTATGAGGAAAGAGGAATTTTGAACCATTAAGTCCTCAGAACTCGATCAGGTTTTGTTGAATTAAGAACATTTATTTCTTCAACGGTCTAAATAAAGTCATTGCAAGTTGTCCCGAGGTCTCATTGCTTCTATTCTATTGTTTTACACCAGTAATAGACATGTTTGCACTTTATTGTATGTTTTTTCTTTGCAATGATTGAATTGTGTTGTTTATTGGTGTTTTTTATGTTATTTTATCATTTTAAGTTCACATTTCAAGAAAATGATTGATTTGTTCTTATTTTTTGGATTTGATGTTCACATGTTATTCTATGTTCATGATATTATTTGTAGGGTCCGTTCAATATGAACAATGGGAAAGAACAAAATAGGAACAATTAAACAATGAGAGACAGAAAAGGAAAGACAAAAGGAGCGCATGAGGAGAATATGACAAGGTACATCATCAAATGCATGAAATGTAAGTGATGAAAATTAAAATGTTAATAATAATGTGACAAGTACACCTAATTCATCTATATTAGGAACAACAGTCCACAATAAAACTGAGAGGGGGGGGTGCATTAGTTTTGATATAGATTATTAAACTTTAAAATTTATAAACCAACTCTACAAATGTAAATGATAGCACAGTAAATGCCAACACCATAGCACAATATTTGTTGTCAAGGAAACCTTGTTAAAGGTAAAACCCTAGTGGGAATTAACACCCACAAATAATGTAATGAGAGTATAGTATGCCTGTTAAAATATTTAGCTTTGTTAGGAGCTTATTACAATATTACAGTACATAGTCCCTGTTAGGAGATAGACCCTGTTAGGAGTCAAAAGAAATAGTAGGCTCACTGCCAAGACACACTGCCCAAAGAAGGTTAAAGCCACCCTCAAGGATTCACAATTTGAACAAGTGTATAAAGAAAATACACAATCAACTGTCTTTGCTTGGTCAGTTCCAACGAAGTAATCTTATTATAAACTCTTCTCTACATCCAGTAGCCAAACAAGCCTCGGAGCTTTCATTTCTTCTCCTTTTCAATCTATTTCACATCTTTTCAAAATAAAAGATCACTAATATACACCCTGTTACAATAATTTATTAGGTCGGCCAGTTAAGCTTTCCTAATACACAAATAATTAATTAGGCCATCCAATTAAGGCTTTCCAAAATCACAGTTACAGTCCGGAAACCAGTCTTCACCAAATCAATTGTAACATCCACAATATGCAACATAAATCCAAGTGACCTTAGGAATAACATCAAGACACATCCTTTTGTATAAATCCAACTTTGATCATTCTGAATCATCCGTACAGTATCCATACACTTCTTCCAGTCAAGTAACTAGTCTGTCCTCTCCATAGAAATATATGTTGACATCAGTGACAAAACATTAATATCAACAACATGATTAGTAACTAAAAATGATATCATTCAACAATATCCCCCTTTAACATTGATGGAAACATATCGGAAAGTCCATATGCATCAACCCAAAAGTACTGTCTCTCTCAATACAATCTTCTCAATATCCTCAACACAAATCTCTCAAAATAGTAGGGATTTTCACATAGATTCCTTCCCCCTTTGGCAGCAATGGAAAAGGGTGTTGTTATGCCCTGCTACCTATCCCTACATTTTGTGGGAAAAATGTTGGGTCCCCCTTTTTCACTTTGGCTCTTTCCTCTGGTTTCTTGTTGTTTTTTTTCCCTCCAAGATTTTCTTCCACGAGGGTTGCCCTTCTCTTTTATTTTTCCTTCTTGTGTCTCCGAGACTCGGTTCCAGAGTTTCATTTGTTCTTTTGAGAGACAAATTCTAGAATCCAGGATTCTTTTCCATCCTATCTTCTTTTGCGAGGAGATGTGGCCGCATGGGATCCCTGGGCCTAGAGTCTAGAGGTTTGCTTGTTCCAGAGTTTGCGGAAATAATGCAACATGTTATTACCCTAGGGTATAAATAGAAGTTACCTGTCATTTTCACGTTTACCACGATCAAATAGTTACAACACTCAGAGAAATTTCAAAGGTGATTAAGGAGATTAAACATCAAATTACTCCATGTGCTTAGTGGTTAATTGAATGGTGATTTGCAGTGCTTTCTCATGGTGGTTTGAAGGTTAGTTTTTTGCAGAGCACCAACCATGCTTGTCTTTCCCGCATCCTCCATGTTTCCAAGTAGGCCTTCGGCTCTCTCTGGTTTATGGTTTTCTTATTTTTTTGGTCATTTTTGCTTCATTTCCTTTGTTTTGTTTCCTCTTTCCATTTCTCCATCACCTCCTATTGGTGGGTTGGCACTACCAAAGGGTTGTTCGCCCTCTATGCAGCTATAATTTTAGTATAGGTGCTTTGTATATTTCAGTAGGTTTCCGTGTAGATGCCTCTGTAGTTTCCGTATATATTGTATATTGCATGTTTGTTTTCTATTTCCGTACATATGTATGTTTTAGGCCAGCCTGTGACTCATTCTTTGGCCCTCGTCTGGGCTTTGGCTCTATATACATTTCTTGTATATTCTGTACTCTACCTAGTGGTGAGCTTGTCGCGCTCCATTCGTTGAGAATCCCAAATGTGGAGCTTGTTTGAGAAAGTTGGTTTCCTGGTTCAAACTTGGCACCTCACTAGTTTGGCCATGGTGGTTTTCTCTCTCCTCCATCAAGTCAGTCTTAATGACGGGTTAAGTCTCCCACACATGCATTCAAGTATGGCCCAAGTGGCATACTTTTCCTCACATGTTCAGACAATTTTCAGTGTAAATGCCATAACTCCCATTACTGCATGACACCCCAATGTCAGCCTAATATGGCTCATTTCTAGTCCCATCATTAACTGTTAGTTTTCTAGACTCTGGGTCCCAGGTCTTCATTGGCCCTTTGTTTCTTTTTCATCACATGTGTTGGAAATCCCTGGAGGTCCGAGAAGAGGTCAAATTCCTAAGTCACTCTTATTGTGTATGTATCTTTTCAGGGTTTGACATGAGATAACAATTCTTTTAGACACAGGTGCGATGTGATGGTAAGATCTGCGGAATCCAGAATAGTAATCTATTTTATATAAATATTGACAATCATCTTGCCTTGTAGGTTGCAGAAATACCATTCATCAATCATGTTGAAATACCATTAAAGGGAGACACCATTGTGGGATCGAAGATCAAATCCAAACTTCAACTGATCATCGACACCACTATCGAAATGTGGGTTGAAATGCAGGCCTCAGTAAAGATGATGTTTATTCAACAGATGACCGGAGATCCATTGGCCATCAATGTGGGTAATTCTAGGATCCTTAAAGCTGCTTGCTTCCCCTTCTCTGTGCAGGCCCCGGAGCTCATTCTCACTCCAGCAGGACACTACAATACCATCATCCGGGCCATCATGCTTTCCACCCTAATCCCAAACGGATATCCAACGCCTATGGTGTCTCTGGATGGTGCAACTTTTTAGGAAGCACTGGTAATTCCTCAATTTGATGATGTAGCCATCCTCACCCAAGTGCTAGCCCTGGAAGAATTTCAGAAGTTAGAACACATGGCCCGACAATACCTCAACAACAAATGGCTTAAGGAGCCAAGGAAAGACTTCAGAAAGATGAAGCTTGAAATCCCCAAGACCGAATTCAAAGAAAGCATATAGATGGGGATTATCGCACTATGTAGGGTCTTTAGACAACCCCATGCCCATGAATTCTTGAAATGGATGTACTATTTTTATTGGGCATCTCCTCTAGTGAGCAGAAATTTGATTGGGCCACCATTATTGCAAATCACATGGACTCCATATTTCTCCAGGTCACCAAATCCTCAAAATTCTACATGACATCTTATGTTCTCTAGGCTCTGGCACAACAATGCCCCATCATAAATGGATTACTTATAGTGGGTGTACTCGAGATTGACCTGGACCAGAATCCTTCCTAGGATTATTTCCCACAGATCCAATGGGAGGCTAGTTTCCTCAGCTTCTGTCAGGTGAACGACGCCTTCATCTACTACAACCTCCTCACACCTACTCAAGATGCCAGATACCAGCTCTCCAAGGAGGCAATGGACTTGGTCAGAACTTATGGCCATTATTATATTCAATTTCAACAACATACCTACATTTGGGTGACCGACTTCTTTGGGAAACCCTACTTATTGCCCAAGTATTGCGGGGATAAAATAATCCTTTTAGAATATTGCAGGCAGATCCTGGACCTGCATGCCCTCTTCATAGTGAAGAAGGTGAAAAATTTCACATTCCCAATCACTTGTGGGAATTACTCTTGTAGTCTGGCCGTGGAAAAATATGCAGACAATGAGCTCAAAAGTTTGGGACTATTAGAGTTTTATCTGGAGCGGAAGAATTTTGATCCGCTAGGCAAAATAGCAACGACACTTCCCCGGGAATCAGAGCTCCTCGAGTATCACATGGAGGAATTTTGGGAAGACTGTAAGGATGATTTCAAAGTCCAAAAGTGGCATTTCATTCAGATGACAATGGGAATGATGAAGAGGCTCAAGCTTCAGAAGTTCCTAGATGACTTTTTAGATACTAGGTCCATAGTAGACCCACAATACAAAGAAAAAGGAGTAGATAAAATGGCCCTCCCTCTAGTAGATTGGGATGCGCTAGAGGGACCAACAATAGAGGAACTCACCCACAATGTGATCGAGCACAGTCACACATATTTCAAGAAGGCATGACCAAGGAGTACACGTAAAGTTGACCCATTTGTGTGGGGTTCAACTTCTGGGGCTGGAACCTCCTCACAGGGCGAGGACAGAGGAAAGAGGATAGAAGGGACCTCGTCTATAGTCCTGGCCACCACTCCCATAGTAGAACAAATTCAAAAGATGCTGGCCACCTCCTAGAAAATGAAAGAAAAGTTAATCACCCAGTTGGCCACCTCGGCCATTATGACCAGACCTTTCTGCCCTCCCATTTCCCCTTCACTTGTAGCATTAATGGTCTGAGTAATAGGGACCGGGGAAGAGAAGGCAACCATGTTGGATGCAGGGCCCCCATTAGTCACAAGGAGGAAAAAGAAGAAGACAATTAATCCTTAACCAAAGTTGGAGCTAGAGCTTGGGATGCCTAGCATCCCTAAAATATAGATTGTCTCCTCAGACTCTCTAGAACCAGACAATCGATATGAAGATCCCTCAAAGACCTCGCCTCTGCATGATGAGTTTGATAAGATAGTTGGGACTGATGAACTGGTGAACTTACAAGGGGATATCGGGAAGGCAGTAGAAGAAATAGCTGCCGAAGAGGAAGTGGTGATCTCTCTTGAGAAGAAAAATCCTGTAAAAGAAGCTGGCCAAGAGAAGGAAGTCCGAGTAGAGCTAGAGAAGGAAGTCCGAGTAGAGCTAGAAAAGGAGCTTGAATAGATTCACATCTCTGACATCCGAGATATACAGGTTGCATGCACCACAAAGGATAGGAAAATACAAGACAAGTAACCGACATCAGCTAAGGGAACCAGACCTATAGGAACAACCGTAACCTCAGCTGCAATGCTCCAAATGCCACCTTCGAAGAAGGTGACATTCAGTGAGGTAGTTTTAGCAGACACATTGTGGAACTTTGGCTAGATACCTCACCCACCTCCGCAAGATATTCTTATAGAAGAGAACAGCCTGACAGAAAAGGCTGAAGAACAACAACAATAGAAAAAAGACAAGGGCCAGAACCCCAGGAATACAAATGAAGAATCTGACGCTACTAAAGACGTGGACACCAGAGTAGATGATACTAATGCCACTAAGGTGGATGATGTCGGTGGTCCTAAAGATATAGGAAAAGAGTCCAAAGAGACTCAGAATACCGGGGATACACCACAGAACCGCGGAGGGGATTCACAGGATCAAAATTTGGTAGAAATACAACCCCTACCACCAGAATGGTTGGTGGAATCAAGAAAAAGGAAGGCCCCAGCACCAGCCAAGGCCCATCTCTCCTTGGTAGAGATGATGGGGCAAGCACAAAATTCCCCCAAAGCAAAGAAAGCCCGTACAGTCCATACCCTCCAGACTGGGCCAGATGAAGATACAGGTGCGGTAGTCGCAACACCTTCCCTAGATGCATATGAGGCGATGACCAAGGCTGAAGAGTACATAATCACAGAGATACCTTTGGAGAAGAGGGGAAATTAGGGTGAGTTATACCTACTAAAAGAAGAAGCCAAGGCGATAGAAGCCAGCTATCAAAAGGAGGCCCAGAAGTTTAGGGAAGAAAAGGAGAAGAACGCAAATCTTGTCAGACTTCTGACGAAGCTTACCCAACCCATCAATTCCATTCCCCCAAAAGCTTCCTCATCCAAAGCACCGCTCCCATAGGGTGATATTGACGTGCTTAGAAGTATGAAAAGGAAAGCGCATGCAGCTGATGATTAGGTAGCTGAACATGTAGGAAATGTTTGGCATTTCCTAGTGACAACTCTCCTAGACCTATATGCCACTAGCAATGTTATACATAAGGTCAAGACTACTATTACCATCTAGGGGGGAGAGGTTGAGAAGTACGAGGCTTGGGTAGGTGATTTAGGAGAACTCATGAGCATCAGGGAGGAAATTGTCTCCGAAGATTGAATTTTGGGAGAGGAGTCCTTTGATTTTGTCTAGAGCCAAGACTATAGACTTGACCTCACATTAGAGGTAACCAAGCAACTGGTAAGGGACTTGCGGGAAAAGGTACTAGAGGTTGATTATTCTTTAAATTTATACAAGGCATTCATTACAAGGGTTTCAAGAGTTGATCCCTTTAGCACTGAGACATGTACTCTAGAGGAGTATGTTATTGGGAAATTTGATGAGCTGATGGAAGCTTGATACCAGTCCTAGAAGGAATTTATGGAGTAGCAATGTCCTGTATATCTTGCATGGTGATCTGGGGCCATGATGCCATGAAGATGGCCACTAAATTCAAGGCAACAACTCTAGATTTGGGTCAACAGGTGGAGGCGGCCAAGTACCACCAGGCCAGCCTCAGAGACATCAATGAAGATGGAATCACCCAACTCTTGGAAATGTTCAGTAACACTAAGGCCCTCTGGAGTCCAGAGATTCTTGCCAACAACACTTTTTTTTATTCATTATTCTTTCAGAGCATAAGCTCCCAGATCTCAGAGTTTTGGGTCTACAGTTTTGCAATCTTTTAATGGCCCGTGTCCAGGTTCCCAGGAGTTGACCGGTCATCACCAGGAAGTTAATAAGGGTGTCAGAAAGTGGGTAACCCCAACAAGGCACGTCAGTTTGAGGAAGGTGGTCTTCCCAAGGCATTGCTCCAACAGAACACCTGGCATATCAGAGATAGTGAGCCACTTTGACATTGATGAGGCATGTAGCCTCTATCCCTGGGGGATCAAATTTCTTCTATTCTCCCTCTAGCTCTCTTCTCGAGGATGATTCTTCCATACCTCCTTTCTTGTCTCATTCTTCTGACATGCCAGACCCATGTTCTTCTTAAGTTTATTGTAGCATGGTGTAGGTAGTACCAGCCACCAAAAATTGTATGTTATTGATTGAGTGTAAAGATGAGTTAGGTTAATTTTAGGGAAAATCTGTGTATAAGTAGTAAGTCTGACCTCATTCCAAGGGTCAGAAAAATTGATTATTTTGCAATCCATAGATATAGAATTTCAGTGTTTCATTTCTAGAAGTTGCATAGCTCAATGCTCCTTATTTCTTAGAAGTTCAGTGGATAGATGGTCCCTTGGACCCATTGTTGATGTACTCACCAGTGATGCTAGAAAACCATTAATGAAGAGGGAATGATTCTCGCAATGTTGTTGTTGGTCTCTTGATCTTTGAGTTAATAATCTTTTGTGCTTTATGTTTCTTATGTCCCTTGCTCTGATATTTTAAGTAGATTAACGACCTTCTTTTCCCCTTGCTATTGAATATGTATGAACTGATGGTTCTGTGCGTATTCTATATTTTAGTGTAGTATGTTAGAGCATGGTTGATGTTTTAAATGTATTTGCATGACTATAAGTAGGTAGAATACTTCTAACCATGGCCTATCTTTTGAATTTTATCTGGTTAACTAACGCGTGTTTGCAGGAAATCCAACCCTACCTAAATCCCCAGAGGAGATGAGCCGAGATAACCAGCTATCCCCCAAACAAAATAGTCACACTCCCAGCTTAGCTCCCACATTGTCGAGACTTGACTCTCATGTGCTTGAAGGCCTGGAGAATTTATTCCCTAGACAACCTTTACATGTGAACTGGGTCAGTACCCCAGTACCCAGTGGCAACTTACATATGTTGGCGGACCCAGTCACAAAGTCCCATCAACAAAAACTGATGCTAGAGGGAGGGCATGAGCTCATCCCCTTATGAGGATTTAGGTTTTACACTTCCTAAGGGCTCCCCAAGCCATAGTTTTAGGAAACAACCCTTTTGTTGGATTGGATCATTTTCAGTTGCCTGATTTGAAAGAGTCCTTAGATCAGCCCCCAATCCCGGAAGGTTTGTTGAACTCAAGCCTCCCGCTCGAAAAAAGTGGACCCTAAAAGCCAAGCCAGCCAACATTATCTGGGGATCTACTACATCCTAGGATACTCAAGTCTCCTAGACAACCCCTGGGATTAACACTCAGTCTAGCAAAAATCCAACACCCTCAATTGCTGCATACTTTGGTAAAATTGGGTCCCCGATGGGACAGTTTTCGGGTACGATGAACGATCTTCCCGCACACCTGGAAAAGATCTGCCCCTGATATGAGCACCTAGGCTCAAAAACCATAAAAGACCATCTATAAGCATACAAAGATGCCATGAACTGACACTAGATCCAACATCAAGACATTGTGACCCAGATGTTCCCTCTGTCCCTAGGACAAAATGAGTTGAATTGGTACCTTAACCTACCCACCAACTCCATCAATAGTTGGCAGGATATGGAGGATGCCTTCTTGGCTATCTTGCACATACACGTGGACCCAACATGGTCCCATAGCCAGTTCATCTCCATCAGGAAGGAACCAAACGAGCCCCTTACAACATTCAATCATCGGTTCCAACGCGCCTTGAAGTGGTGCACGGGTCGTTTCATCCTATCCCAGAAGTGACCATCTAGACATACCTAAATGCAATGGAACCTTTCATTGCCACTCTCCTATGTAGAACTACCGCCCCCACTAACCAAGATACTTTGGCAAATATTTACAACCTAGCCTTATAAGAGTTGTCACGCAGCCTGAACAAATCTCCGGGCGAGATTGGGCAGAGCATGCCTTTCAACCTGATACACGATGAAAATTATTACATGAAGGGATACAACCCCAATCAGGCAATGGGTGCCCCTATGATGGCCATGAATCCCCCATATCTAATGCAATTGGAATTATTGGAAGATTTACAGCTGAACCCAAGCAAAATCACCTAATGGCAATCAAGAGGATATTCATATATCTAAAGGGAACTAAGAAGGTATCCCGGGTGGGTGTGAGAAGATTGTATTAGATGAAGGCGTCATTAACCCAGCAGAAGCTGAGGAAACTAGCCTCTGATTGGATTTATGGGAAATAATCCCATGGAGTCTTTTGCCCTGCTCCAACTCCAAGTTCACCTAATGTGAGCAGCCCATTTGTGATGGGGCATTGTTGTACTAAGACCCAGAGAACATAGGATGTCATATAAAAATTATGGGTCTGGGCCACCTGAAGGAACTGTGAGTCCACATGGTTTGAAATGATCACAGCCTTATTAAATTATTTTTCTCTAGTGGAGATGCCAAGTAAGAAGTAGTACATCCACCTTGAGAATTCCCGGGCATGGGGTTGCCCGAAGATCCTGCATAGTGCTCTGATCCCCATTTGGATACTTTCCTTAAATTTAGATCAGGGGATCTCTATCTTCATTCTCTTTTAATCTTTCTTTGGGGTCTTTAACCATTTATTATTCAGATATTGCCAGGTCATAAACTCCAAGTGTTGAAATTGTGACAAGGCATCAGATCTTGTGATGACGACTGGTTCGTCAAACTGGGGGATTCCCAATCCTACCCAAAAATTTTCGGTGTCAAGAGATACCATGGGAGTGGGATATCCAGTCAGGACCAGAGTGGCGAGCATGACAGCCTGGATGGAGGAGTTGTAATGTGCCGCGAGGGTGAGAATGCATTTCAGGGCTTGCACAAAGCATGGGAAGCAAGCTGCCTTCAGGATCTCAGATTCCCCGATGTTGATGGCCAATTGGTCCCCAGCCTACCGCTGAATGAACATCATCTTAACCAGGGCTTGCATCTCTGACCACATCCTGACGCTAGTGTCAGTGCCCAATTGAACTTGGGATTCAATTTTTGATCTGAGAATAGCATTGTCTTTAAAATATTTCATGCTGAGGGGCAGTTTTTCCAAGGCCCTCTCAATCTTGGACCTGACGGTTGCCCTGGTGACTACCGTGGAGGGGAGCTCTAGACTCCCGAGTGGTGAAGATGTAGAAGCTTCTAACATAGTGAAAGTGGGATGTTTGAAAACCTTCAAGGTAAGGCAATTGTTAGAATACTTATAAGATAAAAAAATGCTACTTCAGATTCCAGAGAACTTACCACTGTGTTGCGCATTTCACCTGAAAAGTTAGTTTAGATCAGAATCTAGAAAGATATGCATGTGATGACAGCCTAGGAATTCAACCATAGTTTGGGCCTGGGAGTTTCAACATACTTGATGATAGTAAGATATGGGTGGGGCGAGGGTGTAGGACCCGAGGTCCAAAAAACTAACTATTGGGAGATGTGACTAAAAAGTGAGCTTTCAGGCCCACATGGGCATCACATGGCTATATAATAAATGAGAAGTTATGGAAGTGATGACACCAACTATCTAAATGCACACAAAGTAGAAGGCACTTGGGTAGTCTTGATTACATGCATGGGACATAAATGCACCATAAAGGTTGATTGACGATAGAGAGAGAAAATTTCCTGGTTGAAACCAGCAGAGAGCTGAGCTTCAACTAGGTGGTATTCTACTATGAGGCGAGCTCACAAACTTGGATGGAATATAGGAAAGGGAACGATGAGCTTGGCATGGAACCAAAAGGATATACATGAAATATACAACCAATGTACAATAAAGTTGAAGGGTATATACATAAAGATACAGAGGGCCAAAGGCTGAGACACATATGTACACAATATGCAGAGCTTACAAAATGTAAAAACTACCGACACCATGCAAAAGCATAGAAAATCCCTATGTTGCAACCATGTAGAGGGCAGAAAACCCTCTGCCATTGCAAACCCACCAATGGGAGGTGATGAAAAACCAGTGCCACAAGACGTGGTGATAACAACGAGCAAAAACTAGACAGGAAACACAAACACTGAGCAAAAACAGGGCCAAAACTAGAAAACCAAAAAGAACGATAAGACCAAAGCTAAGAGCTTACCTAAAAATGAACATGATGAAGGAGGTAGCCACGAAAGGCACCTAACAACAATCTAACCTCAAGGTTTACCATAGACAATTACTGCCAAAGCACTGGTAAACTGCCACTAAACATGGGAGAAAAAATAGTTTCAAGTCAGCTTAATTTTCTTTGATTCACTCTGGACGCACAAGTGTTTAATTGCGGTAATTGTAAAAGTGATGTGTAATCCCTATTTATACCTGGGGTAAAAGCTAGTTACCCTCTTTCCTACAAAATTTGGAATAGGCAAACCTCCACACTCTGGGCTCGGGGATTCCCTGGCACCATGTCTTCCTGCAGGAAGAAGACATCGTGGTGAAGAATCCTGAAGTCTAAAATCCAGTTCTAGAAAGAACAACCAACTCTGGGACCGGGTCCCAGAGACACAAAAGACAAAAGGCCAAAAAAGGAAAACAAACCCACCCTGGGGAGGGAAAACCTAGGGAAGAAATCAAAGAAAACAAAAGACAAGGCAAACAAGGCAAGAGCTAAAAGAAAAAAGAGGGTACCCAACATTTTGCACACAAAATGTAGGGACAGGTATGCAGGGCATAACAAATGGTGGCTATCTGGGATGAATGCCTTAGCACATTTGAGAACCACAGAATCTCTGGTTACCAAAAATAGAACAAATCGTTATTTGGAGCATCCTGTTTGTAAGGTGCAAAGCTTCTGAGAAAATCTGGCTCATACATGATTCAATCCTTGGTCCTTCATCAGCTGTGAAGTTTTTGTTTTGAAAGAAAATCAAGCCGATGACCTCTGGGAGAAGTAGAGAAGAGGCACTAAATATATCAATCCAAAGTCGTCAAATTTTCTCATTTCTCTCGGATACCTGACTTTTCATCCCATCTTTTCTTTCCTTTTCATTTTATTCTTTTTTGGATGAGACAATGGTACTTCTTTCACCATTAAGCTCAAGCTTAGCTCAATTTAATGGCGATATTTCTTTCACCCTTCCATCCATCTTAATTTTCTACATGGGGAAGAAAAACTCTGGACCCGGAAAGAATTTTAAAAATTTAGACTTGGGCCAATAAACCAATGCGACCGATCTACTTTTAGTGTGTTTGATTACTTGTTCCTTTTAATTTTGATTTAACTGATTGCTAGAATTTCAGGGATAAACCCGATGAAGATTACTCATAGCCTGTTACCAAACTTACAAAATAACTTCGGAGACTAGACCAATTCCACTATGCTACCAAGAGATTCCAAGTTCACCGTAATACAAAAGGTACCATACAGGAGACTAGATGTTATGCAAGGCATACTAGCCTACAAAAGGGCGAGCAAAAACACTAGAAACCCAAAAAAAGGAAGAATAAAGCTGAAATTAGAACAAAAGAAAAGGGGCAGTTCTAGAGGACGGCTAGCAAAACTATTTACAAGACAAGGCACTCCAAACGGAGCACCGAATGGGAAATATTTACAAGCAAGAATATTTACATAGAATACAACTCTGGTCAAACCTACCTCACTCAAAATAATGTTTGAGAAACTATTTATTGACAGGAAATGGGATGGATTCTTAAGTCATGGAATTGAGGTGATAGGTATTTTCTCCGTAGATCTCTGAGATCAAATATGGTCCAAGCCAGAGCCATTGGAATTTAGTGTGCTTTCCTTTCTTTTCCTGGGCTTTATCCCACAAGAGAACCAAGTCCAAATTTTGAAAGGCCTTATACTAGACTCTTCGGTCAAACCATCATTTTACTATTGCTTGGTGATGTGCAAAATGTTCAGGGGCAGTGTCTCTTTGTTCCTCTATCTGCACCAAATTTAGGAGCCAAACCTCCACAATATTGTCCTATTTGTTGAATTCCTGCAAAAACTGTAAAACTGGGATCTGTAAGTTAATGGGGAACACTAGTTTATGGCCGTAAACCAGATGGAATGGGGATGTCCCCAGGGAAGCCTTAATGTGAATACAATCTTCCTAGAGGGTGAATCTCAACTTTTGGTGCCAGTCCTAGGGATTCTGTTCTAACAGATGTTTGATCACTTCAAGCAAATTTTTGTTGGTTGATTCGGCAACACCATTCCCCTGGGGGTAATAGTTGCTAGAAAACTTCAGAGTGATCTTCCAGTCATAGGTCCATTCAAGTAATTGTGTCAAAGAAAATGCTGGACCATTGTCACACACTATAGAGAAGGGCATTCCAAATCTTGTGACAATGTTTTCTTCCAGGAATTTTATAATTACATCTGCCATATTGTTTTTGTAAGGTATCGCTTTAGACCACCGGGTGCAATAATTAGTAGCTACCAAGATGTACCAGTGGTTGGAAGACCAGTTGGGGTTGATTTCCCCGATAAAGTCAAATGCCCATTGGGTGAAAGGTCTAGCTTTGAAAACTGGCTGTAAAGGCATAGCCAGGTTATATTCATGATGTGTCACAGTTTGGCAAGTATCACACTTTCAGACGTGAGTATAGACATCTTTGAAGATAAGAGGCCAATAGTATCTAGCTCAGAGAATCTGATGGGTAGTGGCATCAGTTGAGCCATGCCCAGTCCCAAACTGCCCATGATATTCTTTGATTATTTTTGCATCTTGAATCCTATCAATGCATCGAAGGTACACCCCCTCGTAGTTCCTACAAAAAAGAGTGGCATTTTTTATCATGAAGTGGGAACTTTTCAACCATGGGGCACGATGTTTGTTTGGAGGCAATCCCTTCAGGTATCTATTATTCAACAAAAAGTACACCTAGTCTATGTACCATGGATCCCAAGTGATGGAGTCCACTATATACATTTGACATTCAATGTGGGGAGTCTCTTCTACCATCGCTCTACATAGTCCCTGGCCTAGGACTATTTTAATGGGTTGCATTTCTAAATTTTATTCCTGGATGATGGCCATCCATTTTCTCCGTCTCTCACCCAACTCACTCTGCATCAGCAGAGACTTCACTGCCTAGTCTGGGATGATAGCATGCACCTTACTCTAGAGAATATAATGCTAGAATTTCTTCACGATGTGAATGAGAGCAAAGGCCTGCTTTTGCAAGGATAAATACTAGACTTTGGCATTCTTGAAAGGGGAGCTCATGAAAGCTATTGGTCATTCTTCCCCTTCAACCTTTTGGGTAAATACTACCATGAAATAATGTAGCAAAGAAAAAGAATAGATATAAAAAGGGAGGGAATAGTCCAGGCTAGCCAGAACTGGTGCTTTCATTATCGTCTATTTAATCTAGGCGAATGCCCACTTTGCTTCAAGACATCACTCAATTTTGGTATCCTTTTTCATCATTTCATTGAGGGGCTTTACGATCTCGGCAAATCTAGTGATGAACCACCAGACAAAGTTGATCTTTCCAAAGAAAGACCACATTTCTTTCTTGCTGCCGGGCATTTGTAGGTTTATCAGCACTTCAACTCTCTCAGGGTTGATGGATATACCCTACTCGGAGACAATATGCTTGATCAACTTCCCTTCAGTGACCCTGAATATACATTTCTTAGGGTTGAGGGATATTCCATACTGGTGACATCTTTTGTAAATCTAGGTGAGGTGGGCGGAATGATCATGCCTGTCCCAAGAAAAGACAGTCAAATCATCCATGTAGATGATTATACACTAGTTTACAAGGCCCTCGAATGCAATTTACATAGCCTTCTAAAATGTGGCCCCTACGTTAATCAAGCCAAAGGGAATTATCTGGTATGCAAACATTCCCCACTGGTAAATGCCATTTTTTCCCTATCCTCAAATTTAACCATGAATTGGTTATATCTGAAGTACCCATCCAAGAAGGACATCATTTGTGATCCATTTACAATTTGCAACACCTCATCCAATGAGGAGAAGGGATGATTATCTTTCTTGGAGGCCTTGTTCAAATTTTGGAAATCCATGTAAAGGTGGATTTCACCGCTTTTCTTCCTCACAAGGACTAGGTTGGTCACCCATGTAGTATGCGGGATTGGGAAGATTATCCGGGCTGACAGTAGTTTCTGAACCTCTTGGTGAATCATGGGTTCGTTCAGCGGGTTGATCAGTCGTTGCTTTTGCCGAAAAAGGTTTAGCATCAGATTTGAGTGGGATAGTATGGGTCATGATGGATTTATTATATTTCTTCAGATCCTCATACCCCCATGTGATCACATCAATGTATTCTCAGAGAATCATGAGAATCTTCTCCTTCTACTTAGGGGAGCTGGAGGTGCCAATGTGTATCATTTTCTCTTCACCTGGCTGGTCGATGTTCACTTTCTCAAATTTCCCTCCCTCAGAGGAGGATGATATATTTTCTCTACCTCGAGGGTCCGAGTCGAAGATCTGTTCAAGTGCAACCATCCCCTTCAGAATGGTGTTGGTTGGCAGGTCCATGATCCTGTCATCTTCATCACCCTACCCAGTGTCATCATGATCTCTTTCTTCCAATATCTGGTCCTTAAAGACACCAACATTGGCCATGAAGGCCAGGATATATTGATCATCCTCAAAGACCTAAAAATGGGTGACATTATCTAGAATAGACATGGTGGGGATCATATCAACAGAAAATATCTGGAGTCACGAGCCAGCCATTGGCTCAAGTGTGCTGGCAGAGATGGCAAGGGTGCCTGGGACATAATTCCATCTCTACGGAATATGATCAATGTCAAAGGCATCAAAATCCTTAATAAGGCTCCATGTCCCATTGTGGTATGTAGCCAGCCTCTTATCGTGGCAAGTGTATTGAATCCAAACCTGTTTAACAATCAACTATGAATCACCTAGGGCCCAAAGGTGAGTGATTCCTTTCCTTAGTGCAAATAGGAGCCTAAGAACCAAAGCCTTGTACTCTGTGACATTTTTTGTGCAGTTGAACTGCAGCCTATAGGATGCGAGAAAGGATTTTCCCCGTAGGTTAATTAATTTTACTCTGGCTCCACAACCTTGTTTTGATCAGGACCCATCAAACTTAAGGGTCCACAAATCGTCGTTTTTTGTCTGGGGCTGGGAAGACGAAGTGGTCTTTGGATTATTTTTGGGAGGGTTGGGAGGATTTTCCTCTGGCATTGATGGTACATGGGTGACGTTTTTCTCTAGAGGGGTGTGTGATTGAGATCCCCAGACACGTGGCACCGAGGAGGTGCTTCCAATGGGAACACTAGGTTCCAGGGAATCAGTTGCATGTTCTTTCTTGCAGAGGGCATTGATGTGCTGGGTAGCAGTAGAAAGAAAAGGCTCATACTCTAGCTCCAAATGTTTTTGATAATGCACCCAGCACCAAGTACCACACAAGAGTGTGGTGGGGGTCACTACGGTACCCTGAGAGTTAACCTCGACCTTCAATTTTTCTTCTAAGTCCTGGGTTCTCTGTAGAATTATGGGATCCTCCCCGAGGGTGAAATCAAATGTTAAGATCTCAAGGGGTTGATACACCCTGGGGGAGGTCTTAGAGAATAAGACCTCATTCACCCTCCTGCCTTCTATGAGGGCCTATCTCTATTGGAAATTTGACTACCTGAGGATGCATGACTCATTTTGTGTTGTCATCATGGAAACAAAGTCATGTTTAGTCTCTATGTTAAAAGACAAAATGACTAAGGAAAATAGGGCAGACATAGATACTTAGCGATCAACACATTAGCGCACATGCAAGAGATCAAGTCAGCATATGTGCATTTAGATATAAGTTGCATGACATGTGTACATGCTACAGCTAGAAATTCATAGTATGAAACTACAGTATGGAAAAGTTACAAGTAGATCAATAGACCAGCAGTCCAGGAGACAGAGCATGGAAGCTGACTAAGTGTTTTGATCAGCGTGTGTTATTTCATAATGTAATGGATAAGCACATTTTTTTATATGATTGTAATGATGTAATTAACATTTTAGTAAACATGCTTAAGCTGACTTGTTTACAAGCGTTGTATATTTTGTTTTAGGGCCGACTAGTGTTTTGTTTTGGGTCGCGCCTATTCAGATTTGAATGTATAAGTATGTAATGTAAAGATATGAAAGAAGTTTCAATTATTATGTAAGAGGAAGATATAGAGGGATAGTACTATGAAGTTAGTATATTATATAGCTCTTTGAGAGAGCAAGAGCATTCGCGCATACACAGAACTGACTGATCAGACAAACAGTGTCATCACAACAGTTCATTTTGATATAGTGCATATCATCTTTCAGAAGGTTGTAGCCTTCATCTTATTGGGTAGTGAGCCTAGGGAGTGAGCCATATACCTTTAACAAGGTTTTTCAAAAGACTCCTAATAGGGTCCGACCTTTAACCAGGTCATTGTACTCATATTGTAAAGACTGCTTCTAACAGGGCAAAGGAACTCTCACAAGTTCATTATACTTAGTACAATATTTATGGGTACTAATTCCCACCGGGGTTTTCCTCTGATCAAGGTTTTCCCATAATCATATCATGTGTTATGAGTTGTTATGTTAAGCTTCATTCTATGTATGATTGATTTATGTTTAAGTTGCTGAAAAAGTAATTAATAAGACAAACACTGATTCACCCCCCCTCTCAATGTTTCTAACAATTGGTATCAGAGCTCTGGTCCTCAGCAAATAAGTTTAACCACTTGAGGAGATCATGGACTCAGCAGAAGTAAAACATTTGAAAAAAATCTTGAAGTAGCTCTTGAAGATCTTGATAGATCTGAAAAAGAAAATGAAGAACTTAGACTGAAAGTTGATGGCTCACAAATGCTTATCAAGAAACTAAGAAAAGATTTGAAAGATTGTTCTACAAGTGACTTAGGGAAAATGATCAAAAATCTCAATGAAGAGAATATGTCTCTAAAAGATAAAGTTGAGAGTCTGGATGAACAGCTCACAGACAACCAAATTTCTATTGAAGAAAAGATCAAAGAAAGAAAACAACTAGATGATGAACTCTTGAAAGCAAACATGAAAGTTCTGGAATTGGAAAACATAAAAAGGAAGTTGGAATCTAAATTAACAGAAGCAAAGGATAAGATTGACAAACTTCACACAAGTTCTAATTCACTTCAATCTCAGCTCAATGAACAAAAGAAAAAAGGAAACACTACTGGTCTTGGATTCAATATAACACAAACTGAAGTCAATTCATTACAAGAAAGAGAGAAACCTCATGAAGCACTTTCAAAAGCAAGGAAAGTTGAAAATATTGAAGAGATTAAAGTAGATCTACCAAAAAACGAAATCAAGCAAGTTAATAGAACTTCTTATGCATGTAAAAAACATGGTCATTTGGAAAGAGATTGCAAAAAGGTAAGACCCTTCAATGGTTATTGTTTCTCTTGTAATAAATTTGGTCATAAGGCTATACATTACAGAACTCAGTCACAGTAGAATCAAAGAAGAATGAATCAAAACATTCAGAGAAATCAACCTCAAAATAATTTGTAGAACACTACATGTCAGATATGTAACTACAATGGACACATAGTAAAGCAATGTAGTATGATGAACAAAAGCATCAGACCTCCTATCATTTGTCACACATGTGGAAAGGCAGGACACATCTCAAAGTTTTGTAGATCCAAAACTCCGAAGTAAGATGAACCTAAGAAATCACCATTTGAAGAAAAAGGAGAAGTAAAGTTTGTTCAAGCAAATGAAGATTCAAGAAAAATTTGGG
Source organism: Thuja plicata (assembly GCA_018584345.1). Classification (NCBI taxonomy): domain Eukaryota; kingdom Viridiplantae; phylum Streptophyta; class Pinopsida; order Cupressales; family Cupressaceae; genus Thuja; species Thuja plicata. The sequence continues at coordinate 800,932 of MU227450.1, forward strand.
TTGAAGTAAAGAAGGGCAATGATTTTGATAAAGTAGTTGATGCATCCACAGTGGACGCACCCTCTACTTCTGCTTAAATAGACATTCTTGGTCTTAGGGGGAGCTATTCTAGCTCAGGACCCCTGCGCGGTTGGTATACTCACCTCTGAGTATGCACCTATGATATCATGGTTACAAGAACATAATATTGATATGTGTATTCATGCATTGTCTAAAATGCATCAGGATCAAAGTTTTAGAATTTCTGGGTAATTTGTGTACGGTTGCAAACATTAAATGTGGTAGATTGTATAAAGGAAAGAAAGTATTCGATCTTCTTCACATTTTCATTCAAAGAGCATATAATTTGGAGAGCATTGGAGCACTAGACATCAAGGCACAAAGGCATAACAGATTTGGTAGTTGAGCGAATAGACAAGAAGTTTGAAATGGAACCCTAGCAGTTGCACCGTTTTGGAATTTCATGAAACCCTACTTAAGCAAATTCCAAGTAAGTATGGTGACTCCAGTTGTGTTTGATATAGCAGAGAGGAAAATATTTGTATTCAAGAAGCATCCATTCAAATCCATACTAGATGATGTGGAAGGGGCTTTCTCCAAAACCCTGCTAGGTGTTGTTCACGTGGAAGATATCTGTGCTTACATTTACTGTAAGAAGGAAATAGTATGAGATGTAAAAATAGCTACTCATATGGCATCCATGATGAAACCTGACTACACATTCAAAGATGAATTTGCGCACTTGATTGATAACCCTATCTTTGAGTATTCTAATGTACATGAGTTTGATGAGTCTGAATGGGTAAAGATTTTGTTGAGTAGAATACATGATGATATTTACTAGATTGGTGAGGTCCCTGTGCGTATCACCATAGACCTAATTCATAAATTAACTAGACTTCCCAAGATGAGACCACTCTTTCCCACTAGCAAGGATGTCAAAAAGCAGATTGAACAAGTTTGTCTGTCCAGAAGTGACAAGTGTGGAATGATAGTTGACCCTATCAAAGAAGATGATATAAAACTTCTGACAATGATACTCGGATATAAGTTTCAACAAGCTAGCAGATTGAACAGTATCTCTGCAGCAACAGTCCTAGTAGCTATCAGAATGGTGAAGGATAACACTTAATACAACTTATGTGAAATCTTGCGCGGTCAATTGATTGACAACATCTGAATCATCAAACATGACAGAAGCAAGACATTTAGGTTTGGATCTCTAATCATCTACTTGTATTTCCATATAGTTGGAAAGGTTGCAAACCTCTACCTAGATAGGAGAAAACCCATAATGTCACAGATATCACTCAAGGTCACATTAGAAAGCAGTGCAAGGGATGCCATGGATATGGATATAAAGACATTCAGGATCAAAATGTAGAATAGGTACAGATTATCTGAGAAAATAGTTGACAAATACAAGGATACCATATGCTTCATGGTAGAAAAATATTGCACATGCATGGAGGCAGTTGAACCTAGAACCAAATGGATTCATCCTCTTGGTTATGAAGTGGAAGAACATGTGCTAGAAGGATATGCACAAGTTCTATTGTTAGCGCCCAAAGATCCTAATGAGCCTAGGTGGGGCACTTATAGAGAGAAGACCAATGAAGTGGATACTTTCTTACACAGTGCTGATAATAAAAGGAAAGCATCTAGAATTACATCCAACATACTGAAAATTCATCGAGTCACCCAAGAAGATATTGACAAAGCCAGACATGCCAAGATAGCAAAAGAACTTGAGAAAGCTAAATAGATCCAGAAGAAGAAGAAATTAGAGAGCACCTCTATGCCCTCTACCACCATTGACTTAGATTCATATCCACTGTCTACACCAAGAAAGAAAAATAGAGGAAGAAAATAGGCACCTACAAATCACCCATCCTCAAGGAACACTCGGAGAAAAGCTAAGATTACTCAAGCTCCTCCTGAGGTAGGATTTAGACCTAGTCTAAATGTTTTAAGGAACGTGATTGTTAATGAGGGAAGATTAGATACACTTTCTAAAATCTATGAAAAGTATCAAGAAATTGATAAAACTGAGATACACTCTATGATCATATCTCATATGATCAAGTTCAAGAAGAAATCTCTTGAACTCAAGATAGTGATGCCGGATAAGTTATGAAACTTATTAGAGATCATGAAAAGACATGCAATTGAGGAAGATATGAGGATAAGAAAAGAAACATTGGATACTCTTCTTCCTGTATGCTCACATGATGAGAAGGCTATATTGTTAGATCTAGTGAAGCCTCATCTCCGAACTAAGACAAGGACCCTACAAATTATGAACAAGGAGTATGAATA